>OZ024905.1:26252520-26297520 GCA_964017125.1 Flabesymbios commensalis | reverse complement strand
GGTGATAAGGAAGAGTTAAAGAGGCTTTAAATAATTAAAAATGGCGATCGGAAGGCATTTAAAAGTGACTAGAAGGTGTTAAAGGGTGACCGAGAATCGTTAAAAGACGACAAGGAAGCGTTAAAGGCCAATGGGAAAGCATTAAAGAATGACTGATGATGTGACGTTGAAGGGCGGGAAGAGAGTTAGTTTAGGAGGCATTAAATGGCGTCGAAGAGGCATCAAAGAGCGAGGAAAGAGGTTAAATGGCGATGGGATGTGTTAAAAGTCGATGGAAGTGCGTTACGGAGTGGTAGGAAGGCCTCAAAGTTCAATGATGAAACGTTACGGAGTGCCAGTGATGCGTTAAATGACGATGGGGATGTGTTGAACCCTTTTTAACAATACAGCACAAACAATATGAGGTGGGACGTAGTTTTGAACACTTCAGTGTAAAAGGAACAATACTGACGATTTGGATGTGTTAGAGAGTGACAGGTGGCGCTATACAGCAATGCAAAGGTGTTAAAGGTCGATGTGGATTCGTTATTGGGCAACGGAAAGCCATTGAAGAGAATCGGAAAAACATTAATTTAAAGAAGACACAGAAACCTTAAAATGCAACGAGGCGCTAATGTAAATATTGATTGGAATGCGCTAAAGGGTGATGGAGAAGAGTTAAATGGCGATAGAGAAAAAAGCTAAAAGGAAACAGGGATAGGCCTACTATTGTTACAATGTGTGTACATAAATTTCAAAAATTATATTTTCTGTAAGCATAATTATTGGCGGAAATCATTGTGGTCATGTTTGATCTTTAAAATACTCTGTATTTTATGTCTGTGGTGAATGATATCCAATTGTTTGCTTGACCCTGCAGAAATGGAGACATGTTGGATTTTACTCACAATGCAATGTCTAAGGTACATTATGTTCACACCACTATGTCTGGCATACACGAAAGCCCATATATGATAGGCACAAAAATCGCGAATATGCGTCTATACCGTCGAATATGATAATAATTTATCGTTTGACCTTGCACAAATGACTGCCATCTTGTATTTCATCCAAATACTGACAGCTCTTGGACTATGGGTTTGGGTGATGGGAACTAAGGTTCTGGATGGTTACGATTACCTTTCCAAAAAAATAATACGTCTGCTTCTATTCTGTCGAAAATGATATATATTCATCAATTTATACTTTGATCTTGGACAAATGGTTGCATTTTTTTAACAAAGCAGTGTCCATAGTACTTTCTTATCCCATCACTATGTCAAGCATGCCCTAAAACCCTATGGTTGACAACAAAATCATGAATCTGCTTCTATTCTGCCAAAATGACATTGATTCAATGTTTGATCTTGTACAAATGGTGGCTATCTTGGATTTACTCACACTGAAATGTGCAAAGTACTCTCTGACCACACTAATATGTCGGGCATACCTAAAAACCCTATGCTAGACACCAACATCATGCTTTTGCTTCTATTCTGTGAAAACATGATATCAATTTATTATTTGACGCTGCACAAATGACAGCCATCTTGGATTTTACACGCAATGCAAAGTCCAAAGTATTTTTTGACCACACCACTTTGTCGGGCATGCCCGTAAACCGTAAAGTAGACACTAAAATCACAAGTCTACTTCCATTCTGTCGAAAATGACATCAATTTATTGTTTGACCTTGTACAAATGGGGCCCATCTTTGATTTTACCCACAATGCAATGCTCAAAATATTTTTTGACCACACCACTCCGTCGGGCTTGTCCGAAAACCCTATAGTAGACACCAAACTCATAAATCTGTTTCTATTCTGTCGAAAAATATATGAATTTATAGTTTGACCTTGCACAAATGGCGGCCATCCTGGATTTTGCCGCCATTTTTAAATATTAAATGTCCGAACAAATATTCCTGAAAAAAATACATTATTTGAAAAATATCTGTGCCAATTTTCATCGTGCTAATTTGAAAGATTTTTTTCTTTACAAAGCCCACTATTAATGTGTCTAAATAAGTATTACGTCGTCTGATTTGAAATGTATACCCAAACTACTCAAAAACGGGCTATCTTGGATTTATTGAAAATTAAAATTTCCGCCCAAGGGTGGCAACCAAGCTAAACATGCACTGTAGGGCCATTTCAGCATTAAAAAACAACACACTTCTCATGACCGCAAGGTACTCAATCTGACAACTGGATTATATATGGCCTTTGCAAAAATGGTTTAAAACGCTCTCGAAACGTTTTAATCCTGAACTTCCGACAGCTTCAGCATTTCATGAAAATGGGACTAGACTAATAACATAATGAATGAATGAATGAATGAATGAATGAATAAATAAATGAATGAATGAATGAATGAATGAATGAATGAATGAATGAATGAATGAATGAATAAATGAATAAATGAATGAATGAATGAATGAATGAATGAATGAATGAATGAATGAATGAATGAATGAATGAATGAATGAATGAATGAATGAATGAATGAGACCACCTTTTGTGCACATATGAGCTAAACTGGGCCAGGAGAACCTCCTGAGAATGGTAAGACGACTGAGATAACACTGTCCTTCAGAAAAAGGCTTCGAAATTCGACCTTTGGCGGTCTGAGGTCAAGCAAGTTACCTTGCGATCACAGACGGAGGCTCCCAGACTTTACAAGCAGGCAGCTTTAGTCACTGCACCAGGGCCCCCACCTCAGACTAATAACAAGAGACGTCGACCCAATGTTGCTTTAATGTTGACCCATCTTTTATCACGCTGACCCAACATAAACCATGAAACTAAATGACCTCGACATCCTTTGTTTTCACCGAGCCGGCTAATACAATGAAGTATGGGGGAGGGTTCTTATATAACTTTGTTTTCACCGAGTGACGTCACTGCGTTTCACAGAATGAAGTATGGGGGAGGGGGTGTTATATATTCTTGTTTTCACCGAGAGCCGTCACTGCGTTTCACAGTATTCACTGTATCGTGTTCAGGCCTACTGCCCCTCTTCCGGTCAGGCTGGCAACTGGGAATCTGCAGCAAGTTTATTGGACAACATTGGGATACTATTAGGCCCCTATGTCTTTTTGTCCGTTTTATTTTTATTAGAAAAATACATTAAAGTAAGAAAAACACTTAACAACAATTTCAGGAAAAAATTAATGAGGGCGACGAAATAAAAAAAAACACCAATTTAAAAAAGGTAATGCGGGCGATGAAAAAAACAAAAACAATATAAAAACATAGCCGGAGCAATATTTTTTATCTGCTTGAAAGAACCGTTTTTTCCAATTAGCATAATTCTGATGCGCGCGCTGGGCAAAAATACGTGGCCTTAATCTAATATATATTATGCGCGCGCTCATCAGAGAAAAACAACATTTTTTGCATATAGTAATAGATGATTTTGTTATCGTATATATAATCATTACAATATTAACAGTAAGAGTAGTATATATGTGCAAAATATATAATGATGCAAGTTTAGAATATGGTGACATTTTACCGTGGTAATTTTAAATCTAAGACGAAATGACGATCAATGTAAACACACAGCACTACTGATCATAATTTTATTGTCATCAATCATGCATCGATGATCAAGTATGGATATTTGGCACATGATCACCATGGCAACTGTGGACCCGCGGGGTTAACCCTTACAGCGCGGGAATCGACTTTAGTCATCAGAATCTGACGTCTGCAGACGTCAGATTCTGACGACTAAAGTCGATCCCCACAATGTGAGAGTAAAACTATTTCTAATGGCCGTAACCCCCATAACATAATTCAAATGAATTAGAAAAAGCTAACTAAGACATTTATGATGATTTCAAATTGATTAAAACCCGTTGGTTTCCATGATTTGAACAAAATTAATTCAGCGCTGTAAGGGTTAAAGATATTGCTGCTTATTTGGATTAAGCTGTGAAACTTAGATACAATATGCGGTACTATTAACCTTTTGCGCATGTGGCACGCATAACACACTTTGTCCAATATCTACCCGCTATGAATAAACTCATATGTAAATATGTGAGGATAACCATATCGAATGCTTTGCATTTGAATCATTTATATCCACAACTAGACTGTTCGGTGTTGCGGTTGTTCTCGCATTTGAATATTTCTTTTTTTCATCAGAAGCTGACAACTTGAGATAAAAGATAATGATACTTCAACATTTAAAAGGTTCATAGAGAATAACCTTGAGTATAATTGTGTAGAATGGTTTATGTCTGCAGTAATGATGGGCAAATCTGAAGCCTGGGTGGGTAGTCACACACGTGTGCAAAATAACCAAGCCATCCGGAACCACAGATATCGCCTCAATTTACTGCAATTCACTATAGGTTTAGTAATTACAATCACATAAATAATATATTCTTCTTATATTTGCAAAGTTAACCGACTTGTTCCTCTTATGGATTGCGCCGGATAGAGTATATTTAGTATATTACGTTTTCAATTTAGTAAAAAACTGATATATACTTTGGCGGGTGAAGCAGCCTGGGTATGTGTCTGTTTGAAAGACAGATAGTGTACAATAAAAAATGCTTCGCTTTAAAGTAGACGCATTTGAATGACCTGACAAAAGGGCAACCTTGTGATCAATGTAATGCTGCGCTGAAAGTGACGTTAGATTTGAATAATATCACACACTCTGATGATTTTCAATACCTTTGTACGAATAAATGAAACGACATTGAATAGATCATCCCATCATTCGCATCATGAAATAGTGCAGGAACCAAGCACCCATTTTTGCAATTCCGTTAGAACTTCTATGTATATACCTTAAACATATAGAATGTTGTAGATGGCTTATCTGGGAGTGAGGCAATGCCGGTTGTAAAGTTTTTACATTGTGCGCTAGCAATCCCTTTTTCACAGAAATATGCATTCAACACATTTTTAGGAAGGGTGCAAAAGTGATTTAGTTTGTGAAGACATAGTGAAATCCAAACTTATCACTTGATGAAATAGCCGAACATGACATGTGAGTCTATAACTGCCCTAACTGTTCATAAATGCCACCTCAAAGTCACCGCAATGTTTTATTAAAGTAATATGAAAGTCACATTTCACAAAACGTTTTCAAAAACAATATTCATTTGTGATGCTCAGCATTTTATCATCTTTATGGTCCAGTGGGTGCAAATCAGAAAAAATAAACTTTATAGGCCTATTAAGTTTGAATAAATTGTATACTACGACTGAGTAAAGTATATAAAGTCAAATAAAACAAGTTTAGACCCGTTATTCTCAATATATTTGTCATCTCCCGACTCCAAATTACCTTGTAAACCAGGTTATTGATGATCCTACTAGTGGATGATATGCAGAATGAGAATTTGAATGATGCACAGCATTTGTATCCATTCAATATGGCATCCAAGATGGCCTCTGGCGTAGAGTGAGATTTGTGACATTTTCTTGACGAATATTGACTCTTTTGGACCAGGAGTCAATTTTTACCGATCAACAGGATCAGTCTTTTCAACACAATTATATTTTTCTATTTATTACTGTATTATTATCTGTATTAATTTAATAATAATTTAATATGTTCTGTATCCGTACAATAAATACAGTAATATTACGATTATCATAATTATTGGGAATTTAATTTGTGTTGTTAGTTATTCAACCAAATGACACTCAAGATAACCGTCGACGTATAGTCAAGTTAAAAAAATTGTTAATTGTTAAGTATGTTTAATTAGTTATTTTTAGCTCAATTTTCTTCTCTATAGTCGGATTCACATTAACCGTGATAAGTATTTAAGAAGTTAGACCATTTGACATGTAGTAAATAAATAAAAACGTTGCCCTCTATAAACCCATTAGCTTCGTCTAAGAATAATATTACATGTCAAATATTCTAACTTCTAGAATACTTCTAAAATCGCTAAATTTCATCCAGAATGCTTCCAGATAATCTTGAGCAATATTTAACCCTTCAACCCGACAATTTACATTTGACTAATACATATTTAGCCACACAGGGGGTCTAATATCCTCGTTAAAATCTCAAATAATCAAAATATCTACCACCTAGTGAAATCGTTGAACCACCTGATCAATATTTTTTCCAGATATTCTCCAGTTGTAAACATACAAAACGGCAGTTGAATTCCAAGCCGTAAAATTATATTCAATAATATTCAACCCAGCTTATGGGGTGAATCAATAATAATAAAGATGAAACGTCAATATAGGTGATATAGGACTACCTGACCATTGGGAGTGGAGGATGAGTGTATAATGTACTGCCACAATTTCCTGCTGATCGACTTGACAGTGTTGGTCTCGGGAACGTTGGTAATATCATTTAATGCCATTGCACATAAAAGACATGATTGTCATTATTTGCCCTCAGTGATTAATAGTCCTTGTTTGGGGGATGGAGGGCGGGGGCCCTAGGGTAGTGGTTAGCACCGCTGCCTTTCACGCCAGAGTTCGGGGTTCGGTTCCCGGTCTCGGCGGTTTGAAAGAAACAAAAATGTTTCTTCCCCATCCACGTGTGAAAGTCAGTATTGTGGGGAGCCTCCGTGACCGAGAGGTAGCGTGCTTGGCCTCAGACCGCCAGGGCTCGAATTTCGAATCCTGTGTGTGGAGGACAGTGTCATCTCAATCATCTCACCATCCTCAGGAGGTTCTCTTGGCCCAGTTTAGCCTATATGTGCACACAGGTGGCCTAAAGCCCGATTCATTTCATTTCATTTGGGGGATGGATGGAGGATGTTTCGATCTGAATTGTCAATTTATTTGCAAGTTTTTTTTAGTGATGACATCTTGTCAATGACAATTACATCAGCGAAAAGACATTTATATCGTAACTAACTGAATGGAATGATGCTGTGTTGTGCTGCTGTACAAGGCTCGTTGCAAATATGGTCCTGGAGCGGGATTTCCCATCGTGCATTACAGTCAGATGAATATACGTCAGCAGTTCAAACTGGAATGTGCGAGAAATTGACCCAAATCCAATAGAAAACAGCGTGGACATACGAGTTATTGTGTATGTTTCATTCTAATTCATTTTCATTATGTTGAAAATAATGTTGCTGGAATTCATGTTGCTAAAACAGAGCAGTTTCTCATATCATCGTCTGCATTTAATTCACATTGAAAACGTACTTCTTCATGGTACACTTAATTCATAAAATAAGTAGTGGTTGACATTCCTGTCATCGAATGGGACATTGTCTTCCATAAATTTCAATTGTCATTGAAAAGATCTGAAATCATCACACAGAATATAGATAGGGCCAGCCATAGACGCATATGTGCATCGATAACAGGACAGAACCAGTTGTCCACGCGTTTTCATCAGTCAAACTTTATCCATGTCTAATGTAACATGACAGGCGTGCGCAGATCCGCAACATTCGTCTGCCCAGGATTGCCCATCTGGTCATGAAAGTCATAAGAAGTCATGACTTCTTAGGACCAACATGATTTGTCATGAAAAATTGATGCTTTTAGAAAATTTCTCTTAAAGTCATGAAAAAGTATTGTAATAATTATGTTTTTCCTTTGACCATCATGTCAATAGCATGATTGACACATGTATATGTGTTTGTTAATCAGCACACATGCTAGATGTTCAGATTTACTGTAAAAATGAAATGAATCGGGTTTTAGGTCACTTTTGTGCACAGATAGGCTAAACAGGGAGAAAAGAACCTCCTGAGGATGGTGAGATGAGTGAGATGACACTGCCCTCCAGACACAGGATTCGAAATTCAAACCTTGGAGGATGGGAAGAAACATTTTTGTTTCTTTCAAACCGCCGAGACCGGGAAACGAACCCCGAACTCTAGCGTGAAAGCAGCGGTGCCAGCCAATACCCTAGGGCCCCCGCCCACAGATTTACTGTAATAATTTATGATTTTATAACATTCTTAGTAGTTTATGCTTAATAATTAAAAAAAAACACTCTTTGTTCTTTTTTCTTCATTTCAGAGTCATGATGAACGTGATTATAATAAATGGACAGTTTAGTCATGGAAAATCATATGAAAAAGGCATGTTTTTCAAATTCAGTGGCAACCCTGCTTAATAGACATTTTACGCACTGAACATCACGTATAGTGTTCCCATTTATCAATGTCTCCTTTCAAATATTACTGTGGGCTCATTGTATGATTTTCAAGGGATCCCAATATTATCTATGGTATATTAATTTGATGTTTCACAATGTGTGTGTACATACGGATGATCATAAAAAGGTTAGTACAATCTTGTCAGTTTTGAATGTTCAAAATGTACAACACCAAAGTAGAGAGGCATATTTATTAGCAGCTAGTGTTGCAAACAGCATATCTTTCTCTTGGTAGGCTGTGCCCATCTTATTATACAACACATATAATTATTTTAGTGTGCTGTTGGTGGATCGAACTGGCTGCTTGACTGGCTATGGTAGTATGTCTTACTCCTTGGTGCTAGTTAGGAAGTCATGAAAACCAATAGGCATACAATGAAACAGGTTACATTTTATTAGCAGCTGCTTGCTGAGCTCTCGTGAGAGAGTTTGATTGAGTCATATTACTTGGGTTTTGAGTGTCCCATCCTACATTTAGTCATAAAGAGACGTGTTATGTTATAGTGATATTTATCAGTCAGTAATAGTTATGTAGTAACCCATATAGGGCCTATTTACATTGTTTATATTTTGTTATTATGAAGATTGGAAAGTTATGTTTTGCCCTGGCAGTCATCGCCATTGGTTTCCATTAGATAAGCCACATACTTTTTGGTCACTTGAAGTTGTGTCTCGCTACCGCGATCCACAACTTCAAGTGACTGAAATACTTGCGCTCCACAAAACAATATTGAAAGAGGTACATGTATTGTACATGTGGTCAGTGATGGTCACTTTAAAGTTTGAGTTTCACGCTCACGAGGGGTACAGGTGCTATTTTTCGAATTTCTTAGAATTGACGCCAAATTGACTGTAAAACATTATTATATATAATGTTCCTAATATATAAATATGTTCCTAATATTATTTCAATTTAACTCACATTCATCGATGACCATTAATAACGAAAATAGTTATAGGGTGTATAGGGTATACTTTAGCGCTCGTGTTTAACTCTTTCCAGTACAGTTTTTAATAACCTTTACTGGTAGCCGTGCGGGACTGAAAGAGTTAAATAAATAATCTTATTGAGCTGAAAGTGTTGAATATTCTTCCGGGAGTTTTCTAGAATGATTGGCTGACCTATATGTACTAGTTCAAATGTGCGTACTACAACACACTAACTGTGTTATATATTGTGCTACGAGTTTGCAAATACAGTCATTACATGTGATAAAGAGATTTTCAAGGCCGATAATTCACAAAGGAATGCTTTAGATCTCTCTAATATACAGTGATATAAGGCAGTTGATTATCAGTCAATCAGTGAATACATCTCTACCGCTCCTAGACACTTTTAAGGAGTATTAAAATCTTGAGCTCAATATTTTTTTTTCACCGAACACATATGTTATGTAAATTGGGACAAAATTGTCTATATTAATTAATTGCTTTAATAATGGTGATATATTAGTATCAGGACAATAATAACTGTATTTTCATGTTTATTGGACAATTATGTTGTGTTTCCTGATAATGATGGGGATAAAATAGTAGTCCGATTTTAATCCAATATTGGCCGCAATATCTCTCAAAAAATACTTGCCGATAGGCCTTAAATACTGGGCATATTCGCATGGTTTTTTACAAATTAAAAGTAAATTTTCTCCTGGTTTAGCACTGATAGCCTAACCCATGGGAACACGAAGCTGATCCAACATTAAGCCAACATCGGTTCAACGTCTCATGTCTGCTGGGAATTAATTACCTGAAATGTTAGATAAAGCTTAAAGTAGGTGGATCGTCATGATTCGCTGAGTAAACATTGTGGGCGCACAAAGCAATGGCACGCATGCGCAACATGGTCAGCGTCTATGCGAGTGGGGTCCCCCGCCGCCATGTAAATATTATGATTTTCCGAAGCATAACGCCTTTGCTGTTCAAGTCTGATTAACATGATTAAACGAGCACCTAGATTATAGAAAGATAGCAAAGATATATTCTTTAGTCGGTATTTAATAAGCAAATATTAAAATAAATGTACTTATTACTTCATATTCAATTGATTCGATTCGATTATTACATACTATTTTTTTAATTTTGTTGTGAATCTTTAAACAAAAATTATTGTACACATATCATTCGATAGAATTGGAACGATAAAATTGGTCGGTGTAAATTGATTCGGTTGTTTTTCTAGTGATAATACACATTGCAAATTAAGGCACATTTATATTTAAGGTAGAAGCAATTGCTCATATTTCAGGTTAGTCGCCTTCATTTTTTAAACGCGGTGACAATTGTATGTGTATAATGTAGCATTTAAAATCTGTGTGCATACCTATCGGGTACTTTATTTACATAAACCCATTAGTTCCGACTAGTGTACAAACACTTTACACACTAATTGGTCGAAATTGTAATATTGGTAATATCACGACATAGATACATTCCTAAATTAAATCAATGAACAATATTATTTTGTGAGAGATAATTTCTTTGTAGTAATGAAGATATATCTATACTCTGTTATTTATTCTCAACGTCTATCTCATGCCTTGGAGATAAGATATGGGTATGAATAAAACATTGAGCATACATATATACACGGTATCCCATGCACGATATATAGGTAGGCTATTTTATCATATGCGCACTTGATGTCTGAAAACAAAATGGCATAAGTATATTCACAAGACGTACTACACAAAGTGATAGTTGACATGCATTGTCGGTGACAGTTCTACTAGCTTGTCACATGATCGGCGGGCATTGTCATTACATATTCACGTGGTTTCACTCAGCTATTGTTAACCACTACAATGTACGCACCAACAGTCAACCTGGTAAAAACACGTTGTGGCACACAGACATAACGCAACTATTGAAAGAGCATGTATCATTTTCTAAAATGTATGTCTTCGCCTTCAGCTTGAATAATTATATCAGCTGTGTTAGCAAATCGAGATTCAAATAGAAGGGATTCAGATATATCTAAACCAATTTCACATAATTTATCAGAAATGGCTCTCATATACCCAGACCACTCTCATATAATCTGACAAAAAGGGCTCGGATACACTTAAACCACCCCCTATAATGTGACAGAAGGTGTTCATACACACCGATTACATGACGCCGATATAATGTGACAGAAATGGCTCACATACACCTAAACCACTCCCACATAATCTGGCAAAAAGGGCTCACATATTATATTTGAACTACTCCCACATTATCTGTGAGACAGGGCTCACATACATGTACACTCAATGCAAACCACTCTCATATAATTCTACTGTGACAACAAGGAGCTCATACACACCTAAACCGTCCTCATATAAACTGACATATAATGTGGCAGAGAGAGCTTATACACACCTAAACACCTCTCATACAATGTGACAGAAGGGTTCACTTGCAACTAAAGCACTCTCATTATATTGTGACAAAATGTGTTCGCATACAACTAAACCACCCTCATAATTATAATGTGAAAGAAAGGGCTCACATACACCTATAGAGCACTCACATATAATTTCACACCGTTGTTTTTTCCATTCGATGTCATGTAAAATATCAGAATCATAGATGCCCTGGATTCAAAAAAGTTACCATAATAGTGTAATTATTCCATTTACACATTTAATAAACATAGTAAATACATTTACTTACTAATTAAGCATAGGCACGTATAAGTAATGAAATAACGGCCTTAGGAATCATTTAGCAGAACTGAACCAGTTTTGACTAGATATAAAAAAAAATTCTGATCGGAGAAGTTTCTCACCAGATGTGCATTGACAACATATCGCTGTATAAATACAAGGTACATCATAACAAAGAGAGCGGATTTTTTTTTAGCTCCAGCTGGCTATTTCTTTGCCCATGCCAGCGGTTCTATCAAGTTTTTTTGCACTTTTAATGATATAAACATTTTTATTTCAATACGTATATATTTTTGCTGAGGATATCAAAAAAAAATAATAATAACAAAATTATCCAACTGCATCTCAATCGCAACTTTCTTGAAACAAGCTAACTAAATTGTATCTACACGTTTCTGTAGATGCAATATAACAATAACCACCGAGTAGCCTAGTGTATGCTATGGTTAGCCTTTGGCGTGATATGTTCTATTGTGGTTTGGTATTGACCGACTTGCTTCTGCATTCAACCATTTCGTTGGATTGTGTATTTGCTCTTAGAAGGTCACATATACCCACTATAGTCAACGTGCATGATATCACATTTCATTTCTTGTTTGTGCATACGCTTGCAATTGTGAAGTAAAGTGACTAAGCGAATAAAGCATTACATGTATGTTTTTCCATCTATGATAAATTAGCTAAATAGTGTTATATAAAACACATATAGGCCTACTTTAAATTAATCGAACTTTAATTATAAATATAAATTTATTTCAATGACATGAAAATATATAGGCCTATAGAATAAGCGGAATCCTAATCCAACTTTACTACTGTCTGTTAATTGAGGTGCAACAGAATGCGTGAAATCTAAACGATTATATTTTGTTAAACAGCAGGTATATTATGTATGTGATTGCGGCTCAAGCCTGTTTATATATATGTCCCATTGAATATGAATGAATGAATGAATGAATAAATGAATGAATGAATGAATGAATGAATGAATGAATGAATGAATGGATGAATGAATGAATGAATGAATGAATGAATGAATGAATGAATGAATGAATGAATGAATGAATGAATGAATGAATGAATGAATGAATGAATGAATGAATGAATGAATGAATGAATGAATGAATGAATGAATAGGGTATTTGGTCAGGAGAATCTCCTGAGGATGATGAAATAAATCAGATGGCACCTCCATCCAGACACAGAACAGAAATCTTAGTCATGGCGGTCTGAGGCCGAACACGCTGTCTCTCGATCACAGAGAATCCCCACGATACTGAATATTTATGAGTAAGCAGGAAAGAAACATACGTTTCTTTAAAACCTGAATGCCGACTATCTAGGCATGCACATGTAAGCACTACACCAGGGACCCCGCTCCGTCACATTGCAGATCGTCTCTCTAACAAGATTCACTCTGTCTTATATATTTTTGTGCATAGAATTGGACCACTATATAATTATTTCACACTGCTTAACACTACTATTTTAGTTCAAGTAATGAGTGGGGGTAATGTTATGTGAACGTTTTAAAACGCTTTTCGTGCTCGTCGTTTTGTCAAAAATATTAATTAGGCCTAATATCTTGTATTACCATAATTAAAATGATTTAAATTTTTTTAAACTATACGTGTTCAGTTATATGTTTTTCATTTATAAGAAATACACAGAGATAAAGCTACTTTATCAACAAAAATTGAAAGTTGCGCAAATCAAAAGTGAGCTAACAAATCGTTCAGGTAAAATAGCCGTAACGTTTTATTGCTAAACACTGTAAATAAAGTAGTATATATTTAGCTAAAAAATAAGTACATGGGAAACAACGAAAAAACAATCCTACCTTAGCGTTTTCACTGTGGCTCGTAGAACAGTCTTCAACAAATGTTTCAGTCAATTGTCAATGTATGTGTAGATATATTGTTTGCAGCCATCTGTTTACAGGGGGTGTACGTATAAGCTGTGACAGTCAGGTGTTGTCAATCTCAATGGGCGATACACAGATCACTGGCCTGTAGCCATACAGAACGCACAATAACAACGACCAAGGGCGCAGGTGGAGTGGGGTTTTAACTACTTAAATACCATACTACGACTGACATAGTCCAGGCTGTTCGGGTATTTGCACTTTTGGAAGAAATTACAATATTTTGCTCAAAAGATTAGTAACATGTAGCCTACCCTCTCAACCCTGATAATATAGAGCAGTCAGCATACACGATCAACACCTTATTAACCCTTTAACCGCCGGTGCCGCATATATTCGGGTTTTTATTAGCACATTATGTACCACATATTAAACATGTTAAAGATAAAATATGACATCAATCAGCAATATTTGAAAACAGTTGGCCTGCATTTTGTCAAATCTGAATAATTTTTACTCACTTGAAGTTGCGGATCGCGTCAGCGAGACACAACTTCGAGTGGGTGAAAATTCAGATTGAATAATTTGGCGGTTAAAGGGTTAACATCTATTAATTAGTATGCATTATTAGCAAAACCATAGAAAAACACGGAAACATAACACCTCAAGAATCGGTAGGTCGGTTTTAATGATCTTGAGTTGTTATTTGTTTTATAGGCCTGGGGCTGTTTCCAAAAAAATTGAGATTCGCTGTAACCCCCCCCCCCCCCTGCGACATAGGTTTCTAGGTTTTTTTCTTAATCCTGGACATATAAGCTTTAAATTTCAGAACAATAACCCAAAAATTAAAGTGTCCAAAATATGTCATTTTAACCCTTTTAACACCAGAGTATCAAAATAATTTGTGACAATTAATATGTGAAAATCGTCTCGCATACTAATTCAAGAAAAAAAAATTGTTTGAAAAGTCGACCAATATATCTACGACAGCTGTGTAGATAATGCAAAATCTAAACAACATTAAACAGAAAATCTGAAATTTACAAAAAAAGCGTTTTATTGAAATTTTTTTTAAAAAAATGACAAATTTTAAACTTTGATTTTCTTTAGTTATACTGAAATGTAGAAAGACGTATGTAGATCGTATTTATTTGTTATTGTTCACAAATATATAAATTTATTTTTCAGAACGATAAACAAAACATTGGGGTATATAATGTACTCGATTTACAGTATTTTAATGCAGTACCGAAATGATTTTTTGATTTTTTTGTCTATTTGATTTTTTTGCCCATATTATATTTTAATATCCTAGTTTTATATTTAAATGAAAGAGAAATAAATTATACGTATTTATACCCAGATATTTAATTATAGAACAAAAATAAAAATTGAGAACAATTTATTCTTAGTAATATGACATCTTATACGTGTGAGCCAACTGGCTTCTATTCATCATCATCAGAATCCTAGATCACATTGTTGCATGAACTTCTATCGCGTTATCACATATAGATTTACATCCACAGGCACTGGTACACTTCAGGCGTTTACGACAGCATCTTGTATCTTTGCAACTTTTGCACTTACAGCTAGGACACCCTAGCACAGGTTTGAGGCAGGTATGTCTATGGAAATGCTGTATACTTTCACCCTCCAACCATGTCCTTGTGGGGGCAAGTAAAATCCTGCTTGATAGTTAGAACCCATAATATGTTTATATACAGCAACTTGACATGTGGGCAGACGTGTTGGATACGTGTGAGCGATCCAAATGGATAATATCTCAATTCGTTGACATTATGCTTTTGTTTATGCCCATATATGGTACATATAGCTTGCTCTCCTTCTCTTAGCAGCTCATTGGAAATGTTGAATGTTGTGCCAAGCTGCTGCATTGTTTTTTGAAAATGAAAAAATATTGCAGGCTAGTTTGAATGCGATATGGTATTATTATTTATTGAATGTAAAAAGAGCTGTATAAATCGACTTTTTGTTCCCAGAACCATGGATAAACACATTTCAAATGGTTGACCAATTATTTAGCAGATCTTGAACCCTGATCCCTCGTTGCCTGGCCCGCATCTTGTAGGCTGTACGATGCTATGTAGATATCACACCTGATGGTTATTCTAGTAATATCATCAAGCTGTCGAGCAAAGTAAAATTTGAAAATTTACGGAATTTTCCAGGGACTTTGTCTTTTAAAACCTGTTGTATATTTAAGAAACAGGTGTTGATTGACTTTCGAATATTACAAATTCGCCCAACCAGTAGGCCTACATTTGCGGAAAATCCCGTATATATCTGCATTGTTTGTTTTTCTAGTTAAGATCTAATACAACCCCGCAAACTTTCATCTAGCTTGATAATATGGTTAACTTGAATAAAATTAAGATGCAGAACTATGACTGCTATTCATGTACTTTTATACATAATATTGCTAGAAGCTGGGACAGAAATTTATGCCTCATATGTGAATAATTTATATGATCCAAGGTGAAGAAAAATGTTACTATCATCATTGATACTTTGATGCAAGATTTTATTTGGGGAATACCCAAAATGCTTGAAATCCGTGTGTGTCATTGCTTCGTCATTTTGTGTATCTACTTCTCATCTTCAGTTAACGTCAAGAACAGTACCGCAATTATCAGGTAAATGTTTCTTGTGACACTTTCAAAACAGATCTTGTTTCACCAGATAATAAAATTATTATGTGTACTTACTAAGTACAAATTAGGAATGGGCATAGCTTATTGCTGTGCTTTACCAAAATGTGAAAATACCGAAGACATGCTGATGCTACAACATCATCTTATTTAAAACGCAAATAAGTATGCCTATAGTTAGCCAGAGCCATTTCTACTTCTACAAGTATATTAATAAAGCTACGACAATGCCTAAGTTGAATAAGTTTATTGAACAATCAGTCGTTCTTTAGTTAGAGTTGGTGAAGGTCAGGATGTTTCACTTCTTGCCTTTCCTCAAACGAGTAAATACAGCTCTCTTTCTTGTGTCAAACATATAATTAACCGTCCTGCTGTGGTACAAGCTTGCTGGTAGTTTGTCCCTGAAATCATGTATTTTAAACAAAATATGATAGACATCACCTAAGGAAGTAATCCGAAAAAATACACCCTTGCAAATTGTTTATGTAGCTTATGCTACACATTAATCTTCAGGTTTTATGACATATAACGGGCCTGTCAGACAATGTGCTAACTTTACATTTTGCTGTTTATTCTACCTTTGTGTAATTTACACCTTCGTAATAAAAATATCGGCTTCAAATTTAAATAAATAATTTTTTTTTTAAATTATAACATTATGTTCGTATAATAACATTTTTTTAAAATATATATTTAAAACTATAATGTCAACTGCACATAATGGAACAAATTCAATTCAATATCCTTTCAATAAATTACTTGTATAGGGCATCACGCCTCGGAGGAACGAGCTCGGAGGGGCGGTAATCCGTATCAGTGTCTGAAAAAGTGTTCATGTCAATGTTTATGGTATAATAGCTATAAAAACCGAAGGCATCCTAATACTTCAATGTATTTCAGGGTTTTTGATAAAATATTATTTCATTTTTATATCGAAACGTCTCAATTTTTTCTCGAATTCCCACTGTACATTGTTCCTAGGCGTATTTTATGTGATTTATTTCTGCGTAATAATTATGACTTGACTGTTTATGTTCTTTTATATGGCATCAGTGATGGTATAAGCAACTTTATAATAAATCAGGCTACCCAAGAATATGTTATCGCCACCAACCGATTTAACTTGCTGAATAATTTGTCATGAGTCTTTTAATAATTGCCATAACTATTCTTGATTCTGTATATCAACGATCTAATGTAAAATGCTTTAGTGCAGCAATACCATACCATTTTATTTACATGTCAGGCAACAATTATTTTTATTTATTTTTATCGCAAGAGAAGCCTCGATTACACTTTTGTACTGCTTCAATTGTTAACAAAATATGTTTACACTATATCTAAAATGTAATAACTTTATTATTTGTTTTTTTTTGTTATTATTATGTCCAAAATGTAGATGTAAGATGCTTCACTGCTCACGTTATGACAAAAGTAATTGCAATTATTTGGTCAGAAAGTGATAGGACGTATATGCTGAAATGACCGCCAGCCAATTTTGAGCTCACATTAATTAAATAAACAGTGTTTTCACGTTTAATGTGATCTTTGTCTTTCAAATAACTAACAACAGTTATTTATATGTCTCAGAAAGGTTTCTCAGGTTTATATTAAGGTATATGAAGAAAATAATTTACCGGGAAATGCGACGAAAAATATTTTGGATTTTCTGGAAAAGCAGAGCCAAAATTAGAAGGCTCTACGACTAAATTATGTCATTTGCGCCCCCTGGAAAAACTGTTTATCAAATTTGGTGCTTTGGTCCGCCCGGTAAATATAATGCTAGAAATGACGGTAAGGAACATGACTAATAAATATCCATTCGGGTATGGTCACAACACAATTAATATGACACATTTCTGATTTTTTTATTTTATGTTAATGCTATCAATATTAACAAGCAATAATATATGTTTAATACATATTCGTATAAAACTGTACCATTAGCGGGAATTCAGCGGAATCAAACTTACAAAATAAAATAAATATTGAAAAAAACAACAACAATAATTGATCAAAATGAAGTTTTTACAGCTTTTACAAATGTTCAATTTTTATTTTATTTATGGTTGCGCATGTATTCCTTGTTTATTTTAGCTGAATGTTTAATGAAATAGTGTATTTCAGAAAAAAAACAATGACTAAATAATATTATTTTTAGTTTTATGAATTTTCTTAGGGTATGGTGATTAAAGTGTATCAATTATGGTTTTTGGACACCGGAATGTGTGGTTATTGTTTCGAATATTATTGTTGCTATATTTTCCTACAATAACAAACGAATAAACTTATGTCGCAAGGAGGGGGGGGGGGCAACAAAATCGTGTTTTTAGCAGGCTTTCGCAAATCAGCCTCAGGCCTATTATGTATAGCATGCACGACAAACTCCTGAAATGATTGGTGATCAACGTCACGTGATGCGGCGAGGTCTAGACAAGTGATATACTCATGAGTTGTCTATACCACACGTGTATACCCCATGTATGGATCGTCAATATAGAACATTTGAGGAATGATTTAAACGTTTTCAATCATTTTCTTTTAAAATATTTATAATGCTGTTTCAGGTCTTATGCATTATTCATATCACATTTAAACGTCAAGGTTAAACAATCTTCAAGGTCAAAATTATAGTGAAATTAGAAACAGATTTGCGACCTAGTGATTCCCTTTTGATCGCGCTGACACTGTCTGACACTCAAAAATAATTAATCAGTTCTAGGAAATTTTAATTATGTGACCGGGTCAATGTCAATGTGAAAGTAAACTTTTGTCGAGGTAATTTATACTTGATACTAAGTCTTGTAGGGCTTACAGAATGGCAAAATATCACAGGTTCTGAACAAATCAATTGTCAAACAAAATGGCCCAAGTCTCGTATTCTATCCTCTAATTTAAATAACGACTGAATGACGGCGGTGATTGGCCGATCTCGTCATGTGACAGTCTGAACCATTCTTCGATTGGGCGGGGGTAGAATACAAGACTTGGCCCGACCAAATCAATGATGCATAATACTTTTATTAGATAGAAATAACCTATTGGACCCTCCGACATGTTCCCCTTTGTCTTGGACGATGGTGACGAGGTAACAGAACATCCATAATATGCGCCTACACACTCTTAGAAGGAAGTTCAAACACACACGTTAACCTGAACACTAGCTCACTAACACATACAATGAGGCCTATTGAGCCTTAAATCTCTGGGAACCACAACATGCACAACTAGCCGGTAATACATGAAGAGGTCAGGTCAGCAAGAAAAAATCCCACTGGGCAAAGAAAAAGGGTTCAAGTACTTTTCACTGTTACTTTCACACTACAGTCATATCACCTGAATAGGTGTTCAGGATAGGTGTTCAGCCTGATTCCCTTTCTACACACCCATACGAACTGGATGGGACGACCAAGGAGCGACCAAGCACATTCATAACCAGCCTTCTGGGCGCGGCATACGTCGATGGCCGAAAGCTATAGACTCTCCGGATAAGTAATGTTTTGCATTCTTCAATGATGACAAGATTTTGAATAAAGAGAAAAAAACAAATTCTACGATGATTTTGGTGTCATCAATGGACATTGAGCAAAGCGCTATCTACCATGTCTACGTACGGAATAGCCCCATCAGTGGCTGACCCGGAACGGGTCAGCCACAAATGCATACATAGGCTTCTGGCGAGAAACCCCACCCCTCAGGACCCCTGGTTATCGTGGTTTTAAATTACGAGGGAATCGTACCCACCTGCAAGTATCTATGTGTGTACGCATGGTCCTGAATATTCAAGCAGCTGCGGGCACTTATTAAACGATCTGTAAGATTAATATTAATTACTATATCCAAGCATATCCAACAAGGGTCATTGTCCAGGGTTTATAATTCTCGAACTCCCATTTTGATCCCGCTCTTCAAAAAATGCTCGGCTAATCAGATACCTTGTAAGAAACCACGTGATCATACAAAAAATGTAAACAAGCACACGTGCCACGTGTATACATCGAGGACAAGTCCCACCATTAATGCAAAGTCACATATTTTAACCACATGTTAGTTTATGCACATTATAGGAAGTGTTATGCCTAGAAAGACCTGTATAGACCTAAGTAATATAACCTATGATTTAAATACACGAGAAAAAAAGTGCAGTACATGTAAGTTAAATTACATAGCGTAATGTATATTACCAAAGTAATTTATTTCAGTTCTTTTGTTTTGAAGAAAATTATTTTTGTATAGCCTTAATATATATATAGGCTAGTGCAGGAGCCAAAACGTCACAAACCAATTATTTAGGGAGTTCTTGTGCACATCACTGCATTAGGTAGGCCTATCGTTGGATAAGTTAGAATTTCAGGGTCACAAATCATGTAAATTTGAAAAATGTGATGTTTCCATAGTAAGCTTCAAAAAGATCGTTGTACTCTGACCCGAGTAAAACGATCTTTTTGAAGCTCTTCACAACAAATATCCCCATATTTTTCATATAACATTATTTCAATGTCACGTATGGTATGTGGTTTTAGTCTAACCCTACTCTCCATACAGCAATGCTAGTTAGGCCTACCTGATGACGTGACACTTATGACGTAATGATCACCCTTGAACAGGCTAATATAAAGGATTCATTCTTAACCTAGCAGTGTAATATAGTCTAACAGCTGTCACAATCATATCATCCACAGTGGCGGATCCAGAGGGGGCAGCCAGCGTCCCCCGTTCAGGCCCCCTGTTCATATTTCGTAATATTCCGGCCAAAATATGGTCGAGAATACGTCATTTGAGACTTTATATTATTAAATTTCCCAGGGGAGCAACTCCCCCGGATGGCCCGGACCCCTCTAGGACATATGAGTGCCAGCTGTGGTGTGTATAAATTCTTGCAAAAATCGGCGCCCCCTCTTCTGTCAAGACCTGAATCCGCCATTGCTCCATCCTTACCACCTCTTCGTCTGACACTGTTTTTCACGAACACAACGCCATATTCAGACTAAGACAAAGGATCGAGCCCTAATCTGAGCGAGGCGCGGCATATATGCGTCTACATGGACAAAAACAAAGTTCTAAATGGAACTTATTTTAACCAACATTTTCAGTCATATTTTGATCTATCCTGAACTTGGGCCTGAAGTACAACGCATTTCGTGGATATCATATCCCCCCTCCCTTGGTACGACCCCCACATGGCCTACTTGGATATAGCTGGAGCCGTCAAAAAGTCACTTTGGGTCCATTTGAAAATGAGAACAACAGTTTTCAAATTAACGAGATTCGACGTGTCATACATGATTAAATTAAAAAAGGCTGCCTAAATTTCTGATAAAATTAATACATTGTCACTACCGTTACACACCTAGACTAATACAATCAATAAAACCTTTTGACGCGAGCCAAGCCAAGGTCAAAGGTCACGAAATGTCAAATATATCAGACGATAATAAGTGCGACAGTTTTATAGGACTAGGCCTGGAATTATTTTTTCAGTTGAATACATGAATGGGGCGTTAATATGTCATGCACATATAACCTAAGCTGGACCAGGCAAACTACCTCATGATGTTGAGATGAATCATATGATAGGCCTACTGCCCACAAAAAGGGAAATTGGGAAACACCATACATTATTTAACTTGGGATTATTCTTTTAGGTTTCGGGCTCGTTTTATTGTTTTAATTTGAAGGGACCTTTCCTGTGGCCTGTGTTATTGGACTGGGTGGGAACGTAAGGAATTAGTCACAGCTGCTTTCTCAACTGACTCGTTTTTAGGTTTTTCCTTCTTGTGTAAATACCAAATAATATGTGGGAGTTTCTATGGCGTTTCTAATTGTTAAAATAACTTAGCATAACGTATGTAACGTGTTTGACTATGTGTGTTTGACTATATGTATTTGCCTATGTGTGTAGATCTTGCAGAGGTTTTATTTAGTTTATTTATATGCTTCCTATAAAGACTGTATAGCTCTAGATTTTGTGTTAACGTTGTTTTAAATAATTATGATGCATATTTTAAAAACCCTGTGTTTATTTAAATATAGAAATGATAATCCTGGTTTTAAGTGTACATATCATGTCGGACACTGTTATTTCCATTTGTCACAAACTTGCTACAACTATTATCAAATTAAATATTATCATAATAACATCAAGTTTTAAACTAAATGTCTTTAGTTTAATCAGTTGGACATTTTTACTTTATGCCTTCCACAATTTTATCACACAAGCAATGATGTTGTTTTTAACCTCATAGTTTCTAAAATTGCCATATTATATTCTGTACTGGCAGGTAGCGTTTACACCATTAATGGCAATATGGTAATGGTCCAGTACGGGTGCGGCTCACCACAACCATAATTACTGGTAACCGTAGCGGGCCAATACTGGTACGGTGTTTCGCAGGCATAATGTTAGGAGCACATAATCTGATAATTATATAGCCCTAATTGCGGTACCGGCCCTGTAGAGATGTGGTAACTGGTGCCAGTATCATATTATTTATAACCAGGTGTCTATCATATTTGACAACAGACGCCCCCTACCCAACAAACATTCTGATGATGGCCGGTATAAT
The DNA here is from genome assembly GCA_964017125.1 of Flabesymbios commensalis. Lineage (NCBI taxonomy): Eukaryota > Metazoa > Annelida > Polychaeta > Terebellida > Flabelligeridae > Flabesymbios > Flabesymbios commensalis. The sequence continues at coordinate 26,274,671 of OZ024905.1, read as the reverse complement.
GTTTTTCACTGGCATGTAACGTTTGTACCGTACCGTTCATGGCAATAAGGTAATGGACAACATACATACAGAACACAACCAACAAAGCACAGAAGATACTAAACATGTTGATAAGTAACATTAAACAAGCCTATACAACTGTAAAATCACAGGCATACGAAACACTAGTCAGACCCCAGCTTGATTATGCATTAGCCATCTGGGATCCACACACGGCAACATTAACAAAATACAAAACTATGCAGTAAGATGGGTCCATCATGACTATTCACACTACACAAGCGTTTCCTTCTTACAAAAACAACTAAATGTCCCTCTCTTTCGATTAGTCATCTACAAAGTAGACTAGTACTTTCCTACAAAATTTGCCATTGGAAAATTTCCATCCCTATCCCACCATATTTACAAATACTCCTCAGAACTACACGCCACACCTCAAACATAAACGAAAATAGCTACTGATACAGACAACTCAGCACATCAACAGACACATACAAATACAGATACTTCCTACGAACACTCATAGACTAGAATTCACTGCCACTACAGTGCAGGCCTTCAAGGAAGGCCCAACCCGCCATCTCCTTCCGAGCCTGTAATGTGAACCCCACTGTATATAACCACGAATGCACTCTCGATCCACTATAAAAAAAAATCTGGGGCCGTATTCTCGAAAGAGATAAGAATTGCGTAAGTCTAAGAATTGCGTAAATAGGCTAATAAGTTGCGTAACTTTGTGAATTTTTCTTAAGTGCTATTCTCGAAATAGTTAAGATAAGAAATTGAGTATTTTATTGCGTAACTTTACGGCAGCTTCAAAGGTGCCGTAACTTTACGCAACTCAGTGTATTTTGTGCCAAAACAGCACAGAAAAGCCTTGTTTACAGCCAAAAACTACACGCATGTGAAACTTACACTTATTTGAACACTATACAAAAGACCGTCAGTACATATTGATGTTTTTATTAAGATAAACGACATTGAAGTTTGCATGCGAGAGAAGCTGTCGCCATAGACTGGGCATAGCCATAGGCCTAGAATCTGCACAACATGACTGATAGACTAGGCAAGCTTTGTGACGTCATAGTAAGATGACGATGTTGGAGCTGTTGCTATTGCAACAAAGTAAAGAAATTTGAGTAGCAAAGAATGTTTTAATTTTTTTCGAGAATAGCAACTTACGCAACTTCTTAGTTTCGCCACTTCTTATCTTAAATAAGAAAAGAATTGTTCTTATCTTAGCAATGTACGAGAATACGGCCCCTGCACTGCATTGCAAAAGTCAGTTCTTTTTTCATGGCGTCACGTGTGATAATAATGTCATTAAGTGCCAATTAAAACAAAATCATATAAGTGTTACAGCCTAGGCTATCAGGGCTGGGCAGGAGGCCGAACAGCTTATCGCTGTTGGGGGCCGAGCAGGTCAACATGTCACGTCACTCACGCCACATAGGCCTATAGGCTTGTAACTTGTTATGTTCTAAGGGGCACAAGGGGTAAGAGGTTGAACAGGACAGAGGTCGAACAGGAAATGGGCCGAAACGACTGGCATTTGTCACAACTAAATATTTTTATATTTTACACCTATTGAGTTAATTAAATTAGCCAATACAAGAAAGTAAATATTCAACAGTGCTATATATATGGGAATATTTTTCATCAGAGAGCTATTTCAGATGTCTGAGAACTGATAGTTTTGTTGCTTAAACTAAAGGTACACATTTTATATCCTAAAATGGCATTATAACAATGACAAAATCAAGCACAGTGGAGCTTACAGGGCTTTATTGTTTTTACTGATAAGGGTTGACAAACAATACCCCCAAATCACCTTAAAACTCCGTTACAATTCCTGTAATGTTATTAGAAACTATACTCTTTTTGCAGTCCCCCAGTTGACTTGGAAGTCCATATTATGTCCTAAATTGTACAGAAAGCATAATCTCAGATATATTATGAGGATAGATGTATCTAGAAGATATGGTAACAGAGTTTTACTTCACATAGCTGTCTCTCAACAGGGAAAATTTAACTAACCAAACTATTTTCAAGGACACTCCAGGTTTAAACCTCATTATATGTCACAATAAATTTGCCTAAGCGAGACAACTATGCAAACATAAAAAGGCAAATTAATAATTAATACCTTGTGAATAAAACTCCGTTACCATTTACTAGCTATAAAAAACAAGGATGTAAAGCTGTTTTATTGAGATCACTTTGGGTGTTTCTAATATTGCAGATTAAACGAGTAAAAACAATTTAAATATGATAACTGTATTTTTAAAAATAGCAAAAAACATTTCCATATAAGAAGTTTGGTAGATATTACGAGTTATAAATAAAAAACATGCAAATCAAGCTCCTACAATGAGAACTGAGAGTTGTTTATACATTGACAGTGCATTGACAGTTTTAGCAACACAGTTTTAGTAATGCAGTTAAAAAAATGGAAACAGTTGCATGTACAGTATTACTTAAGAGCTAATGTTGGTTTCCCCTGAAAAGACTAATATAAGCTAATCTTGGTGCCTGTCAGTATCCCAACGCAGCAATCATATTTCTTGTTACTAGAATCAATTTTTTTAAATATTAGCCTTCAAACTCTGTGACTAATAGTAATGTAGTTTTAGTAACGGAGTTTTAAATCTGTGTTGCAGCTGGAAATACTATGTCAGGTGGCAATAATGAAGGCTTTTCTATTTGCAAATGCTGCCTGGGCTAACAGCTCTTTAATATACTGTAATAGGGTTGATACAAATTTGACAGCTTTGTCAACAAACAGTGGTAACAGAGTTTTATCATAGTTTATATACGTTTTTAACAGTTTTTAAACTGTTCAAAACAATTGCAAAACTTACCCAGAATTTTTTTCGCTTGCATGATGTTTGAAATGACAACTCACATTTATTCACAAGGTCGTAGTTTAGGTTTACACACAAGGTGGTGGTAGTAAACATGCTGGTAACGGAGTTTTGAACAAGTTAGGGACAGGCTTTCAATGTTTTCAACTTTTAAATCATTTTCGAACAAATTGTTACCATTTGATCATTGTTCTCCTAGTTGTGGCCACTAGAGCATACATAACAGTTAAAGCTGCATAACTGTTTTGCTTATTTTAATCAAAAGATCAATCCATGGAGAATGGTGCTTTATTTTTTTATTTTACTTCTCCGGTTACTGAGTTATTAAGGATTTAAGTTTTTTGTTTTTTGATATTGTTGCCCCACCAAAACAAAGACCTGATCACAGCGGAGTAAGACACACTGTTTGTATAACCAGGAAGTACCAAGTGGCAGATAACGGTCATCATTAAAAAAGAGTGGAATACTTTTAAAATTATTCCTATTTTTTAAGTGATCATAGATACATTTCACAGTACAAAGTGTATTGTCTCATGTCAGTTAGACATATCTAGAAGTTATTACTTTGTGTGATATGAGTGATATCTGCATATAATGTCATGTTTAATTTCGGTACCGGTATAGAGAATGTCACTCAATTGAAAAAGAGGACCCTGTTTTAGTATGGTGCTTTTAAGTGTGGGCCAGCATCTGAGCCTTTGGCCCGCCATTAAGACGCTCTCCCCCGACCGTGGGAAATTGCAGGCCGAATTACACCAAATTCAGTGTAGGCCTAAATCATCTTTTTTTGCGCAGTCTTTTATTTGATACCTCACGGGTATTTCAAAATATAGTGGCAATGCTATGAGTGAATTCAAAGTGAATTTTGAATGACAAGAGAAACACGATCTATAGTGACTATGCTATTCGAAAATATCAGACTATTTTACTTCATCGTTAGTCATCACATACAGCTATATAAATAGCGAAATTCGGTAAAATAAAATAATTGTAAAAAGGAATCCTTTACGGTACCAGTAGCTGAGTTCCTAGCAAACAAGAGGCATTCAACCATTGATGGGTCAATGTTGTACCAGCGTCAGAGAAGCTGGACCAACATTGAGCCATCAATGGGTCAGTGACTCGTGCCTGCTGAGGCCTAGGGGCTGACCTAGTCTTAGGACACCAACCGGTGGTTTGTGTGAGCTTGGCATCGCAGCCAACACGACCCAACAAACACCAGACATAGATCCAATGTTGTTTACTGTTGGACCACCGTCTGCGACGCTGGCCCAGCATTAAAACAACATTGAGCCAGTGGCTCGTGTTAGCTGGGGAGGCATTGATCCGATGTCGAACTAATTCGGGGCCATCGTCTACGGCTCTGGCCCAGCGTTAGACCAATGCGGCTCAACGTCTCGTGTTTGTTAATAAGTGGTTTGATGTTGGTCTAATAAAACATTATATTGGCCCACAATTAACCACTATTAGTATTACGTACATATTGTACACAGACGGACCGATTTACAACACCATATAACTTTATGGTGTATCGCGTCGTGATCTAATCCAGCTACATTTACATCGATTCTGTCCATTTATAAAGCCTTTAAAAATATATGATTGATTGTGTCGAACATTTTAGGTTATTTCGGTCGAAATAAGCAAAACGGTTATGCAGCTTTAAAATACAGTATATTGTAGCTCTATGGGAACATGTATTTATCATATATTTTTAACATAGTTTGGCTGCTCAACATGTCAGCAATAAGTGAATGTGGACAAACACACTGTGACAAATAGCAAAAGAGGTATCACTAGGATTAACATAGGAGGGACACACATTTCAAACAATTGTAGGCCTACCCCCAGGAAAAATATACCCTTATAGACTATATAATATTCAAATATTCAAGATAATACATTCGTTTGTTCAAAGATATGCTGGAAATCTATAGAATAGCTTCACCCTTGAAAGCTAAGAAATGTATCGTAGGCCTACTTTTTTTCATCATCAATGTTTGTACTTGTTTTGCCTTTTTTGTCTTCATCACTGTTCGTACTTGTTTTGCAATCTGTTACCATGTTACGCGAGCTCTGATTGGGTAACGGCAATTGAGCTTCATAATACACATTCAGTGTGTAATCATATGATTTTATTGACAAAAACCTTCATTAAACTCTAATTAAAAAATGATAATAACTTTGAATGTTAGATTATAAACATAAACTGTTCCATGATTGATCGTAGTGGTTCGGAAAGTACCAAAAGTTATTCGAGTTGTGGTAAATGAGACATTTCTTACAAGGTGAGCTTAGATTTTTTCAATTTCTCACCCGAAGATAGGTAAAATCTTGGCATGCCTCCTCAGCCCATGTGGTTGACACAGGGCTGAAATCTTAGCTACGTACGGAACTGCAAAGGGATGTAGTGCAAGAGCATTAGGGTTGAACCTGGAATAAAATTGCAGAAAGCTGATTTTTTTAGGAATGATACATGGACATCTCCCCAGACAAATTCCGAAGAGGCCCCAGAAATCCCCCTTGTGCATTTTTTTTTAATTCAAGATGGCTGCCACCATGTAACGCCTTTTTCGAAAAAACAGGGGTATACCATAATTCCTCACTTTTGCAATTAGAAAAAAATATTTAGGTGTCTCCACTTATGTTTGAGGACACAAAGAGTTCATCCAGATGATCCGAAATGATATCAGTACTTTTCTCAATACCAAAAAGCCAAGATGGCCGCCATATTGATATACTGAGTATGTTGAGCGATCTCTTAAAAAACGAAAATATGAGGTAACTATCTCGTTGTTGAGCCTAAAATGTATTTTATTGTCTAAACACATGGAGTCCAGCACCTATTTAGATCACCAATATTTTATTATATTGAATTTATCAACATAAATCCCACATAGTTTAATGTTATGTAACACCATATAACGTCATTTTTCCAAAAAAAACAGGAGTTTACCCCAATTTCTCACTTTTGCAGTTAAAAAAAATATTTTGGTGCCTCTACACATGTCTTAAAGCACAAAAAGCTCATCAAAAGGATCATAAATGATATCATTCCTTTTCTTATCTCCACAAATCCAAGATGGCGACCATTATGTCAAGCGTCCCCCCCCCCTCATAAAATCACTTACATGCCATAATCATCATGTTGTTGAAACTTTTTTTTCAGAGCCATGGAATCTAGAATATATTTCCATCACCAATTTTTTTAATAGAATGTGCTTATCAACACAAAATCCAACATGGCTGCCATATTGGTAAGCTCTTTTAGCGCAGGTGCCACGATTAAGCGATGTCCAACTGCTTTTTCATATGGAAATATAGATATAGTTTTATCAAATTTACAAAATATCATATGTCAGAAATCATTGATTTAAAATTCTACCATGTCTCGTTTTTAAATATAAGGGTATTTTTCATTCATTTGAAGCTTGAGATAGTGTAAGAAATTCCAGTTTCAAACCCAGCGACTAATTCCAATGTAGGTATTTTATATAGTAGGCCTAGAGAAAATGTTTTTCGATTTTGGTATTAGTTGTGATTATTCTAGGCTATGAATATTAGCTAATTTTGTGTGAATGTACATAATAAGAGAGCTAAGTACAATATCACACCAGCTTGAACACGTGTCCTACGAGACTGTTGGTTATTTACATGTACCACTAAATAAGAAAATGTTTTAAATCACATCATTTTACTGGCAGAGTTTGGCCATCTATAGGCCTACTTAATTTGGTCAATTTCCTGAAAATGGTAATAAATACCTTGGATTATAAATTAGAATATTCAGATATTTTATTTGAATATTAGTGTATTACGTAATAAATATATGACATTGTATGATATTGCAATGTGATATTACATTGAAATGTCAGAATATGACATCAAATTAGAGGATGTGACAGTTTTATGTCAGGATATATGAATATGATATCAAGATATGACACTTTAATATCATGATATGTAATATATTATCCAAACATTGGTGTTTAATATAGCAAAATCACGTTATGATGGCTCAATACAGCTTTATAAAGGTAGTATATTGTGGCTAAACATCACGTTGCTGTATAAAAATGAAAAGATATGGCATCATATTATCACGAAATGCATTACAATTTCGTGATATATAATTTTAACATCACTATGACATTTTAATGTAAGGATATGACATTCGAATATTAGGATATGGTACTTGAATGTTATGATATGACTTTATACATTGATGAAATGACAGGTCACAATATAGCATTGTAATGTGATGATGTGTCATTATTATGACAAACATGCTATTTACTATCGAATATTGTATAATAGACTTGTCGGGTTATGACATTAAAATGAGAAAAACATAAAAAAACAGTTCGAAGTCAGGATCTGACATATTTATGCCAAGATATTGGATTGTAATGTATCAGAATATGACACTTTAACGTCATGAGATGGTATTATAATGTCCAATTTTTGTCCTTTTATATAACACAATAAGATTTGAATGTCAAGATATTCCATTTTTATGATAGGATATGACATTATCAAATCAAGATATGGCGGGCTTGGCGGCATTCTAATGTGACATTATAATGACTGAATATGACACTACAATATTTTAATGTGACCATAGAATGTCAGGATATGTCACTTTAAAGTCTGGATATGGCATTTTATTGTCTGGATATTATATTGTCATGTCAAGGTATAACATTTCAATAACATTATATTGAGAGACGCACGTAACCATATGGTAATACAGAATCGACATAAAACATTCCAATATCAGGATGGCACATGTCAGTTCAACATATATCGCAATATAATTCAGTAAGTAAAGGCCTCTACATTGCCCAAATACCGGTACTCCAAAACTGCCAACAACAAAAGCACTTCGGAAGATTCAATACAATGGAAAGTAAGATAGGCTTAAGACACATGCTCTTTGAACAGCATGTGGCCTTGCCCTCTCTTACTTTCACCTCTTACATATTGTGATGTTAATATGCTATATCATGATATTATAATAATATCGTGACAATACACTAAAAGATCCTGTCACTTTATTACCATACCGTGATGCTTAACCACCATATCCTGCATTTATAAAGCTGTATCCAGACATCATAACGTCATATTACTATAATGAAGCGCAATATTTGGACATCACAAAACCATATCATGACGTTAATGTGTCTTGTCCTCATATTATCGTGACATAAAAAGATCATATCCTGACGATAAACTGTGACATCAATTAATTTAATGTCATATTCCGATATTCTGATGTAAAATCATCTCATTACAACACCATACAATGCCATAACTTCATTACCTAATATATATATCCTAATATTCAAAATGTAATATCTTGATATTTAAATGATATATAATTCATGATATTAAACATATTGACACTCGCAGATCATGGACAAAAATAAGTATTTAAAAGAGCATTGTTACAGGACGATTATCAAAGATGTCATGTACATGTAACGTGTGAGGCGCAAGTCCTTATCGTGTACTTGATTTTTGCTAGAAAGCTTCCCTTCAACGTCACCTACTGTCCCAGCCAACACGGGGCATTAATCCAATTCTGTTTAATTTTTGGGCCAGCGTCGAAGACGGTCAGCCAATATTAAAACAGCATTGGATGAATGCCATTATGATACAGAGCATATTTTTCTGTACAGGAGGGTGTGGAATCTACAGTCTGGGAACGGATTTTATCTCATGGTCGTTTGTCAATAACAAAGAAACTGAAAGAGCAGTCGCTCCAGAAAGAGTTCTAGAAAGAGTGAGTTGCGGATGCAGAGTGGCTTGTTCAAAGGGGGGGGGGATCTTACAAATGTAGACTATATTGTACAACGATGTGCTCTTTTTGTATTGGCCAAACATGTAGAAACTGTGACAGCTCGGATGATTGAAACTACCATGTGGGATTCATGTCGATAAACTCAATATAATAAAATATGGTCATCTAAATAAGTTCTAGACTCCATGGGTTCGGCAAAAAAATACATTTTAGTTTCAACAACGAGATAGTTATCGCATATTTTCGGTTTTTTAAGAAATCGCCCAACAAAATATTATGGCGGCCATCTTGAATTTATGGTATTAAGAAAAGTACTGATATTATTTCTGATCATCTGGATAACCTCCTTGTACTTTAAAACATAGGTAGAGACACCAAAATCATTGTTTTAACTTCAAAAGTGAGGAATTGGGGTATACCCTTTTTTTTAAAAAAAATGGTGTTACCTGGTGTTATTTTGAATTAACCACTATGTGGGATTTATGTTGATAAATTCAATATAATAAAATAATGGTTATCTAAATTGATATTGGACATTCGCTATTTGACATTCGCCGTAAAGTTGGCTACTTATTGGATATTCAAAACATTGGACATTCGAAATTTGATACTCAGATATTTGTGAAATAAACAAATACTGCCTTTTTCATTTATGTCATGCATAGTCAATAGACAGTATCTACTTACTTGTATCAGCTCTATGTAACACAAAAAGATACAAAACCAAAACGCAGTATCTGAATGTGAATCTCGACTATTTTTTATATTGGACATTCGCTATTTGACATTCGCCGTAAAGCTCGCTACTTATTGGATATTCAAAACATTGGACATTCTAAATTTGATATTTAGATATTGATGAAATAAGCACATACTGCCTATTGCCTTTAGGTCATGCATAGTCAAAAGACAGTATCCACTTACGTGTATCCGCTATATGTAACAGAAATAGATACAAAACCAAAATTACTTAATGGATATTCGAAACATTCAATATTCAAAATTTGACATTTAGATATTTTTTTAATAAGCACATACAGCCTTTTGCCTTTATGGCATGCTTAATCGAGAGAAACTATCTACTTACGTGTATCTGATATATGTAATGCTGACAGATACAAAACCAAAACGCAGTATCTGAATGTGAATCTGGACCGTTTTTTTTATATTGAACATCCCCTATTTGACATTCGCCGGCTACTTATTGGATATTTAAAACATTGGACATTCGAAATTTAATATTCAGATATTGGTGAAATAAGCACATACTACCTTTTGCCTTGTTTCTATGCATAGTCAAAAGACAGTATCTACTTACGTATATCTGCTATATGTAATGCTGGCAGAAACAAAACCAAAACGCAGTATCTGAGTGTGAATCTGGACCGTTTTTTGATATTGGACATTCGCTATTTGACATTCGCCGTAAAGTTGGCTACTTATTGGATATTCGAAACAATCATTGGACATTCGAAAATTGATATTCAGATATTGATGAACTGCCTTTTGCCTTTATGTCATGCATAGTCAAAAGACAGTATCTACTTACTTGTATCCGCTATATGTAACAGGAAAAGATACAAAACCAAAACGCAGTATCTGAATGTGAATGCTAACTGTTTTTTTATATTGGACATTCGCTATTGATGCATGCAATAACAAAATATTTACACATAGCGTGCATTTTGCCGTATGCACATCATACGGATCAGATGTAAGCCATCCACTAAATATTGTATAGACTACTCTTTCCAGTTGGAATTGAATCTGCATTTACCTGGCATGTTTAGATCTACTTTGGAAAACTAGATAGGTTTAGGATGACTGTCTACGTTATAAAGCTGCGAAGTCTGCTAGACTGAGCTGCAGAATGATACCCTACGACTTTCAAGACAAGAAGAATTTCAACCAATGTCGCTTAAAAAATGACCCATCACCAAAGACCCTGGCACAACATTGCACTGGTCAGCCTTGAGTGGATGTGTGTGTTTCCTGGAATGTGCAGAGTATTGGGTGACTCACGGATTTTAATTTTAATAGGCTAATTGATTAATTATAATCCTCTGCTAATATGATTCTTTTAAATAGACCCATATACATGTAGGTTATTGTCATAGCCATAGCGTGGTAAAAAATTGGCAATCCAATATAGTTAGAGTAGATTACCTACGATATCCATGATACTTAGTAAGTAAATTATTTCAGGCGCTGGCTGTGAAGTAGGGCATATATCTTGGGGAGCCTCGCACTGCATATTGGTGTAGAGTGGTCATGCTGCTGCCCACACAGCAAACACAAGACGTTGAACCAATGTCGGTTTAATGTTGGGCCACCGTCTACGACATCGGCCCAACATTAAAGTCAAGAGTCCGCTAGGGTTGACCAGTAACGATGTTTCCGAATGCAGCCGAGCCGTATCAGCAATTTCCGGTAAACAACGAGATAATGCGTTTCATAAAAACACTGTTGAATATTGTGAAAATATAGGCGTGTCAGCGGGACTAATGCGATTAAAACTTGGGAAAGTGAAACAATATCATTTTGAGAACAAAGCACAGCGTTTTAGGTGAAATCTGGCAATGAGAACCATTGATAGATTACAAACGGAAGCTTGCTAAAGCTCGCCCCTACGACTGAACTATTAGTGGCCCTGTAAGCGCATAACCAAGCACACATATTTATAGTCTATATTTGGGGCCATCATTTATGTGTAGGGTAGGACGGGGCAAAACACCTACCGTAAGCATTTTAAGCTGTAGTTATATACTACCAACCCCCAGGAAAACATGTAGTCCACCAGACGTTGGATAATACATGGCACTATACACTACCATTATGTTACGTTCCCTATTTATTTATTTTTTGTTGTGGAAATGCAGAAATACAAAAAGTCAAGTGGGCGTTTTGGCACACACCATGGAGCAAAACGCCTTTTGGCAGGGACAAAACGCCCATAGTGGGCATTTCTCCCATCCGCCACCTAACACAATAATACACTGTCCATGACCTAATAAGTTGACTATATTAATATTATCAGTGTGTTTAAAGCAAATTCAATATAAAGATAGGTTCAAGTGAAAGTCTGACGGGTGAGATGGGCCTGCAGTAGCCTGAGTTTGAGACAGGCCAGTAGCCTGAGTGTGAGACAGACGAGTAGTCTGAGTGTGAGATGGGCCCGAAGCCTGCGTGTGAGATGGACCAGTAGCCTGAGTATGAGATGGGCAAGTAGCCTGAGTGTGAGATGGGCCAGTGGTAGCCTGCGTGTGAGATGGACCAGTAGCCTGAGTATGAGATGGGAGATGAGTGTGAGATGGGCCAGTGGTAGCCTGAGTGTGAGATGGGACAGTGGCCCGAGTGTGGGATGGGCAATTGGCCTGAGTGTGGGATGGGCCAGTAGCCTGGGTGTGAGATAATCAAGCATGCAGTAGCTTGTGTGTGAGACGGGCCAGCAGTAGACTTAGCCTGAGTGTGAGATGGGCCAGCGTAGCCTGAGTGAGAGACAGTGGGATGGGCCAGTAACTTGAGTGTGAGATGGGCCAGTAGCCTGAGTGTTGGAAGGGCCAGTAGCCCGAGTGTGAGATGGGCCAGTAGCCTGAGTGTAAGATTGGCCAGTAGCTTGAGTGTGAGATGGGTCAGTGGCCTGAGTGTGAGATTGGCCAGTAGCCTGAGTGTGGGAAGGGCCAGTAGCCCGAGTGTGAGATGGGCCAGTAGCCTGAGTGTAAGATTGGCCAGTAGCTTGAGTGTGAGATGGGTCAGTGGCCTGAGTGTAAGATTGGCAGCCGAGCCGTATCAGCAATTTCCGGTAAACAACGAGATAATGCGTTTCATAAAAACACTGTTGAATATTGTGAAAATATAGGCGTGTCAGCGGGACTAATGCGATTAAAACTTGGGAAAGTGAAACAATATCATTTTGAGAACAAAGCACAACGTTTTAGGTGAAATCTGGCAATGAGAACCATTGATAGATTACAAACGGAAGCTTGCTAAAGCTCGCCCCTACGACTGAACTATTAGTGGCCCTGTAAGCGCATAACCAAGCACACATATTTATAGTCTATATTTGGGGCCATCATTTATGTGTAGAGTAGGACGGGGCAAAACACCTACCGTAAGCATTTTAAGCTGTAGTTATATACTACCAACCTCCAGGAAAACATGTAGTCCACCAGACGTTGGATAATACATGGCACTATACACTACCATTATGTTACGTTCCCTATTTATTTATTTTTTGTTGTGGAAATGCAGAAATACAAAAAGTCAAGTGGGCGTTTTGGCACACACCATGGAGCAAAACGCCTTTTGGCAGGGACAAAACGCCCATAGTGGGCATTTCTCCCATCTGCCACCTAACACAATAATACACTGTCCATGACCTAATAAGTTGACCATATTGATATTATCAGTGTGTTTAAAGCAAATTCAATATAAAGATAGGTTCAAGTGAAAGTCTGACGGGTGAGATGGGCCTGCAGTAGCCTGAGTTTGAGACAGGCCAGTAGCCTGAGTGTGAGACAGACGAGTAGTCTGAGTGTGAGACGGGCCAGCAGTAGACTTAGCCTGAGTGTGAGATGGGCCAGCGTAGCCTGAGTGAGAGACAGTGGGATGGGCCAGTAACTTGAGTGTGAGATGGGCCAGTAGCCTGAGTGTTGGAAGGGCCAGTAGCCCGAGTGTGAGATGGGCCAGTAGCCTGAGTGTAAGATTGGCCAGTAGCTTGAGTGTGAGATGGGTCAGTGGCCTGAGTGTGAGATTGGCCAGTAGCCTGAGTGTGGGAAGGGCCAGTAGCCCGAGTGTGAGATGGGCCAGTAGCCTGAGTGTAAGATTGGCCAGTAGCTTGAGTGTGAGATGGGTCAGTGGCCTGAGTGTAAGATTGGCAGCCGAGCCGTATCAGCAATTTCCGGTAAACAACGAGATAATGCGTTTCATAAAAACACTGTTGAATATTGTGAAAATATAGGCGTGTCAGCGGGACTAATGCGATTAAAACTTGGGAAAGTGAAACAATATCATTTTGAGAACAAAGCACAACGTTTTAGGTGAAATCTGGCAATGAGAACCATTGATAGATTACAAACGGAAGCTTGCTAAAGCTCGCCCCTACGACTGAACTATTAGTGGCCCTGTAAGCGCATAACCAAGCACACATATTTATAGTCTATATTTGGGGCCATCATTTATGTGTAGAGTAGGACGGGGCAAAACACCTACCGTAAGCATTTTAAGCTGTAGTTATATACTACCAACCTCCAGGAAAACATGTAGTCCACCAGACGTTGGATAATACATGGCACTATACACTACCATTATGTTACGTTCCCTATTTATTTATTTTTTGTTGTGGAAATGCAGAAATACAAAAAGTCAAGTGGGCGTTTTGGCACACACCATGGAGCAAAACGCCTTTTGGCAGGGACAAAACGCCCATAGTGGGCATTTCTCCCATCTGCCACCTAACACAATAATACACTGTCCATGACCTAATAAGTTGACCATATTGATATTATCAGTGTGTTTAAAGCAAATTCAATATAAAGATAGGTTCAAGTGAAAGTCTGACGGGTGAGATGGGCCTGCAGTAGCCTGAGTTTGAGACAGGCCAGTAGCCTGAGTGTGAGACAGACGAGTAGTCTGAGTGTGAGATGGGCCCGAAGCCTGCGTGTGAGATGGACCAGTAGCCTGAGTATGAGATGGGCAAGTAGCCTGAGTGTGAGATGGGCCAGTGGTAGCCTGCGTGTGAGATGGACCAGTAGCCTGAGTATGAGATGGGAGATGAGTGTGAGATGGGCCAGTGGTAGCCTGAGTGTGAGATGGGACAGTGGCCCGAGTGTGGGATGGGCAATTGGCCTGAGTGTGGGATGGGCCAGTAGCCTGGGTGTGAGATAATCAAGCATGCAGTAGCTTGTGTGTGAGACGGGCCAGCAGTAGACTTAGCCTGAGTGTGAGATGGGCCAGCGTAGCCTGAGTGAGAGACAGTGGGATGGGCCAGTAACTTGAGTGTGAGATGGGCCAGTAGCCTGAGTGTTGGAAGGGCCAGTAGCCCGAGTGTGAGATGGGCCAGTAGCCTGAGTGTAAGATTGGCCAGTAGCTTGAGTGTGAGATGGGTCAGTGGCCTGAGTGTGAGATTGGCCAGTAGCCTGAGTGTGGGAAGGGCCAGTAGCCCGAGTGTGAGATGGGCCAGTAGCCTGAGTGTAAGATTGGCCAGTAGCTTGAGTGTGAGATGGGTCAGTGGCCTGAGTGTAAGATTGGCCAGTAGCCTGAGTGTGGGAAGGGCCAGTAGCCCGAGTGTGAGATGGGCCAGTAGGCCTGAGTGTAAGATTGGCCAGTAGCTTGAGTGTGAGATGGGTCAGTGGCCTGAGTGTGAGATTGGCCAGTAGCCTGAGTGTGGGAAGGGCCAGTAGCCCGAGTGTGAGATGGGCCAGTAGCCTGAGTGTAAGATTGGCCAGTAGCTTGAGTGTGAGATGGGTCAGTGGCCTGAGTGTAAGATTGGCCAGTAGCCTGAGTGTGGGAAGGGCCAGTAGCCCGAGTGTGAGATGGGCCAGTAGCCTGAGTGTAAGATTGGCCAGTAGCCTGAGTGTGAGATGGGTCAGTGGCCTGAGTGTGAGATAATCCACACTCAGTTAGCCTGAGTGTGAGACGGGCCAGCATTAGACTTAGATTGAGTGTGAGGTGGGCCAACAGTAGCCTGATCTTCAGTGTGGGGTGGGCCGTTTACAGGCTGAGCTTCCTCAGTGACAACTGCAGCAGCAGCATCTAGAAGAAGAATCAAATTAAATTGATCAAGTGGATGCAATTTAGTCTCATCTCAGTGAAATAGTCTAAGACAAGTTGCTGAAACTGATAAATTACTCAACTGAGCTTGCTAAATATATATTTCACCAGTGGGCCTAGTCATATGATACCAGCGATGTGTCAGACGGTTGTGAGATTTGAGGCCTACTGGAACCCGGGAAATACTAGATGATTACGAATCCAGATCATGATCATCTAATAAATTATTTATCCAACAGCACCGATAGTTCCCTCTTTTTACCAGTGTCTCTACTCACTGATAGGTCAGTGTACACCGATTGTCAAAAGGGGCAAAACGCCCACCTGCCTGGGGCAAAACGCCCACGTTGGCGTTTTGTCCCACACCATAGTAGGCGTTTTGCCCCAATTGAAAACTGTGGAAGTTTCTAAATGTTGTCACGTGACAATGTATACCTTTCACTGGAAACCACATTGCATTGGTAACCAACACTGATAGCTTTAAATTTAAACTTCCCTACCCGAAGCTATATATGATGCATTATGTAGTGTTATGGGATGTCTGATTAATCCCAATATGGCTGCGAATGACCTTCAAACATGATACTTCCTCCATACCAATTCAGAGTGAATAGGGAATCAGGATCTTTGAGCAGAGCTTCACCCCAGATGAGTGAGGCCACGTATACAGGTATACTACCCATACGATGTACCTTGACAAATGATCTGAAGTGGCAGGAAGATATTCCAGAGTAGGGGATCTGTGCTGAAGAGGTATCTTTGGGCATCATCAATGCACTCACAATGAGTGGTTCGAACATACATCAAACAAACTAACCGTTCAAATTGGTGCTTTGTAATCTTGTGTTGGGAGGTGTTAGAAAAATGGCTTGAGTAAAAAATTGACGAAAAGGTGTAAGCTGTTGCCAAAACTGTTCAGTGGCATTTCACAGATTCTTAAAAGTGTTGGTGCCATTTGCACAGATCAAGGTCAAGGTCATTTATAGGCTATTGAAGGTCACCACCTCAAAATCACCAAATAAAGCAAAACTTGACTCGGGTAAACTACTAGTGGGTGGGAATTCACCGCTAAAATCACCATAAAGATGACAAGTTGATTATCTCAGTTCATGTTTGCAGTACAGCTTTATACATGTATAATGCTATTTTTTGAACTTATATCATGATGATATAATGATTTATTCGGTCATCATAATGTTTCAAGGTCAATGTCAGGGTCATTTGAGAAATAATAGCTTCTATATCCCTCGTAAAAGTGTGGTCTAACAGGACAATTGGGCTTCGCTACAACTGTTCATTTTCAAAATTAGGTTGTTGAACCCATCATACAAGAACCTTGTCATTAATAAGTCTTACCTCTTCAAGTAATTCTGTGAAGCTCCTGTATTCATCCCCAGACTACCGTCTTTTGACTATGCATGGCATCAAGGCAAAAGGTAGTATGTGCTTATGTCACCAATATCTGAATAGCAAATTTTGACTGTTTAATGCTTCAAATATCCAATAAGTAACCAACTTCACCGCGAATGGTAAATAGTGAATGTCCAATATCAAAAAACAGTCCAGATTCACATTCAGATACGCCGTTTTGGTTTTGTATCTTCTTGTGTTACATATAGCAGATACTGCGTTTTGGTTTTGTATCTGCCTGCGTTACATACAAATACAAGTAAGTAGATTTTGACTGCATGGCATCAAGGAAAAAAGCAGTAAATGCTTATTCCACAATATCTGAATATCACTTTTTTAATGTTGAATGTTTTGAATATTAAATAAGTAACAAAGTTCACAGCCGAATGTTAGATTACGAATGTCCAATAGCAAAAAACAGTCCAGATTTACATTCAGATACTGGGTTTTGGTTTTGTATCTATTTGTGTTACATATAGCGGACACAAGTAAGTAGATGCCGTCTTTTGACCATTCATTACATCAAGGCAAAAAGTAGGTTATGCTTATTTCAACAATATCTGAATTTTAAATATTTAATGTTGAATGTTTCGAAGTAACCAACTTCACGGCGAATGTTATATAGCGAATGTCCAATATCAAAAACAGTCCAGATTCACATTCAGATACTGCGTTTTGGTTTTATATCTTCTTGTGTTACATATAGCAAATACAAATAAGTGGATACCGTCTTTTGAATACGCATAGCATCAAGGCATAAGGCAGTATGTGCTTATTTCACCAATATCTGAATATCAAAATTCAAATGTCCAATGTTTCGAATATCCAATAAGTAGCCAACTTCACGGCGAATGTCAAATAGCGAATGTCTAATATAAAAAACAGTCAAGATTCACATTCAGATACTGCGTTTTGGTTTTGTATCTTTTTCTGTTACATATGGAGGATACAAGTAAGTAGATACTGTCTTTTGACTATGCATAGCACCCAGGCAAAAGGCAGTATCTATCAGGAAGTGTCTGTTTACCCCGTCACGGGGTGTGCAAGAAGACAACCCCCTTTTTAAACCCGACAATGACAACCAATCAAAATCGCTCTTTCAATGCCCTGCTGTCAATGTTTGTTTTTTGGCGCTCATTCACGGAACTGAATAGCCTACACCAGGACCTTATGAAAATGAACAGGTAAGTTATGCCGCGTGAAAATAAACTTGTACAATGTCAATATAGGCTTATCCCTGACACATGACAACTATTATCGCTTGCAACATTTACAAAAAAATATGAAAGCTGGAATACTACCAAATATATGTGAATTGACAACTACGCGTATTATCGTCCGTGGCCGCATTTGATTACGACGCCCGATGTGCATTTTACATTGCTTAGTATCTGAGACATTCACCCAAGGTTACTTTATTGTTGGTCCACCGTCTACGACACTGGGCCAACATTAAACCAACATTGGGTAAATAAAGGCCTATAGTCAACCTAATGACGGGAAATGCCGGCCGCAGATCCTGGGCGGGGGAGGGGGGACGGCCCCGCTTTTTTCGCCACATTATTTTAAAAAGCCACCTAAATTGACCTAAATATACCAACAAAAAACTTAAGGGCCGGCCGCCCCCCCCCCACGTTTATTTTTTTCAAATTCTGAAAAAAACCTGGGCTAAAAAACAATAAAAGCCTTCCTTTAATATAACCCACATACAAACAAGTGGGTCATAGAGCTATTTCAATCTTCGTCTTCAACGCACATAAAATCACCCGGAATAAATAACTCTCAATATATCTATATGTGGCCTACTTATTTAACCCACAACAAAGCATCCAGGCTAAATAACTATTTCCACATCAAACAACCCGGGCTAAATAACAATTCCAACCTTCCAATTTAACCGCATTTAAGAACCCAGACTATATTCCTATTTCAACCTTCTTATTTAGCCCACAACAAATCATCTGGGTTATAAAAGTTTACAACCTTCTTATTCAACCCACAGAAAAGCAGCTGGGTAATATAGAACTAGGCCTATCTCAACCTTTATATTTCATCCACACCAAATCCACCAGGCTAGATAACTATCTTAACCTTCTTATTTAGCCCACAGAAAATCACATACTGGGCTATTTAAAAGCAAGTAGGTTTTATAACTTTTCAACTAACATATTTAACACACAGAAAACATCCCGGTTAAACAACAATACAACCCTTCTTATATAACCTACATAAAACAAGTGGGTTAGAGCTATTTCAATCTTCGTCTTCAACCCACATCAAATCACCGGGGATAAATAACTATGTCAACCTATGTACTTATTTAACCCTCAACAAAGCATCCAGGCTAAATAACTATTTCCACATCAAACAACCCGGGCTAAATAACAATTCGAACCTTCTTATTTAACCCGCAATTAATAACCCCGACTATATAACTATTTCAACTTTCGTATTTAGCCCACAAAAAGGCATCAGGGTTATAAACGTTTACAACATTCCCATTTAACCCGCAGAAAAACAGAAAAGACTGTATACCTCCTATTTCTACCTTCATAGCTTCCAGCCCACAGAAAATCTATTTAACCCAAATAAAGGCAAGTAGGTTTTATAACTTTTCAACCGACATATTTATTTAGCCCACAGAAAACAGCCCGGGCTAAACAACAATTCCACCCTTCTTTATGCCTACACGTAATAAAGCACCCAGACATATTTCAACCTTCTTATTTAGCCCACTACAATGCACCTGGGTTATATAATTTTACAACCTTCTTATTTAACACACAGAAAAACAGCTGGGTTACAGAGCGATTTTCCAATCTTCATATTTAATTCACAACAAATACACCGGGCTAGATAACTGTCTCCACCTTCGTATTTAACCCACAGAACTATTTAAACCTTGTTTAACCTACAGAAAAACAGCTGGTTATAGAAATATTTTCGTATTTAATCCACACCAAATGCAACGGGGTAAATCACTATTCTAACCTTTCTTATTTAAACTACAGAAAAGCAGCAGGGTTATTTCAACATGTCTGAGCTAGGTAATCTAGAGTATATCTTGTGCAAAATATGCACTATGAGCGCTAGGACATAAATCGTTGTTGCTACACAGTACACTTACGTAGCAGAATTGCGTTCTCGTAATGATTAAATTATGCTATAGTGATATTTGTTTTTGTTTTCATTGTACAGGATAAAGATACAGCGATACAATTTTTAGATCATTCTCCTCGAGACACGACTGCCCCGTATACACATGATACACTAGTGTATGAGAGATAAAATTGTAAGTATGCCTATCTACCTAATTTATGTGTTACCCAACAAATATTTAGGTTCTTGTAGTTATCATATTGTATTTTTTTAATCAAAATATTAAATACAAATGTCGAATTTGATCACCACGAATAAAACATATTAAAAAAATAATTATGTTTCATTGATCCATTCATTATTTTATTTTCAGCGAGACGCCAGTGGTTGTAGAAGAATATATATTGACACTCTATATGAACACTCAAGTCACTGGCTATATTTGTTTTATCTGTATAAGAAACATAAGCAAGATCGACATTATATTATGTGTCATATGATTTCTTCATGTTTAGAAATTACTAAATGCAAGTGCAACATTCGTAATTATTATTATCTCATCATTAACTTTATAATTGAATGTGTTCACATGGTCGCAGAGTAACCAGTACACAAAAGTTATCCACAAAAGGATTATCTACTTCTTGTCTGTACATTATTAAATTATCTAGTAGCTATAACAACTACCATTATATAGTTCCGGTACAATTGTAAACAAAGCACTAAATTATAATACTTACATTTTATTAATAAACAGGATAGTAGGTCTACCCCCCTACACTTTTCACCACCCGATAGAATACTATTATATGTACACAGAAGTAAAATACAGAAAATATGTGCCCCTGAGCCCTTGTTGAAATGATGTGTTTTCCCTATGAGGCGAAAATGAATGCATCTCTGCCAAGCATTTTATTTGACAATCACTAAGAATCATTGCGCCATGACCAAAACCTTTTCATTGCGTAGGTAAGTGCCTACATACAAAAGTATGAGTAATACGGACTAGTGGTACTTGGGATTACGCGTTCACAATTTATCTTTGACTTTTTTGAAAAAAAAAAAAAATTCACCATACATTCTATAGTTCCTCAAATATTATTATAAACATAAACACAATGCTATTTCAAAACTTTTTGGTAAACCATAAATGGTACCTTGGCGATAATAACTTAATCTAAACAACCGATGATAATAGCGTTCACTTTGTCTTAATCAGTCTTAATACAAGGACAAATTGAACAGATTGTTACTACCCTCAGAAACGCATAGTCGCCACAGACTGGAAGAGGATAAACCATGGACCTACTCACAAAACAGAAGGCGAATAGTATAAATTAATTCACAAATATGTATTTTTTTTGTTTATAGCTAAATGTAATAATGATAACAGTAATTTGAAACATGTACTGCAGTAATATCGTGCGCTAACTATGTGACCTCAGGAATAAGTCTCCGTCATGGAGTGGTATAAAGAACTTTAGAACTTAAATCTGATTCAACCCATCAACATTGCCTAGTTAAAAACAGGTCGAAGACAGAGCCAGAGCCAAAGACAGACAGAGTCAGAGCAGGAGACAGAGCCAGAGACAGAGAAAGAGCCAGAGACAGAATCAGAGACAGACTGAGACAGAGCCAGAGAGAGAGACAGAGACAGACAGAGACAGAGACATAGACAGAGTCAGACAGAGACATATATCGTGCGCTCACTATGTGACCTCAGGAATAAGTCTCCGTCATGGAGTGGTATAAAAAATATACTTTAGAACTTAAATCTGATTCAACCCATCAACAACCTCCACTCCCATTGGCAACTGGACGCGTTTAAAGGCAAATATTTGAGATACCACAAAAAAGTAGGTATAGTCTCTATTGACGCTCACAGGTTGACGAATTTCCATACAAAAAGGCTTGAATAAAATCGTTTTTTATACATAAAATATATCGTAGACCTTTTTGATATTTTGACAGTTGATTGGTAACATTTTGAACTGTCTATCTGCTCAATTTTTTGGTAAATAATGAGGCTTCACCCAAAACCTCAAATCCCGACATAGATCGGGTGCCCTTGTGGCGCGTCACATATTATGGTTGACTTAGATACATCCAGTTTATAAGCCGAAATTTATAAGCCGTGTTCTTACGCGGCCGAATTAGGGTAAGAAGTAATTCATTCCATTACAGTTGAGAGTCTCGGGTCA
>OZ024905.1:26192423-26252320 GCA_964017125.1 Flabesymbios commensalis | reverse complement strand
ACCAACAATAAAATGCCGAGCGCTCACACGTGGGTAAACCCGCAATAACGTCTTCATGGGAAATAATACACACACGAACACATCGTCACCTTGGTATTAAAGGGTGTGCTACCTTGTACGTACAAGATGGCAGAGATGCTATCTTGTACGTACAAGGTAGTCGAAATGCTATCTTTTACGTACAAGGTAGTATCTTGTACGTACAAGATAGCAGAATTGCTATCTTGTACGTACAAGATAGCCGAAATGCTATCTTGTACGTACGATTACTATCTTGTACGTACAAGATAGCAGAATTGCTATCTTGTACGTACAAGATAACCGAAATGCTATCTTGTACGTACAAGATAGTATCTGGTACGTACAAGATAGCAGAATTGCTATCTTGTACGTACAAGGTAGCCGAAATGCTATCTTGTACGTACAAGATAGTATCTTGTACGTACAAGATAGCAGAAATTGCTATCTTGTACGTACAAGATAGCATAATTGCTATCTTGTACGTACAAGGTAGTATGTTTGTTCGTACAAGGTAGCAGAAATGTTATCTTGTACGTACAAGGTAGTATCTTGTACGTACAAGATAGCAGAATGGCTATCATGTACGTACAAGATAACCGAAATGCTATCTTGTACGTACAAGATAGTATCTTGTACGTACAAGATAGTATCTTGTAGTATCTTGTACGTACAAGATAATATCTTGTACGTACAAGATAGCAGAATTGCTATATTGTACGTACAAGGTAGCCGAAATGCTATCTTGTACGTACAAGGTAGTATCTTGTACGTACAAGATAGCAGAATTGCTATCTTGTACGTACAAGATAGCCGAAATGCTATATTGTATGTACAAGATACTATCTTGTACGTACAAGATAGCAGAATTGCTATCTTGTACGTACAAGGTAGCCAAAATGTTATCTTGTACGTACAAGATAGTATCTTGTACGTACAAGATAGCAGAATTGCTATCTTGTACGTACAAGGTAGCCAAAATGTTATCTTGTACGTACAAGATAGTATCTTGTACGTACAAGATAGCAGAATTGCTATCTTGTACGTACAAGGTAGCCGAAATGCTATCTTGTACGTACAAGATAGTATCTGGTACGTACAAGATAGCAGAATTGCTATCTTGTACGTACAAGGTAGCCGAAATGCTGTCTTGTATGTACAAGATAGTATCTTGTACGTACAAGATAGCAGAATTGCTATCTTGTACGTACAAGATAGCAGAATTGCTATCTTGTACGTACAATATAGTATCTGGTACGTACAAGATAGCAGAATTGCTATCTTGTACGTACAAGGTAGTCGAGATGCTATCTTGTACGTACAAGATAGTATCTTGTACGTACAAGATAGTATCTTGTACGTACAAGATAGTATATTGTACGTACAAGATAGCAGAATTGCTAGCCGAAATGCTATCTTGTACGTACAAGATAGTATCTTGTACGTACAAGAATAGCAGAATTGCTATCTTGTACGTACAAAGTAACCGAAATGCTATCTTGTACGTACAAGGTACTATCTTGTACGTACAAGATAGTATCTTGTACGTACAAGATAGCAGAATTGCTATCTTGTACGTACAAGAGAGCCGAAATGCTATATTGTACGTACAAGATACTATCTTGTACGTACAAGATAGCAGAATTGCTATCTTGTACGTACAAGGTAGCCAAAATGTTATCTTGTACGTACAAGATAGTATCTTGTACGTACAAGATAGCATAATTGCTATCTTGTACGTACAAGGTAGCCAAAATGTTATCTTGTACGTACAAGATAGTATCTTGTACGTACAAGATAGCAGAATTGCTATCTTGTACGTACAAGGTAGCCGAAATGCTATCTTGTACGTACAAGATAGTATCTGGTACGTACAAGATAGCAGAATTGCTATCTTGTGTGTACAAGGTAGCCGAAATGCTGTCTTGTATGTACAAGATAGTATCTTGTACGTACAAGATAGCAGAATTGCTATCTTGTACGTACAAGATAGCAGAATTGCTATCTTGTACGTACAATATAGTATCTGGTACGTACAAGATAGCAGAATTGCTATCTTGTACGTACAAGGTAGCCGAAATGCTATCTTGTACGTACAAGATAGTATCTTGTACGTACAAGATAGCATTTCGGCTATCTTGTACGTACAAGATAGCAATTCTGCTATCTTGTACGTGCAAGATACTACCTTGTACGTACAAGATAGCAGAATTGCTATCTTGTACGTACAAGATAGCCGAAATGCTATCTTGTACGTACGATATACTATCTTGTACGTACAAGATAGCAGAATTGCTATCTTGTACGTACAAGATAACCGAAATGCTATCTTGTACGTACAAGATAGTATCTGGTACGTACAAGATAGCAGAATTGCTATCTTGTACGTACAAGGTAGCCGAAATGCTATCTTGTACGTACAAGATAGTATCTTGTACGTACAAGATAGCAGAATTGCTATCTTGTACGTACAAGATAGCATAATTGCTATCTTGTACGTACAAGGTAGTATGTTGTTCGTACAAGGTAGCCGAA
This sequence comes from Flabesymbios commensalis, assembly GCA_964017125.1. NCBI lineage: Eukaryota > Metazoa > Annelida > Polychaeta > Terebellida > Flabelligeridae > Flabesymbios > Flabesymbios commensalis. The sequence goes on along the minus strand of OZ024905.1, from coordinate 26,249,767 downwards.
ATGTTATCTTGTACGTACAAGGTAGTATCTTGTACGTACAAGATAGCAGAATGGCTATCATGTACGTACAAGATAACCGAAATGCTATCTTGTACGTACAAGGTAGCCAAAATGTTATCTTGTACGTACAAGATAGTATCTTGTACGTACAAGATAGCAGAATTGCTATCTTGTACGTACAAGGTAGCCAAAATGTTATCTTGTACGTACAAGATAGTATCTTGTACGTACAAGATAGCAGAATTGCTATCTTGTACGTACAAGGTAGCCGAAATGCTATCTTGTACGTACAAGATAGTATCTGGTACGTACAAGATAGCAGAATTGCTATCTTGTACGTACAAGGTAGCCGAAATGCTGTCTTGTATGTACAAGATAGTATCTTGTACGTACAAGATAGCAGAATTGCTATCTTGTACGTACAAGATAGCAGAATTGCTATCTTGTACGTACAATATAGTATCTGGTACGTACAAGATAGCAGAATTGCTATCTTGTACGTACAAGGTAGTCGAGATGCTATCTTGTACGTACAAGATAGTATCTTGTACGTACAAGATAGTATCTTGTACGTACAAGATAGTATATTGTACGTACAAGATAGCAGAATTGCTAGCCGAAATGCTATCTTGTACGTACAAGATAGCAGAATTGCTATCTTGTACGTACAAAGTAACCGAAATGCTATCTTGTACGTACAAGGTACTATCTTGTACGTACAAGATAGTATCTTGTACGTACAAGATAGCAGAATTGCTATCTTGTACGTACAAGAGAGCCGAAATGCTATATTGTACGTACAAGATACTATCTTGTACGTACAAGATAGCAGAATTGCTATCTTGTACGTACAAGGTAGCCAAAATGTTATCTTGTACGTACAAGATAGTATCTTGTACGTACAAGATAGCATAATTGCTATCTTGTACGTACAAGGTAGCCGAAATGCTATCTTGTACGTACAAGATAGTAATCTGGTACGTACAAGATAGCAGAATTGCTATCTTGTGTGTACAAGGTAGCCGAAATGCTGTCTTGTATGTACAAGATAGCAGAATTGCTATCTTGTACGTACAATATAGTATCTGGTACGTACAAGATAGCAGAATTGCTATCTTGTACGTACAAGGTAGCCGAAATGCTATCTTGTACGTACAAGGTAGTCGAGATGCTATCTTGTACGTACAAGATAGTATCTTGTACGTACAAGATAGTATCTTGTACGTACAAGATAGTATATTGTACGTACAAGATAGCAGAATTGCTAGCCGAAATGCTATCTTGTACGTACAAGATAGTATCTTGTACGTACAAGATAGCAGAATTGCTATCTTGTACGTACAAGGTAACCGAAATGCTATCTTGTACGTACAAGGTACTATCTTGTACGTACAAGATAATATCTTGTACGTACAAGATAGCAGAATTGCTATCTTGTACGTACAAGGTAGCCGAAATCTTATCTTGCACGTACAAGGTAGTATCTTGTACGTACAAGATAGCAGAATTGCTATCTTGTACGTACAAGATAGCAGAATTGCTATCTTGTACGTACAAGGTAGCAGAATTGATATCTTGTACGTACAAGATAGTATCTTGTACGTACAAGATAGTATATTGTACGTACAAGATAGTATATTGTACGTACAAGATAGCAGAATTGCTAGCCGAAATGCTATCTTGTACGTACAAGGTAGCCAAAATGTTATCTTGTACGTACAAGATAGTATCTTGTACGTACAAGATAGCAGAATTGCTATCTTGTACGTACAAGATAGCCGAAATGCTACATTGTATGTACAAGATACTATCTTGTACGTACAAGATAGCAGAATTGCTATCTTGTACGTACAAGGTAGCCAAAATGTTATCTTGTACGTACAAGATAGTATCTTGTACGTACAAGATAGCAGAATTGCTATATTGTACGTACAAGGTAACCGAAATGCTATCTTGTACGTACAAGGTACTATCTTGTACGTACAAGATAGTATCTTGTACGTACAAGATAGCAGAATTGCTATCTTGTACGTACAAGGTAGCCGAAATCTTATCTTGTACGTACAAGGTAGTATCTTGTACGTACAAGATAGCAGAATTGCGATCTTGTACGTACAAGATAGCGGAATTGCTATCTTGTACGTACAAGGTAGCAGAATTGATATCTTGTACGTACAAGATAGTATCTTGTACGTACAAGATAGTATCTTGTACGTACAAGATAACCATATTTTCTGTGGATTTTATTTATTGCATGTCGTTTCCAGAGCTTCGTATAATCATGATAATGACACAAGTTAAAAACAATCAAACGTCAGCCTATGCAGGACCGGTCAAAGTCGATAAAATATGATGTGCAACAAGAGAGGTACGATGTACAATATAACCAGAACAAGCCATAAATCACATAAGTACTTTGTCGATCTTAGTTTCACAAGGCATAGCTGTTCAAAGAACAGTGAAAAACGACTTTGTCTTTCTACAGGAAATACATACTGATAGTCCTGGGGCTGATTCTGAAAACTTAGATTTTGTTGCACCCCCGGAAGAACATAGGTTTTATGGTATATTTTTTTTCTTTGGTTTACCAGCTTCCATTTTTAAAACATTACCCCTTTCAAAATGTGTCCGAAAGACCCTTTGAGGACCATTTCCTGCAGTCGGTCATAGTGCTCTGATGAAATGTGAATATTGCCATTTGTGCACTTGTAGCTGACAAAAACCATAACAATTATTTCAAATTTCACCCAGTACGTATTTAACAGTATACTTATATATATATAAAATACTGCAGTGTTATAATTGGTGTCTACCTAGGCATAAATTAAAATTAAAAAAACAATCTGCAAAAAAATGAGAAATCATAATTTGTTTTAAGAGGCGATTTTTTTCTTTTCGGACACATTCTTAGAGGGGTAATGTTTTGAAACTAGTTACATACATACCAAATAAAGAAAAAAAGTGAGAAACCTATGTTTTTTGAGGGGGTGCAGCAAATTCTGGATTTAGACTAGTTCTCAGAATCAGCCCCAGGACTATGAACCTAATGTCCGAAATACAATGGGTTCAATACTAGACTATGTAGGGAAGCCGCCATGCTTCCTCAACCCAAGACTGACGCTGCTTTCCAAACACTTATTGACCGCCCCCCCCCTCCCCCCATCCGCTCACCATGAAACCATTAAGACTGCGATTGATAAAGGGTTGGCAATACAATACAATACAATACAATACAACAGTTTGTATTGAGGGTTCTAAAAGAAACATGTCAATATGCAAGATATGCCAGGCAGATGCCCGGTAAACAGATATAGTGTTATCAAAATCATTATACACAATATTATATACATTCGAGTAAAACATAGCGAAATAATCTACATAACACAATACGTTAAAAAGCCAACATTACAATTTCAATAAATTTGCATAGGTTAAATAATATTTGTCCTTCAGCGTTCATGAGATTTGCCATTTTTAAGGCACTTGGTCGGTTGGTGTATTTTGTTTTAATGTATTTTTTTCGGCTTGCTTGAAAAAAATTACAGAATAATATGAGATAGATATTTATTGACGACAGTAAGTCTATGCAGACTTATGCGTCATTAAAATGAACATATGTACAAGACTATATACAACAGGATTAGTTCGGTAAAATATGCATGCTAAGTTAACTTAAACATGTTACAATCAAACGACATTATATACTAAAACAAGCACAGGTTAAATAAAATATGCATTAGAACTATTTAAAATAACTTACAGTTGAACAGCATTGGCATGATATTTTTAAGTTGGCATGATATTTTTAATATGTAATGATATTCATGTCCAATTTCTCCGGTTTCACAAAATGTACAATAGCGCATATCTCTAGGTATATTATGTCTGGCCCCGGTCTCTATTGTGAGTTGATAATTTCTACATCTAAATTGTGAAAAAATACGTTGGTTATTCAGTGGAAGATTTAAAAAATATGCTTCTATGAAAAAAGTCTGTTTTAAAAAATTCGATAATTCAAACATTTATTGCTTTCAAAAACATCACTTCTTCTCCATAATTGACAATATTGATTGTTTAATCTAATTTAATCATATTATTAAATACAGTTAGACTGACTTTTAATGTTTGATTAGACCAGGTACCTGAATAACCACATTCATTCATTGTGTTTTCTAGAAACATTATCCAACTATTATGATAAAAACCTGACACAAGCATATTATATAATTATTTATACAGAATGGTGCTAAGTTTGGTTTCCGTGGTTGTGCCGAGACGAGCCCAGAATGACAGGGCGCGTGTTTTCGCGATTATTTCTAGCGGCTTTCTGCCCAGTTCACCGTAAACCATGCAACTCGGCGAAGATTTTCTCAATGAGAATGATTTTGCAAAAACGAAGGTGTATTTTTTCCAAACAACCGTCGGAAGACCAAACTTCGCAACCATATATTATAACTGGAACTACTAATACATCAAACAGTTTTAAATTAAAAGAGCGAGCTTTACAAAGCACTGTAAACATGGCTCTAGTGCCCCCCACCAGAAGATCATTTTTAGTCTGTTTAAACTTACGATTATAATTAAATGACAAACCAAGATCATTATAGCTATCGACAGTTTCTAACACATGATTTCCAAAATTAAATACATGTTTTTTTCTAATCTTTCTTCTGGATAAAATCATAACTTTAGTTTTATAAGTGTTGATAGTCAGATCCCAATCATCACAATAAGTTAACATAGCATTTAATGATTTCTGTAAGTCGTCGGATGATTCCGCCAATAATACAGTGTCAGCGGCATACAGTAATAGGTGAAGTTCTAAATATGTGGCGACATTGACATTATCAAGAGCTTTTTTAAAATCTACAAAACACACGTATAATTTCTTATGTCTAAAAATAAATAGGTCGGTCATGGCTTTCAAAGTGAATATATGATCCACTGTTGAATAACCTGCTTTAAAACCGGCCTGTTCTGGGCCATTCAATTTGTTAACTCTTAGATATTCTGATAATCTGTTATTCAAAACACATGTGAATAATTTACCCATGCAGCTAACAATGGTTATACCACGATAGTTATTGGGGTCAGCTTTATCACCTTTACCTTTATATAACGGTTTAATTACATCTACACACCAATCTTCTGGCATAATACCGGACTTTAATACCAAATTGAAAAGTTTAACATATAGTTTAATTTTATATATTCGTTTATAATCTGATCTAGACCGCAGCTCTTACTACATTTGAGAGAATTAATAGCTTTATTAATCTCATCATGTGTAATATCATTATCTAGTATAGGGTCAGGTGCGACAGTTACACGTGATCGACCAATATAATTACCATCATGTGCTGTCGCGTTTAGTTTAGCCAAATGTTCATGTAAAATATCTAAAGAAATATGTTTCAGAACGTTAGAATCAGTCCGATGGTTTAATATATTCCAGTATTCCTTAAGGTTGATAGACTTTAAGGATTTTTTTTTGCCATATTAGTCTTGTATTGCTTAAATGCCAAATTAGATTATTTTTTGTAGGCTCTACTAGCCCTGCACATACTTTCTAGTTTATTTAATGAACATTCTTTTCTATATACATTTTTAAACTTAAAATATTGTTTACGTTTTTCTTCGCTAGCAGCATTATACCACGTTCTGTGAGGGTGTAGTCTTGAACGTGGCTTCTTTTCTTTATTCCCAGATGATGATGTTTTCACTCCTGACGCATTGGCGGCGAATTCTAATGAACTACATATACTTCTAACGACATTATCTAACTCGTATTGTTCCAATTCCGGTTCTTGTGACATATAATCTAACATTGTATGCATGCCTGAAATATCTGTGTTCAACAACACCTCTTTAAAACCACTGGTACATTCAGACTTCCAACTAGGTCTGCCAGGTAAATCTGTGTCAGTTTTACTATCTGTACTGGATATGTTCGCATCATTTTTTTATAATAAGTAAACTGCAAGGCAATTGGACGATGTACGTTTGAAAGTAAGATATCGAAATCCCTTACAGTAAATGCGTTAATATCTCGGAACAAATCCATCGAGACAATGGCGTAATCCACAACACTGGCATTTTTACATGTCATTTTTCCAATATTTTGATATTCACCACAACGCCCGTTTACTATATAAACTCAGTACCTTACAAAGCTGAATCAATCTTAATCCATGTTTGTTTGATGCTGTATCTTTACTAACTCGTTGTTTTAGAATGTTATCATCCAACGCTACATTTTCAACATTTAACATGTAGTTTTCAAAATTATCATCGATTGAAAAATCATTATCTACATCATTTATAAAATCAACTAACGAGGCGGTACATATACTTATATTTTCATCTGTCGACCGTAGTTCGGCAATAGTTTGCACTATTAAGTGCAACACTTCAATATCTTCATATTGCGAGCCTTCCGGGGGGTTGTAAACTAAACACAATGCAACAGTCTTACCAATTACAGTTTTGTTTATTGTTACCCACAACGTCTCATTGAATTTATTATCCAAAATATCTACATGATCAGCAATATCATTTCAAATTAGGATTGCTACGCCCCCAAAAGCCTTTTTCCTAATTTGTCTAGAGTTTGTCACCACAGTGTAATTTAGAATATTAATATCATCAAAATAATCTAGCTTAGTCTCAGCTGATAGAACAATATTAAATTCATGTATGCATTCATAAAATTCAGCGAGTTTCATTTTTTATTTTAACCCACATATATTCAGCGATAGTATATTGGGTTTGACAGATTGTTCTGAATGTTCACATACACGTTTGGCAACATGATGGTGTGATTGTACATGTATGATATTTCAACAGTATCTAGATTCTCATGGTTTATGAAAATATTACATTAGATAGGCTGGCTGAAGTGTGAGTATCACCCTGGCAGCGGTCCTAGCACATTCCACTGGTACTAGAAGAGATTGACACACGTGCCTCTTTGGAACATTGTGCAGTTGACGGACTTGGTGCATCATCAAATTGTTTCCGCTTCTGTGAGCGCGGTCCTCCAACATTCTGTAGCACAGTTTTAATCACCAACGCTTTACCCTCTTTATTGTAGTGTAATCCAGCATGCTCCTTGGAAAAGTAGCGTCTGATAGCAAAGCCATCCCGTGACATAAGAGGTGACCAGATATCAATGTAAATGACATTATCACCTCGTAGTTTAGCTATCACCTCCAGGTTATTATTAATCTTTCTGGACAGGTCATTACACTCAACTTGTTGGAGACTGCGTTCCTTACGTGGGGGAATGCTACATAGACCAACAGTTGCATCGGGAAAGCGATCCCTGACTATTTTCACCGTATCATTGTATTTGGTGACTGCCCTATGTTCAGAAGGTTCTATGTTCAGAAGGTTCTATGTTCAGAAAATATTTGTTCAAAAGGTTCCATATTCAGAAGGTTCTATATTCAGAAGGTTCTATATTCAGAAGGTCCTATGTTCAGAAGGTCCTATGTTCAGAAGGTCTTATGTTCAGAAGAAAATGTTCGAAAAGCCCTATATTCAGAAGGCTCTATGTTCAGAAGGTTCTATATTCAGATATATTCAGAAGGTCCTATATTCAGAAAAGTCTTTTTTTTTATGTAGAAAAAAACTTACATCTTTCAGTTTCAGGTAAATTACAATGCAAGATAACAAATCACAGGCTCTCATTTGAGCTCATTCGGTCAGGTGAGCTTTTGTCATGGCGCGTTGTCCGTCGTCTGTCCGTCCACAGTTTGCTAAAATCGATATTGGGACTTCAATCAACATAGTGAAGAGCCACAAACCAGGAGTGATTACAGAAGGATAGTCCCAGTAATCCGGGAATATGACACTACTGTAGATCTGGTAATTTTTGCGTGTTCAAATATTCGCGAATTACTGATTTTGGGATTTTTCACGAGGTTTAGAATTCGCGAATTTTCATTTTTCTTCAGTAGTGCTATTATAATAATAATTTTCGCAAGATTCTGGAATTCGCGAATTTCTTCTTCTCGCGAAATTTGCAAAAATTAAAACCTCGCGAATATTACCATATCTACATTATATCTGAATTCAAATCCACCTAAATCCGGTGCTAGTTTGAACTTGTAGAGCGTTCAAACCAAAAACACCTGCAATTACAAAGATGAGCTATATATGGCGCCATTGACACTTTTTTTTCCATTTTTGGTTTCTTTATTTTAGTCTATTCCAGGGGAGGGGGTGTCTGTAAGCCCCTGTATATCCCAAAAATGCGTTGCATTGTTGGGTTGACCAATCAGAGCCTTGTTTTACCTTTAGGCCTACCATGGGCCACAATTTTTTTGGCAAATCTGTAGCGATGTTTTACGTCGATTTCCCAACGATTCTGAACTGATTTATTTGAAATTTTGCACAGGCCATTTTCAAGTCAAATCCAATTTAATTAGACCATTTGACATGTAATAGAATTCTAGAATTAGCCTAATGGGTTGATAGAGGGACGTCATAATTTCAATTTACTGCATGTCAAATCATCTAACTTTTGAAATAATGCATATAATTTTACGTTCACAAAATTTCATGAAAATCGCTTGATAATTGACGGAGTAATTAACGAAAATCATGCGCTACTGGTTAGTTCTGTCGTAATGTTTTGCGTGGGATGGAGATAGCCCTGGATTGATTCGTTTTACCCGAAAAAATCAACGCTTTTTTCAACATGGCGGTGACTGAGAGCGATCTCAACCCCAAGGTCTGAAAAATGTTCACAATTTTTTAATAACTGTGAGGGAAAGTGAGCTGAGCATGCGACATCGTAGCTAAAATGTTACTGATTAAAAAAAAAAAACCATTTTCTTAGATATGACCGACCCCCGATTTTGTATGAGGTCAACCTATTTCAGCCACTGTGGCTAGAATGGAGTTACCCTCTGTTAAGCTCCTATTGATACTCTGGGGACTATCCGACCCGAGGATATCGGAGCTGTGTGAAAAGCCAAGGTGTTTCAGCATTACATTGCATAGCAAAGCCCAAGTAGACCGTCTGGGAGTAATTTCTCTATAGTCAGACTCACATAAAATTCATCAACCAGGGCGAATGAATTTCGCGGATTTCTCAGTCAATTCTAAACCAATTTTCATGATATTCTGCACAGACAGTTATCTAGCCATGGGGCGACTACCCTAAAAAAATTTACAAGGTAAGAAGTCAGACCCTATGATGTAATGAAATTATGAGACGAAGCTAATGGTTTTATAGAGGGCGATATATACAATATTTTTCAATGAAAATACTCTCAATAACCCACCATGCCCTATCACTCCACGCTCACATCATCATCTGTACATCATTCATCTCATCAATTAACTGCACTGTTTTTATCGTATTAAAATGTCACTTAAATGACTGTTAGTATACTGTCAAAAAGGGACGTACAGCAGCAATTAACAATTACATGACCGAGACATCTATATGACCTCGATTTTTAACTACAATTATTTTTCTCCTTTGCACAATACACTCAACATCTTTCTGAAATGTATACCATATGAGTAGTTCACTGGTCACGATGACCATAAATTTATTCAATTTAAAAGACGTATTTCTTATTGTAGATATAGACGGGTTCCGATAAATTGATTGAATAATATTTTTCTTATTACCAGCGTGCATCATTACCACACGATATATTTACTTGTGAACGTTATGATATGACGCATATTTACCTACCACTACAAACCATGCACTTAGGCTTTACATTTAAATAATCCCATAGACCACTTAAGATAAAATAATTGATATTTATACATCTATATCACTCGTTTTTATATGGTATTTCGAGCAACGTACCTCCTATGGAAAGTAATTATAACTGTCATATCTACAATTTGATCTAACGTCATTTAATTTTACGCTTGGAAACCGACTGGGTACACAACGTTTTTGCGGGGGGGGGGGGGATGGGTGTCATCTCCGCGTGGTTCCCCCTGGGCAACTTCATAGAAGGCCAAGCACACCCAAACATTGAACCAGGTTTATCTATTTTTTGTGTCGTGAAGTTTCTTTCTCGTGTGTTTTTTATGTTTATTTTCCAATAGTTCAGGTTTTTCTCCGAGGTTGTTATGTTTATTTTCCAATAGTTTTCAGTTCAAATTCTTTATATATTCTTCATATATTCATATTTATATATTTTTTTGTATATTTTTTCATTGTACAATGGGTTCTTTGATCTGTGCTGGGTGATTTCTCTGGGATGTCGCCCCCGGATTGAATGTCCAGCACATACTTTGTACATATACAGAATTGTTTGAAGTATATATTAGTGTATCGTTATTGATTGATTCACCAGGGTTGTAATAATTTGTTTAATGGTTTCTCTGATCATTGTTTCATATATATATTCATATTTATGTCAATTTATATACATACAGTATAAAAGTAAAAAAATATATTAAGCATGATTTATTTCTCTTTTTATATATTTATTTTGACAAAGACACTGTTTGTGACTTTTAATTATAATTATTTGTGTCATCTTTTTGTGTTAATTTATATTGTGTATCGGCGATGGCGTTGTCTAATGTTCTTAGAATGGATATACTCGATACGCATCATGTTAAGATCAATTGTTTTTATCTCAATGCTTTAGTATTGTTATCAGTTTGGTCTTTTTACGTTATCACTTTTACTGTTCAAGATATCATATTATTATTTTAGTCTGAATTGTCATTTAAATGGCGTAAAAAAGAAATTTTACTTACTAAATGGCCATACTGGCCGAGAAAGTGAAGTCAGGCAGACATTTTACTTACTTACTTACACAACGTTTTTACGACATTAAATCAACGTCATTGACGTTGATTCAACGTCGGGTGCCCAATTGGAACTGAAGAATAGTCACCCGTACTTTCTAAACATAGGACCTTCTGAACAAATAATTCTGAATATAGAACCTTCTGAACATAGTAGTACAGTAGTTAAGCTCCCATAATGAAACAATTGTGCATTTTATGATTAAAGCATGAAACTTCTATCATTATTAGTACATATCCTGGGGTTTATTTTAAGATGTGGAGGTAAGTGAAATTTGACCCCTGGTGACCTCTAGAGGTCATTGACCTCGAAAGGTCAAAATATCTAATTGCGAAGCCAAACAGTGGTGAAAATTGTGTTATACAATATCTATAAAATGTTTTTTTTTGTATTCTAGAAGTGTGCCAAATACTCTGAGAGACTGATGTTAATCATAAACATAATACCAAGGTCATGTCAAGGTTAATTGAGGGTCATTTGAAGGTCAAAATGGCAACAAATAGTGAAAATATTCAGTTTTAATCAATTAAAACAATACTAGTTGTGCAGTAATCTATTACAAAAGGTTGATTTTGATACAGTCTTGGTAAGACATCTTTCTCACATGCACTTTAGGAGATTGAGGGCAGTATCTAACTTTGGAGGGGAAATACACACTAAGTATTCCCCTTACTACACCCCTTCCTCGCGGTTTAATTAGACGAGCAACATACAGTGTGCAGCAGCTGTTAAACATCAGTTTCGGCTCCCATGGCAAACTATTGATGCATAATTGGACTATAAAGTCTGACGGGGGTTGGGATTATGTTTCACTGGGGTACCGTCGAAAAACAACGTTGAGGTCATATCAAGGTCATTTTAAGGTCAAACTGACAAAAATCTTAAAAAAAATATGTAGTTTTACTTTCATATCGGATACCAGAATTAATTGCTAGTGTTCATCATTTTTTCAAAAAGTCCCTCAAAATACTCGGGTCATAGTGTTGTGTTTAAGCTCACATAAATGAAACAAATTGTGATTTTTATAATTTGAGCATGAAACTTTTACCATGATTAGCACATATCTTTATCTTTATTTTAAATTGTGGAGGTAAGCTAGATTTGACCCCTGGTGAAGTCTATGGGTCATCGACGTCGAGAAGGCAAAATACTCGTTCGTACAGCCAAAAGTGGTGAAAATTGTGTAGGCCTATTACCATATTTATAAACTATTTTTGTATTCCAGAAGTATGTCAAATGCTCCAAGATACTACTATTAATGACAAGAATAACACCAAAGTCATAGCAAAGTTACATCAAGGTTATTTCAAGGTCAAAATAGTAAAAAATGTGAAAGTATCCACTTTTTATTAAATTCAACACGGTTAGTGTTGCAATTAACTATTGCAAAGACAGATTTTTTGCGACATTATTGGTCAGGCATATTTTCCACAAACATTTTTCAGAAACGTAAAGCAGTGTCAACTTGAAAGGCAAACTGGCAAAAATTCGAAAAATATATACTTTTACTTACTTACAACCCCGCTGACCTCTTGAAATTGAGCATTTATTTGCAGAATAGGTATCTGATAAATAATCTGGTGATAATGATAACACACGGTCATTATATGTCCCTATATATATATCATATGAAAACACACACCGTAGAAATGATCTTAACTTGACCTTGTTAGCCCAATTTCATGAAGCCGAAGGGAGCCCTCTTTGTATGTCAACTGTAGCCGTTTTGTACATCGATTGGTTTATACAAGAGTGAGAGGCAACCTTAATCAGTAATTTAAAAATATACAGCGATATGATGTTATTCACAATGCTATAATCAAATACTAGTATGTGGTATCGTGACCAGGACTATACCACACATTTAAACCAATATGTATCTATTTCGCTTATGAAGGCTGGGGTTTTTGAATTGGACAAATTATTTATTTCACTTCCTATCTGAAAAGTTTATTTTTTTCACTCTCGAGCAATATACTTATTTTAGTTTTTGTGTGGAGATATACATTTATTTTACTACAAATTTGAATGCCAAACTAAGCCTAGCCTTGATATGGAGGCAAACGATCCGAGCAAAGCGAGGCTTCACAAAAATTTAAAGGTCATTGAATGATGAGGGTCGATTGTTTTTAGGACTATTAAATGATGTTGCTCATCAGCTGAAATAATTATTTATTTTAAATTTAAATATTTATTTACAACATCAGCCAATTATTCATTTCACTAATCTGTTATAACGGTCTACTAATCCTTTATAACGATATACTATCCCGTTAGAACGGTCTAGTATTTCGTGATAACGGTCTAGTATTTCGTTATAACGGTATAGTTTTTCGTTATAACGGTCTACTTAATCCGTTCTAACGATTTACTAATCCGTTATTCCGTTATAGCGGTCTAGTATATTGTTATGATGGTTTACTAATCAGTTATTGCGATATACGATTCCGTTAAAACGGTCTACTAATCCGTTATAACGGTCTACTATCCCGCTATAACGGTCTAGTATTTCGTTTTGAGGGTACAGTATAACGTTATAACGGTCTAGTATCACGTTATAAAGATCTACTACTCCGTTATAGCGGACTACTATTCCGTTATGGTAGTCTTTCATTATAACCGTCTACTATTCCGTTATAACGGTCGACTAGTCTGTTATAACGGTTTACTATACCGTAATAACGACCAAGTCTTCCGTTATAACGGTATTCTTTTACTTTATAGCGGTCTAGTATCTCGTTATAGCGCTCAACTATTTTGTTATAACGGTCTACTATTCCGTTATAACTGTCTACCATACCGTTATAACGGTCAAGTATTTCGTTATGACGGTCTAGTATCCCGCTTTAACGGCCTACAAATCCGTTATAACGGCTTCCTAATCCGGTATATTATTCGTTATAGCGATCTACTATTCCGATATAACGGTCTAGTATTTTGTTATAACGGTATACTATCCCATTATAGAGTTCTAGCATTTTGTTATGACGGTCAAGTCTTCCGTTACAACGGTCCACTGCTCCGTTACAACGGTCTAGTATCCCGTTATAACGGTTTAGTATTTCGTTATAACGGCCTGCGAATCCGTTATAACGGTCTACTAAATCGTATAGTTGTCTACTATCCCGTCATAATGGCATGCTAATCCGTTATAACGGTCTAATAATCCGTTGAAAGACCTACTGATCCTATTATAATGGTCCACTAAACCGTGGAATAAGCGGTTTTATAGATATCATGGTGAGCGAGCTTTCTGAAAAATTGATGTAGCCTAGAAATTAATTCTAGTATCCGGTATGTTAATAATGTGGTCATGAATTAGAAGACACTGCTTTGTTGATCGAACTTATTGAAGGAGACATGATTGCTACATGAAGGCTAGTAAATGTATAACTAATAGCCTTAAAACCAATTACATTAATGGAAGTCACGATAATTAAACTGAGCTGTCTAAAAATTATCAGATATGGCTCACCTGCATAAAGTTAGGTTTATGTAGATAAAATAGATGTGATTCCAGAAAAAATTGTATACATGCCATCAGACTGAAGCTCAGGCTCCTTTAAGTGAAGACCCGTTTGAAAAAGAAATTGAAAAACAGCTCTGAAGAAAACATGTTATCATGTTAACAATTTTTGCCAGTTTGACCTTGAAATGACCTTGACATGACCTTCAAATTGCTTTCGGATGGTACTACAGTAAAACACAACCCCACCCCATGTCAAACTTCAATATTTTGCTCTGGGAGCCCAAGCTAATGTTTTACAATGCTGCATAATTGTGGGCGGGGGCCCTAGGGTGGTGGTTAGCACCGCTGCCTTTCACGCCAGAGTTCGGGGTTCGGTTCCCGGTCTCGGTGGTTTGAAAGAAACACAAATGTTTCTTCCCCATCCACGTGTGAGAGTTAGTATTGTGGGGAGCCTCTGTGACCAAGTGGTAGCGTGCTCGGCCTCAGACCGTCATGGCTTGAATTTCGAACTCTGTGTCTGGAGGACAGTGTCATCTCAATCATCTCACCATCCTCAGGAGGTTCTCCTGGCCCAGCTTAGCCTATATGTGCACAAAGGTGGCCTAAAGCCCCATTCATTTCTTTTTTGCATAATTGTAATTTAGACCGTACAACTAAATATTGCGGAAAGAGCGTAATAAGTGGAATACCTGGGAAATATCCTCTTTCCCAAGGCTGATACTGCCCTTAATATCCTAAAATGTGTGTAGAAAATACATATGACGAATAATATGTAAAAAACAGTCCTTTGTAATAAATGATTGCACAACAACAGTGTGGAAATTGATACAAAGTAGAAATTTTAACTATTTTTTGCAAGTTTGACCTTTAAATGTCCTTGCTGTGGCCTTGACATGACCGTGGTGTTAGTTTTATAATGCAAAACTGTCACTTCGGGTATTTGACACACTTTTGGGACACATAAACAAATCATGGACATTGTAATATACAATTTCCACTACTTGTTGGCTTTGCCGTTGAATGTTTTGACTTTTCGAGGTCAATGACCTCTAGAGGTCATCAAAGGTCAAATCCAGTTTACCTCCACATCTAAAAATGACCCTTAAGATATGCTCTACAAGTGGTAAAAATTTCATGCTTTGATCATAAAATGCCCAATAGGTTACCTCATCCACTAAACTATAGAACCTTCTGGACATAGGACCTTCTGAACAAAAGACCTTCTGAACATAGAACCTTCTGAACATAGGACCTTCTGAGCATAGGACCTTCTGAACATAGAGCTGTAACCATTGTATTTTACCATCAATTCTACATGGCGTCCACGATGCTGCATCACATCGTTGGTACCTAGATGGATCACTACCACCTCCGGATTCAATAGGCTATGGTTTGTTTCAGCTCGTTCAATAAGTTGACTGGCATCGGCTAACTTGGCACCAGAGAAACTTGAGATTATAACACCCTCTGGTGGGTCTATATGACACATATTTGATGCACCAAGTATTAACGTGTTTACCTTTGTCACTTGTTTCTTCGGCTTTTTCCTCGTCCACGTCTGGCACTGTATGTGTTGAAGTCGCCTCTGGGGTTTTCGCATGAGATTTGTCTCAAACGATAAGTTGGATGGTGAATCTCACCGTGTGTTCCGTGCCTAAGACACAATTTTATGACCCAAAAGATGTCGTTCAGAAATTCTGCATGTTCAATTCCCCTGAGACATGATCAGAGACGCCGCTATGTTAATCGAATAATATACCTATATTGTACATTATGAGTACTGTATGTCCATTGTGTCCATTCCAGCAAACACATGACAATAAACAATTGGTGTTTTAATGTTGGTCCGACGTCTAAGATGACGGGCCAACATTAAAACAACGTTGGCTGGATGCATCGTGTTTGCCGGGATGTGTCCTAGATTTATCCACGTGCTTTCAAGCTTTGTTCATTCGCAAAAAAACCCTGATTGACTCTGAGTCTTTGTCTTCAAGCTCTTTTGTAACGCGTGGAAGGCACCGAGTTTACTATTTTTATTAATCCATTCTCGAACCCAAATAGCTCGTCTTTTTGCGGCTCGTCTTGCACGTCGTTTCTTTACAATCGTAGACAAGATAATGGATTTGCATGCCTTTAACAGTGTAACCTTGCTGTGTGCCACCATTTTTATAATTTTCAAAGTGTATGTAGTTTGGTCCAGAGTCTTCCAATACGGATGATCTGTCATTGTACAGTGCTGACATTCTGTCTTCTGATTGTCATAATACAATCCACTGGTACTGTAGTCTTAACATTTTCCATCGCCAGGTAACGTGTAGACTACATGTCTCTATCTTAGTGCCACGTATGACACCACGTCTAATGCTGCCTCCTATTATCTGCCCGTACAGGCTCAGTATCCCTACAATATCGTTATCATCTAGCTCAACAAGATCATATTTTACTCTAACTCGTGTTATCGAATTCCCAGCATCTGTCAAGAACACATACTTATCATTTAGTTTCAGTTGTGTTGCCTGTAGTTTCTGCTTTGCTTCCAGTGAGTTTAATGATATTCTGCAGTGTTTCTCTAAAATCTGGATCGCTCTAATTTCTTTCCGCGTGACAGTTCTCACCGGCGATGTCAAAATACCAAGCTCAGAAAGCCTACCAGCCCCGCCAATATTTGCTTGTAGGGTGAGAGGTCAACAACTCTCTGTGAACGCACTGTGTTGCTTTCACCTATCTGGCTGGTCAATACAGTTGTTTGAATGTTCAGGTGCAACCCATATACCTGTAATTCATTAACATGTTGAACATAATCAACTTTCAAAAGTTTCGAATTTTAATCAAAATTTTTTTTTCTCTTCACAGATTTAGATCACTTGTGATCTCCAACCTCTCTTGCATAGCTTCATCCACAAAGTAGTAATAATCTTCTTAAAAATCTGACAATAATCCAACTTTTTATCTGCTCTTTGGAAACACGTCTGCACATTGCCAGTCACCATAACTAGCCTCTTGTCACTTATGACAGCAACAGGTGACGATGTGCTTATCTAAACAGCTGACCAGCAGCTTTACAAAATCGTCATAGATATGATGTTTTATCAACCCACGTATTTCAAATATGTAGGGCGGGGGCCCTAGGGTAGTGGTTAGCACCGCTGCCTTTCACGCCAGAGTCCGGGGTTCGGTTCCCGGACTCGGCGGTTTGAAAGAAACAAAAATGTTTCTTCCCCATCCACGTGTGAAAGTCAGTATTGTGGGGAGCCTCCGTGACCGAGAGGTAGCGTGCTCGGCCTCAGACCGCCAGGGCTCGAATTTCGAATCCTGTGTCTGGAGGACAGTGTCATCTCAATCATCTCACCCGATTCATTTCATTTTTTATTTCAAATATGTAATACCAGTGCTTGGTGGAATGCAGCATAAATTTCTGTATTTAAACTAGTGTTTAACTGCAAAATGCGCATGCCTGGGACGGTCAAGTGTAGGCCAGCAGTTGCCTATTGAGTACAGATTGACGGCATTAATATGGCCACTTAACTGATTACAAGATACTACTTAAACGATACATTAATCCAATGCTGTTTTATTGCTAGGCTAACGTCTGCAACGCTGGCCCAACATTGAACCAACATTGAATAAATGTACAATGTTTGAGAGAAAGTCCTCTGCAGCCCAGCAAACACAAGACAATTGTATAACATTTATACAACGTCGGCCAAACGTTTTCGACGTTGGTCCAACATTGCATGAAGTCATACAAATGTTTTGTGTTTACTGAGTGTCAATACAAGCTTTTGGGGTCAAGCAGTTTCCAAATCCCCGCAGTAATACAGTCAGTTTGTTTGCAAGCCAGCAACCAAGTAGGGGCAAGGGCAAAGTGCTTTGGATTATTAACTCATAGATGTCGCTCAAGTATATATGAACTTGCTGTGATTTGAGAACATGCTCTTAATGAGGCTTTGGGTATGAAACGCATATTTTATGTTATTATGGAATAGGGCCTTGGCCTACCCGCGGGCACTATTGCCTTCTGGGGGACCATTGTCCCGCAAATTTGGACAGTTGACCACACCTTTAATGCTCATGAATTTTATCCATGCCACAACTGTCATCATGATGACTGGGCCCTTCACCTATATGCTGCAGAAGCCATGCTGCCTTTTTTCCGTGCAGCTGGCTTCCATAATTATGCACGTTATGCTGCACATTTTTTTCTTTAGATGAAAGGCCTCAATACAGAGATGGTGAAGAAATTACAGTATCGTGCATGTGTTCTTCACATCCCAGGCATCTATAACGCAACCTAAACAGACATGTTTATAGAGACAACGTACATGCGGCTTAGACACGGACCAGCTGGAGCTGTTGGAGTAGCTACAGACCTTTAACAGCCCTTAATAGTCTGCATTAACCTCTTCAATAACAATTCTAACCCAGATGGCGCACTGATAAACATCATGACTGGACAAATTGCTCACCCTGGTGTTAAGATAAAATAAGATACATTTAATTTTAGATCTGTTAATTTACAGAAAACAATAGCCAGAGGCTAGTCAGCCGATCATTATTTAAAAATCAACAATATGGCAAACATAAGACATAATACATCACAGATAATTGCACATATAAAACATTTCACATTCCTTAAGATTCAAATTATAAGTCTTAAAAATACACATCAGATTAATTTAAAAATACATTTCATTTCACAGTTACATTTTATCGCAGATAACTTTATTTCCATCTTTATTGTTATATTATATTAATTTAAAATACATTTGTATTTTTTATATAAAATGTTATTTATTTACATTTGAAAATTGTTATCTCATGCAAATTAACCGACTAACATTTTTATAATTTAGTTAAATTAGATTAAAAGTATATCATAATACATTAGATAGTGAATTCTAGGATCCCATATGGGTGTACCCATTGCATTTTTAATAAGGACCTTGAAACCTGGTAGAGATGAAGCTGTTTTGTTTTGTATGGGAATGTATTTCAAATTCTCGGTGCTTTGTACATAAATGAATTTAGACCATGTCATGTAGACTTAAAAGAAGGCAAAAGTAATTTTGAATTTCTGGTTGGGTTGATTAGATTTTTAAAATAAGAGGGTGAAAGGTTTTGCATAATTTTATAAGTAATAGTTGCAATGCTTCTTTCTCTACCAACTTTCAAAGAGGGCAACTTAGATATGGACAGGAGACCATTATAATCAGTAGTATAGTCCCCATGTACAAATCTAAGAGCCCTTTCCTGTATTTTTTCCATCTTTGTCATACTGCCTAATCCACAGAAGTGCCAGACTACACTACAAAACTGAAAGTTGCATAGAATAAATGCTCTCAATATCGCCATTCTATCATTTTTGTTTATGAATTTAGAAAGTCGTTTAGGACATTAAGATGATTTCCAGCTTTTTTGCAAATGTGTGATTTGTGTTTATTCAAAATTTAATTTAGAGTCTAAGTGTACACCAAGAAGTTTCACAGCATCGTCTGCAATTATAGTAACATTATCAGGATCAAATGTAAAATTTTCCTCTTTACAGTTCAATAATAAAGCCTGGAACTTCAGTGGCTTAGCAAGCATTAGATTGCGGGTGAACCATTCTATTGCAAAATTTGTTTCAGCCCGCCAAACTTCAACCACCTTGAAAAGTTCTAGGCCCTTTAATATAAAGATCTTGGCCCTTTTACCAATACGTTCTGGGCTTGTCCAGGTCCCCCAACTCGTGGGTAGGCTGCGTTGGGTGAGAGAATAAAACAACACTCTTTTCTGGATCAAAAATGAAAACTGAAATTTTATTGTGGTTTTGTACATTATATAGTATCGGTATATCCGGCCTACTATCGGGCCAGCTGCGCGTAACATAATTCGCCATAATTTACGGCTGGTAAAACATAATGTCATTTAGTGTAATGTCGTAGGGTCGGTAAACATACTCATATATTTCCTTGATTATGCTGTGGATTTATTACACCTGCCACTCAGGCCGGGCTTTGTTACAACGACTCAATAATCTCCATTTTCCTTTTTATAAGTTTGGCATTTCTTTAGATCCACTATGTCGTTCACAGTAAATATACAGTCTGATATAACATCGTATATATATTATATATATTTATACCTTTCTATATAATAGTTACTACTTCCCGTAGGCTATGTGTTCTTATTAATATGGTTACCAAATATCATATTGTTCTCTCTACTTAACCAGTCCGGAGAGGGTTTGTTTTTGACCCTCGTATAATTCAGATAAATTTTGTTATGTAAGCTTCTTAACAGTCATTGAGTACCCGTGATATACTTTAACACCTAGAGTTAACACCTAGCGTACGGAAGTGTGGCAAACCGATTACTCAGTCCATTATTAATATAAGCTGCGGCTAATAGTTGTCTGCTTGGGGAGTAATTACACTCACGGCCTGTGCCCAGCTTATCCGCGGTCTGGCCTGTCTTTAAACCAATTAGTCCTTTATATAGATATTTATTAAAACCGTTACAACCAGACTAAACCTATTTGGAGGACGAATATATTTTTCACGCCTGGCACTTATGCCGTCAGTACGGGATACCCCACTAGAAACGGGACATCCAGATATCCTGACACGCAGTATCAGTGCACGGTGCGCGTGTCGCAGAAACCAGCCGAAACAATCAACCCTTCTTTCCCAGGGCTTACCATGCTGTAATTTTCATTTATATTAGATCGGAATATTTTACATTCGCCCCCCTCTAACGTGAAAAGGTGTATGTAAGTGTATACCCTTAGATACACCTTTTTACCATAAATTCATCTCTATGACTAAAATATTTATGTTATCAAGCTTAACCACAAAAGTCACTTTACATTTCAACAACTTATTCAAATTGCATAATTATGCTTGCATCGTATCGATACCTGTGCAGGTTAACATTGCATTGTCCCATGTATGTAAACTTTAAACAACGTGTACAATAATCTTTTAAGCACTCTCAGTTAGAGGACTCAGCAGTTCCCCCTGGAGATGGAGAGGCAGGCTGAGTGAGGGCCACCCATGTGGGCCCTAATGATTGCAGCTCAGACGCTGTCTCCGCATCTCGCGACTTTGGGATTGTGTCAGTTTTCTTGCACCATCGAGTATTCCCCCATTTTCTCAATATGAATATTGTCACCCCCACTGAAAATGTAATGCTGACCCCGGCCGTAATCCACCCAGAATGGTAGGGATGATCAGGCCCTGTATTCCATCCTGGATGACTTTCTTTTGGGGGTAGCTTCAGTTTTTGGATAGTTAGGTCCGTTATTGCAGGTAGGTGTTTCCATTCTGGGCGTTCCAGTTGCTGTCTCACCAACTCGTCCGGAAGAAGCTGAGGTAAATTTAGTGTATCTACAGAAAGAAAGGGATTTACATATTTTAATGTTGAATTATAACGGACTGTACCTGAGAGAAGCCATTCTTTGCCCCGTACCTGACAAGTAGCAGCTACGCGCAAAGTGTATATTCCCAGCGGGAGATAATTGGCTCTCTCTGGTTTCTTTGGACAGTGAACACTGTACGTCTCCCCAAAACTGAGGAGCACGAAGATAGTGGGTGTAACTTCTTTTACTGTCCCAATTGGGGCATCCACTCTGGTAACCGTTACAGCACAACTTTGATAATGATTCGAGTCACCGTTCAGAATACTGCGTGCACACAGTAATCGTCCTGCTCCATAGATTGGCCCAGTTCTGCATATACCTGGCTGATTTCCGATGCAGGTGTGAGGTTCGAAAATACCTCCGTGACGTGTGTCTATCGCCACTGCTGATGGTACCTGTATCTGAAGTGTGTAGTCAGAAGTATTGCGGGGGACTGGCCAACTAGAGATCCGGTACCTCAGGTATTCTGTTTCATCCACTAAAGGTAATTCTGCCTTGAAAACTAATTTGTTCTGATCCTCCCACATAGGGTGGATTTGGATATGTTCATAGTACCACTCACTACGTGGTCCAAAATGTCCCAATTCACGGCTGCTTTCCAGGATCTGTACCAGATCCTGTAGTGGGAGAATTTCCTCTGTGAGCCAGCCAAGTTCAAGGGATGCTCGTTGCCGCTGATATCGATCGCATTGGCGCTGCCAAAGGTACTGTACACTCCCTAAGGCGGCCAATATGTGATCGACTCGCGCATCATCCTGCAATTCTGTGATTCTTCCATTGTTTCCACTGGCTATTTTCCCCAGTCTCGTGGGTTCTGTGTACAGCTTACCCATATAATG
The DNA here is from genome assembly GCA_964017125.1 of Flabesymbios commensalis. Lineage (NCBI taxonomy): Eukaryota > Metazoa > Annelida > Polychaeta > Terebellida > Flabelligeridae > Flabesymbios > Flabesymbios commensalis. The sequence continues at coordinate 26,227,262 of OZ024905.1, read as the reverse complement.
TTCCATGTCACGAATGTGCTGCATGTTTCGCCTCACTTCACTATGTGTTTGATTTACAACCGTTATCAAATCATTCGTGGTGTGCACAATTTGAGATTCCAATTTCATGGCTGAATTTATGTGTCGCTCGCATTCTTCAACTTCACTTTGTGTAGCTGTACCAAAAAGCTTAGAACTTATCTCACCTACAATGTTCAATAACCCTCTCCTTCTCCGGACTCTGGGTGCAGAATGTGAAGAGGTCAGAGCATCTTCCATATCTGTTATATGTTGATCCCAAATCATGCGTGTTGTGTTTGACGGTGGACGATGGTGATATAAAAGTTCCAATACATGTCTAAAATTTGTCAATTTTTCAGAAATACCTTGCGGTGGAGTGGGTGATTCAATTATCACTAGTACGGTCCAAGTGGCCACCTGGGCCCGTATGTCTTCCGGTGTAGAAATCAATAATCCATCTTGGAGTGGGTGCGGTTCATTTTCATGCAGATGCGCGAGCGTAGGAGACATTATTAGGCTCCAGCCATAGTAAAGTAGGATACCAGTGCAATAGCCTCGCATTTTCCTTTCTTAATAATCTGTGGGCTGGGAGGAGAAAAAGCTTGGCGTTTCACTGGCTCAGCTGTGTCTGCAATAGTTTCAGCTGGCTGACGTCGTACGACCCAGCGGTTCCTTCGGCGGCTTAATCGGACTGGGGATACTGCAGGCTCAGCAATCAGAGAAGGTTGGTTGTCGTCCTGCGACTTCAGTGCCCAGTGCGGTGCTTGCTTTATAAATCTGGTTCTGAGTCCCTGCGGCGAAGTAAAATGGGGGGTTGAAAGTGATTGGTTCACGCCCTTCTGACTTGTTTGTGCAACCAGTTCCTGGGTCTCCATGGGCTCGAGGGAGGGGCTCCGTTCACTTCGAAGGCCCTCCTCTGGAACCATTGGCTCAGGTTCATCTGACTGTGCAGCTTCTGGGCGTGTCGGTGGTGGAGTGGGAGGGGGTGTCCTGCTGATTTGCGGTTGAATGTTGGTCTGAAGGGGAGGTGCCACAGCCGGTTGGTCGGCCGGGGGATCATGCGTGGTGACTGACCTGTCTATTGGTGCCGGAATAGCTGCGCGACGGCGCTGATCTCGTACTGGGCGTGGATTGATATCCTCCCATGCCATGTCAGGGTCGACTATTCGCACCTTCTCCCTATTTAGCACTTTTGTTTTACTTGTCTGTTGTTGGCGGATCCACACTACGGGTCCCCGCACTCTAGTGACCTCCCACATAGGGTCCCAACGACTTGTAAGTGTTACTCTTTCTTCTGCTTTCACCACCACTGTGTCACCTACTTTTACATCATCACAATTAGCCCGCCGTGCCAGTCTCTCCCTATTGTACCTCCGACTGTCTGTCGTAGCTTGCCTGGCCACTTTTAGTGCTATAGCCAGATCATCTAGTCTATTTCCAAAATAATTGTCTTTTTTTACAGTTAGCAATCTGGTCAGGGGCAGCCGACCACGACGTCCATAGAGTAGAAAGAAGGGGGTGTAGCCAGTTACCGAACTCACACTGTTACGGTAGGCGGCCAGACAGTCACCGAGTTTATTTTCCCAATTTGGGTATAATTATTGACAGTTTTTGCTAACATTTCTTTCAAAGTACGATTAAATCGTTCTACTCGCCCATTGGACTGTGGATGTACAGGGGATGTGCGGTGGTGAATAACTCCTAATTTCTTCAGATAATCCACCCAAGCTTTGGCGCAAAATTCTTGGCCATTGTCAGTGATTAGGAGCTCTGGAACTCCGTGTCGTGGTACAAACTGAGTGGCCCATGCATTCCAGACACTTTCATTTGATTTATTTGGAAGGGGAAATGCTTCAACCCAACCAGTGCAGTGGTCGATAATTGTTAGAACGTATTTATTGCCAGAGAGGGAGGGGACGAATGGTCCAATTAAATCGGCCCCTACTATTTGCATAGGGTATTGTGCGAGAGGCATTTCCCCCATAGGTACATGGTCTGATCGACGTTGGTGCACCTGGCATACAGGGCACAATCTCAATCGCTCCCGGATTGTCTTTCTCATGCTAGGCCACACATATGCTTCTCGCAGACGATCTAGAGTTTTTTCAGTAGCCATATGTCCAACTTCTTTGTGAGCGCGATCAATGACAGTATTCTGATGGGCTGAGGGAAGGACTAATCGGGGGTAGTCAGCTGAGTAGGGGGTAGGTTTTCTCACACTATATAAGGCATTGTTTATCAAGATATAACTGTTTTCCTCATCATCATTATCGGCCCGTTTACGTAATTCAGCAAACTCCTGTTCTTGATCTCTAACTATGATAGTCATATCGAATCCATCCTGAAGGAGGGGCAGTTGCTCCTCAATTCTCTGATCTGGTATGGCTGCAGGGTCCACCCATTGGTCACAATCAAAAGTTGCTATTTCCCTTTGTGGTGGTATCCGAGATAACATATCTGCACGAATATTGTTTTTGCCAGCCCGATATTTAATTTGAGCTCCATATTCAGCTAATAGCACACCCCATCGCTGTATTTTTGTATTTTGCATGTCCTTTGTGAAGAGGGAGGTGAGGGGTTTGTGGTCTGTGAATACAGTGAATTTTGCCCCATATAGGTAGGGTCGTAACTTGTTAATGGCATAGACTACAGCGAAGGCTTCTTTTTCAATAGTGGCCCATTTTCGTTGGGTCGTGGATAGAGAATGAGAAATGTATTGTATCACCCTCTCAACTCCTTTTTCATCTTCTTGGACCAAGATTGCCCCAACAGCATATTCACAAGCATCAGTGTAAAGTTTATAGGGGTGGTTAATTTTGGGTGCAGCCATCACACTAGAAGAGGTTAAGAGTCCTTTTAATTGTTCAAAAGCATTTTGTTGTGGTGTGCCCCATTGGAAGTGGGCATGTTTGCGTTTAAGTGTTTCTAGGGGTTCAGCCACTGCGGCATAATTAGACATACACTGCCGATAGAAACCTGTCATACCTAAAAATGATCTTACCCCTTTGATGTCAGTGGGTGGCGCCAAATTTTGTATGGCTTGTATTTTTTCCGGGTCTGCTGCAATTCCATCCTTATTCACAATATATCCTAATAGCTTCACACTGGGTAGTCCGAAAGAACACTTTGTTGGTTTTAACCGTAGACCGGCTTTTCGTAAACAGTCAAAAACCAGTTGAATATGGGCTAGATGATCATCCATATTTTCACTGTAGATAACAATATCGTCAATGTAGACCATCACACACTTTCCAATCAAGCTAGCCAGTACTTTATCCATTGTACGCTGAAACACACTAGGCGCATTGGTAAGGCCAAATGGCATCCTCAGAAACTCATAGTGGCCCATATGACATCGAAAAGCGGTTTTTGCTATTGACTCTTCCTCCATTGGCAGCTGCCAGTACCCGGCCTTTAAATCCAAAGTGCTGAAGATGGTGCTGCCCCCTATCTGGTCAAAATGTCTTGAATCTGTGGGAGTGGATATTGGTCTCGCACTGTTACACTATTAAGTTTTCTATAGTCCACACAAAATCTCGTTGTCCCATCCTTCTTTGGAACTAGAGTGACAGGGCTAGCGTAGGGAGATGAGCTTGGCCGAATCACCCCCTCAGCCAACATGTCGGCCACTGCTTCTTCCACAAGCTTCCTCTTCACCAGTGGAGTACGGTATGCAGGCAAACTGATGGGTGGCCCAGTGGTTTTAATTGTCATGGGGACTATGGAACAGCATCCATTATGCTCACCTTTAGCTGAGAAAATGTCAGAATTTCTTTGTACTATTTTATTCACTGCTTGGCTTCCTGTTTCTGGCAAAAGTGGCCCGATACTGTCCACATAGAGCCCTCCTATGCGATGAAGAGGCCACACTTTGTTATGCCAGAAAAGTTCATCATCTCGAAAATTTATAATTCCTTGTCCTTTCCGCAGGTTATCTGCACCTAGGATCATTTCGTGGTCCATTTTTCCAACCACAGCAACTTTTACCACTGTTCTGGTATTGTCAATTTTAATCTGAGTGACTCCTTTTACGTCAATGGACTGGCCAGATATGCCACACAATGGCGGTCCTGGCTTCAGGTAAAGGCTGCGGTGGCGTTTATTTGCTAATTCTTGAAATATGTCCAGTCGTAGGAGAGAGCATGTCGCCCCTGTGTCAACCAGCGCAGTCACTTTTACTCCTTGGATCGAAAATGTGACTGCGGGGCGATAAATCAGCTCTCCTACGACCTCCACCCGTTTCCCTGGTTCGTAGGCCTGCGCTGAGGGCACTCACGGCGCATATGGCCAGGAGCAAGGCAATGGAGACAAATAGGTCGTCCATCTGGGGTCCATCTTGGCTCAGTTGTAGCAACGTTCCGAGGACGGCGGTTGGCGAACTGTGGAGCTGCGGCCACTGGTTTAGTCTTAGGATGGGCCATGGGCCGGCTCTGGAGTGCTATTTTCTCAAGTTTTGTTACAATTTGCTCTTGGCTTTTCAGTAATTTCTGGAATATATCAGGATTTACAGCACTTTGGCGAATGGGGAGTGGTGTCTTGGGTGTAATAGTACCAACCTCCATTGGTTCCTCTGTGCGGCTGAGTCGAGCATAAGCATCTTTTCTGGCACTGTAGCCAGAAATCAGCTTTATAGCTTCCTCCAGCGTAGAAGGCGCCCCTTCTTCTACCAATTTTCTGGCCAATTCAGAACTGCGTAATCCTCGGGCATAGGCACGAATCAAGATCCTGTTCTGATCGTCATTCCTGTCTGCTGTGGGATATGCTGCATCAGCCACTTCCCGGAATCGTCGGTTATATCCAGCTTCCGGTTCATATGCGCTTTGGTTGGTTTTTTCCAACTCATCACGCAATGCACTTGCCTCATCAATATGCAGGAATGATGCAGATATATGTTCCTTTACAGCCTCCCATGGAACGTCGTCTCTGGCGGAGGAATGAGTGGTCATATACTCCGAGATGAACCTCTCTAGTTCATGCCTTAAAGGACCAGCAACTGTCCTTGAAGCCAAGCTGATGGTTTGCTTGGACGCCAGCAGTTTCCGTGCTAGTTCAATCTCTTTAATCCAGATTCGAACCGCCGACGGGTTACTGCCGTCACAGACGGTTGTCTGCTTTATCTGACCCTTTAGTCTTTCCGAGTTTGCAGCTTGTATTCTCACTTGTTTCTTCTCAACAATCCTGTGTGCTTCCATTTGGGCCAGGCCATCAGTGTATTTGTTAAATTGTGAGGCATCCATGATAAATGAATCTATGAAGTTGTTTTCTAAGTTTAGTAGCCAAAAAATGTATAACACTTATTTAAATTAATTTATAAAGTAGTTATTATCCTCTCACCCACGCTAAAGCCTTAATCCGCCAGCTAGCTCGCCACTGAAAAGTTCTAGGCCCTTTAATATAAAGATCTTGGCCCTTTTACCAATACGTTCTGGGCTTGTCCAGGTCCCCCAACTCGTGGGTAGGCTGCGTTGGGTGAGAGAATAAAACAACACTCTTTTCTGGATCAAAAATGAAAACTGAAATTTTATTGTGGTTTCGTACATTATATAGTATCGGTATATCCGGCCTACTATCGGGCCAGCTGCGCGTAACATAATTCGCCATAATTTACGGCTGGTAAAACATAATGTCATTTAGTGTAATGTCGTAGGGTCGGTAAACATACTCATATATTTCCTTGATTATGCTGTGGATTTATTACACCTGCCACTCAGGCCGGGCTTTGTTACAACGACTCAATAATCTCCATTTTCCTTTTTATAAGTTTGGCATTTCTTTAGATCCACTATGTCGTTCTGAGTAAATATACAGTCTGATATAACATCGTATATATATTATATATATCTATACCTTTCTATATAATAGTTACTATTCCCGTAGGCTAGGTGTTCTTATTAATATGGTTACCAAATATCATATTGTTCTCTCTACTTAACCAGTCCGGAGAGGGTTTGTTTTTGACCCTCGTATAATTCAGATAAATTTTGTTATGTAAGCTTCTTAACAGTCATTGCGTACCCGTGATATACTTTAACACCTAGAGTTAACACCTAGCGTACGGAAGTGTGGCAAACCGATTACTCAGTCCATTATTAATATAAGCTGCGGCTAATAGTTGTCTGCCTGGGGAGTAATAACACTCACGGCCTGTGCCCAGCTTATCCGCGGTCTGGCCTGTCTTTAAACCAATTAGTCCTTTATATAGATATTTATTAAAACCGTTACAACCAGACTAAACCTATTTGGAGGACGAATATATTTTTCACGCCTGGCACTTATGCCGTCAGTACGGGATACCCCACTAGAAACGGGACATCCAGATATCCTGACACGCAGTATCAGTGCACGGTGCGCGTGTCGCAGAAACCAGCCGAAACAATCAACCCTTCTTTCCCAGGGCTTACCATGCTGTAATTTTCATTTATATTAGATCGGAATATTTTACAACCTGTTGTTTTGTTGGTTGTTCAGACAATATGTTATTATCGTCAGCATAGTTGACTAGATCAGCCCTGGTGATGAGGTGGAACATGTCATTAATAAACATATTAAAACGTATCAGGACAAGAATAGAGCCTTGCGGTACCCCCTTTACAATTTCCTTACATTCGCTGTAGTGTTACCAATTTTGACCCTCTGTTGTCGATTAGTGAGGTATGATTTCAATAACTTTAAGCTGTTTTATGGTTATATATATGCATGAAGCTTTGCCATCAACAAATCATGATGCATACAGTTAAACGATCTGCTGAGATCCATAAGAATGGCCCCAGACATTTAATAATTTCTAAAAAATGACTTCCACCTCTCCACCAAGGCTAGTAAAGTAACCTGACAGCTGTAACCACGCCTAAAAGCTGACAATGACTCATGAAATATACTTTCAAAGTATTCATTAAGTCTATTCGCTATTACCCTCTCAAATAATGCTGATAATGCCCTTGCTCTTGGACACCAGGCAATGAAAGTCTTCAAGAATGGTTGGCTAGGAACTTTCTATGATCCTATAGGTAAACTAATATTAAAATTTATGTAAAAAAAACATGTGTCATTTGGTAAGGAGCATGTCTATGATCGAACCTATTTATGCATTTATCATTATTCTACCTGACAGTTTACGTGACATAAACTTTGTTAATGCATTGGCATGTGAGTTAGCTGCATACCCTCCATCGGTGTTCAATCCTTATGGAGAAATTAAAATCTCAAAGTCAAAATCTACCTTGACACAAAAACTGCAAGTGACTGTATCTGAACACAATTGCCCTATCCAAAACACCATCATATATTATGACGTGTCAGCATTACCCTAGCTCAGCAACTGGCCATTTGACAAACTCCAAGTGTATATTGATGCCTTGCAGAAGTTTGTATTTCAAGCTCTACAAAGGGCAAATGTGACTCTTGTATACGACAGGTAGACCGTGGTGTGAGGATTAACTGACATGATCTCCGCTCCTCACAGGAGGCTGATATTCTCATAACACAATATGTTATCTCTTTAGCACTCTTGGCTAATTCATTCAATGTCGTGTGTGATGACACATGCAGTATGTGTTCGTGCTTCTTGTTCACTTTTACAATAGTCAGTGAAAAGCTAGCAACTTTCCAATGTTCAGTGGTTGATATTCGTGCCACTCTCAGGACTAAGTACTATAGTTTTGTTACTGGGCATAGACAAGGGAACCGTTTTAAAGATTTCCAAGAAGGGAGGGGTAGGCCTACCTTTATTTAATATTGGTGATGTGGCAGCCGATAGAAAATCTGCTGAGGCTCAGTCTACTGCATGCAGCACAGTCCTGCATATCCATGACAGAATACAGAGGGACAGTATGGCGTTCTAAGACTAGTTCTAAGAAAAAATGGGACACCAATGGTAAAACTATGTTCCCTTCACTAACCACTGCTGCTTCTATTCATAATGTCCATAGATGTCACCTACAATTTCCACATGGAAGGCAGCTCTTCTTGAATCACCACCACAAATGGACCTGACCGAGTATGGCTGGCCTGGGTGGTTGACCACCAGGGTATCCTACTTCAACGGACAGTACAACCTGATATACCGTCCGTGCCTCTAGACATACTACGGCTAATCCACTGCAACTGCAAGACATCTGGATGCAAGAGGGCCTCTTGTAGTTGCTCCTAACTATGATGCCCAATATGTTGTTCATGTAACGGTGGAGATAGCCTACATGTAAAAATCGACCAAACACAAAATCAATCTCATGACGGAGCATTCGAAAATGCTACTGAGGACATAGATGAGGATAGGGAAGGATTGTATAGAAAACATATGGGAATAGATGACGTTATATAACTAAGATCCATATATCCTGCAGCAGCTGAATAAACATAGCATTCCATAATTAAGGCTGAGTTAAATATATTTATTGTGTTTGTAGTTGGTGCAAATGTAATATTCCAGGGCATTATTGTACTTAACCTAGAACTACGAGAGGGCAGCCGATTTTTTTAACCAACTTTCTCTATAAGGTCTTTAGTAACACAAAAACAAGTCTTAAGCTCAACTCGTTGGAGGGGGGGGGGGGGGTATTTTTGGGCCACGCCTTATTTTGGTGTCAGTGGAGATGTTCGGTGTGATAAAAATGTCTACTTCTGTACACACTTGACCGATTTGTATGACTTTTGTGTCATTTCGTACAGTTAAGCCTATATAAATTATTTTTATGACCTCGAAGGGTGAATTTATGGGTCAATGTCAAGGTCAAACATAAAATTAACACTTTTCTATGGCTGTGTATTTGTTTTGCTACAATGCAAAACTTTAGAGATACATGGTAAAATCATAGTCACTCTCTAGATGGGTGTGGAATTGGAAAAACATATTCCGATATTATCCAATTTGCATTAATACGAAATGGCTGCCACTAAAAATGAGACAGAATTCATAATACGGTTGATTTCTGCCTCTAATTGGCCTATCAAAGAGACTAGTCCACCACGTAGTTTTAGACAGGTGCCAGGTGCACCAAAAATATTCAAATTTAAGATTTATTGTTACAATTATTTAGTCTAGGCCTAATAATAATTTAACAACATAAATAACCTCTACCACCAGGAAAGATGTTATTTGTTTGACATCCATAACTAGACCGAGGGGTAGTAACTATAAGAGTAAAAATAATGGAATAATAATGGAAAGAAAATATCTTGATATTATCTTATTTGCGTAAATTTAAAATGGTCACTCATGAATATAATGTGGTGGCTCATTTTGTTTGGTTATGTAGTGCTACTTTTTGACTGTCCCAGATGCTGAAAATTATGGTTTAGCATATAGCTCTTCAATATATTTATATGTTTAAAGAAGTGTGTATATAATGATGTCTAGATATGATACGATGTATTCTAAAGTGCCCTGTATGTATTTAAAAAAGTGTGGGATATAGTCACGACCTGTCATGAAATTGCCACCAAAGTGACAGAAAGTCCAATAATTCTATACACAGCTGATAAAACGAAAACTTACAGATATTAAATAGTCTACAACCTAACAATGGAAATGTTGTGGACACGAAAGAGCGATAAAATTTGTTAATCCATTATGCTCACCCTGATTTATTAAGAAGTTGAAATTAGCAATTTGAGTAATTCCATATTATACAAAAAAGTAATGACCAAATTATAACAATATAAACACGATTAATGTGACACATCTCAGAGCATCTGTCTGGACGTATCAAACGCATTTCCACACTACAATATTAAATTTGGCTGACAAATTAAATGACTAAAGCTTCAAAAATAAAGCGCAAATCATTCAAAAATAATCATTTAACATGCGGTAATCAATATAATATAGTAAAATAAAATATCCAGCTTCTACAAATTTTCGTGGCATGCCCAATTATTACAACCCATATATTCACTCATATTCCACGCTTCACAAATGTATATCAATAGAGTAATACAATTATGAATCGGTATAGGTCATCTACTACCTTAAAATGTTTTATATGTAATCATAAGTGATCAGTACTAAATTAGTGTTTGTTTATTTTAATGTTAGTTAAAGGTTTTTTGAAGAGCTAATTTTGTAGCCATTTGAATTCGAAACCAATTTTACGACAATATTTTATATCATATAGACGTATAATAATTATATTATGCATCAATATTATTGGCAATTATCTTTTTGATTAGTTTTTTTGTTTTGTCAGAACACTACACATTATCCTACTTTTTACAACAGTACTGTGCCTAGCCAAGCTAGTGGACTGTTTGTATGGCCTTGAAGGCTTATTATATATGGCTGAAAATTAAGGCCGAGCTTAAGCGTTTTTTTCACATGACGAACTGTTTCTTAAAGCTTTAACGTTCTGTTTGAACACTTGAGCATATCTAAGCATCGAGCATATGACGTTATATGGACGCCATGCAGTGCTTGTGGACATAAATTGAATTATCGTATAGCGTAATGAGTCTCTGTATGCTTTAATGCTGAATCTCTAGGCTTACTTGTTAAAGAACATTTCAAATACGGTAGACCTATAGTGTTATCTGTTTCGCAGGATTTGTTATATATGTATAAAAAAAATCATATAGTGATTTGAAAATCTCAATAGGTCAATTGAGGAAGAGGCCTAGGTATAGGCCTATTGGCTTTATTGTGCTTATTGTCAGTGGCGGCCATTTTGAATTTGTGTTAATTATATCATTATTAAATTATTTTTTTAATAGCTTTTCATTTAATTGTATAAAATTGACATTATTATATTAGTAGCATTTTTTCTGTACAAAGAGAAAGCTAAAGCCGTTAAAAAACGTACGTTTTGTGTTTGATCTTGATTTTGTTTTATAAGATGACTTTGGAAGGTCATATACATATTTGTATTCGATTCGCGGAATAAAACTAGAATAGCTAGAATAGACCCCAAGTTCATTAAAATCGATCAATTACGTACCAAGGTGGACGCTTCTCTGATATTGGGATATTGCTGATGTAAAAAAGGGCGTTGCCCAAAAATACCCCCCCCCCCCAACGAGTTGAGCTGGAGACTTTTTTTTGGTGATACTAGAGACCTTATACTACAACTTAGTGAAAAAATCTGTCTGCCCTCTCGTAGATCCAGGTTCGGCCATATTTTGACAAAAATGCCCTGGACTATAAATACTGATCACAGATCGGTCATATCTCTGTTGAAGTAATATTTAATTATGGTTCCATATTCCCACTCATTTATCATGATTGCTTATTATCTCACTTGTTTACTTTAATGGGCAATAAAATATATTCTTTAAGTTCAATTCCATAAGAAAACATTGGTACATAGACCAAATTTATGTTTTTGGGTTGCATGCATAGTGATTTTGATGATTTTTGGCGGCCATATTGGATTTGTATGCTTAAACTATGGTCAAAGCACATCAATAACCAATCCAGTAGATTCCTGTGCATCAAAACCTGGGTATGGCGCCAATTTTTTGTCTCTAGCACAAATACGACCATTTAAGTGACATTAGCGGGTCATAGCGGCGATCTTAGATTTAAAAATAATGACAATGAAATACATTTTACACACCCTTTGAAAAATGTTTTATGATACCCTAGAGAACTGATATCAATCGATAAAAAAAGTCTGTACTACAATTCCACCTGAAGCGGGATTTCTTCCTGAATGTATCAATTATGTTCATTAAATTATTTGTACGTAACATGATACGTGTATATCTTTCGATAAATATGTTGTTATTTGTGGGTAGGTAAATTAAATGAAAAGAATCGGGCTTTATGCCACCTTTGTGCACATATAGGCTAAACTGGGCCAGGAGAACCTCCTCAGGATGGTGAGATGATTAAGATGACACTGTCCTCCAGACACAGGATTCTAAATTCGAGCCCTGGCGGTCTGAGGCCGAACACGCTACCTCTCGGTCACGGAGGCTCCCCACAATACTGACTTTCACACGTGGATGGGGAAGAAACATTTTTTGTTTTTTTCAAACCGCCGAGACCGGGAACCAAACCCGGAACAAATTAACAAAATTAGTTAACAAATTTAACGATGTAAAAATATGAATTATTCAAAACGTATTTTATTCTTACAAAAAGTCACATTAACTATAACTTGAGTGATCCTCATCCATTTTAATAATACATTGTTCTATTTTAAACAAGCAATGTCGCATTACTTTCCTTAGTTTTAGATATATGATTGCCATTTTCCACCGTACATGTATGTGAGTTGGTTCCCTTGTGTAAACTGTGTATTTACTCCAGGTTCCAGCGATTCAGATGTTAGCCCCAGGTGTTGATAACAATTATATTTCTAATGTTCATGTGATCTTTGTCTCAATGTGTGTTTTGATAGTAAGATATCACATGATGTTTCGCGGTCTTAAAAATAGATTGAACTACAAAGCTGAAGTGTTGAATGTTCGTCTTTTAAATACGTTTTTTTCTGACAATAAAATTAGTAATATGCAGTGTTTAGTATTAATTTTATCATTAAATATGTTGTCTTTTAATGGCATTCTTCTGATATCGAAATATAGAGGACTTATTGTTCAATAATTTAGCATAAGTATTCGTGTTTTAATAACATAATTCGAGCAGCGACACAGCGAGTAAACGTAGTTTTGTGGCGACCTAACTAGCAGATCATCGTGCCGAGTTCGAGCCGGACGGAATCGCTGATCGACGGATCAGCGCTTCCGCCCGCCACTCACACCATGTGCGGCACGGCCGCGCTCGCCCATTCTAGTACTGGCCCTCTCGAGAGTCAGACGTGTAAGCACGTCACACGCATTCAGCCGCATGGCTGGATAGCCGCCCCCTGTCGCACGGGACTGAGTAGCACGCTTGTTGTGCCGACAAATGTCACAATCCCACTAAATGTCACAGTACTCGACAATTGTCACAACAGCCCTCGACAAATGTCATAGCCAGCGACAAATGTCACAACATTGCCTCGACAAATGTCACAGCCCTCAACAAATGTCACAATTTTGCCTCAACAAATGTCACAGCCAACGACAAATGTCACAACTTGGCTCGACAAATGTCACAGCCAACGACAAATGTCACAACTTTACCTCGACAAATGTCACAACCAACGATAAATGTCACAACATTACCATGATTACCAACGACAAATGTCACAACCTCCCGACACATGTTAGTCGTCATAGCACTTGGGCAGGCTGAACCACTCTTTCATTGGTCGGATGTAGACTACTATACTTGGTCCGAGACCCATAATATCTTTATTTTAGTTTTTTAAGATCTTTTATTTTTTCATAGGCTGAATTTTCAAAAAATACTTTGCAGTACATTCTTATATATCTGTTGCATAACATAACAGTTTTACAACAGACTATTGTAATGTGTATATCAAGAGAGCAAACGACTAAAGAATTACATGAATGAAATTGATTAATAAATGAATGAATGAATAAAATAAATGAATAGAAGAATGAAGGAATGAAATGATGAATAAATAACCCTTTCAATGAATGAATGAATGAATGAATGAATGAATGAATGATGTGAATGAATAAGTGAATGAATGAATGAATGAATGAATGAATGAACGAGCGAACGAAATAAAGACTTAACGAACGAGCGAGCGAACGTACGAGTGTATAAATGAATAAATGAATAGATAAATAAACGAATAAATGAATAACTGAATAAATGAATAAATTGATAAATGAATGAAGTAATGAATGAATTAGTAAATGCATAAATGAATGAATGAATGAATGAATGAAGAAAATAAATGAATGAATGAATGAATGAATAAATGAAAGAATGAATGAATGAATGAATGAATGAATGAATGAATGAATGAATGAATGAATGAATGAATGAATGAATGAATGAATGAATGCGAGAATGAATGAATGAGCTATTATGTATCATATTAGTCTGAAATAAATGTATATCCTACTATCGTCTTTTTTGCATTGTTTTCATAAAATATCTAATAAATACAAATTTACTTCAGTTCATCCCGGTTCTCAACTTTTTTATCACAAACTGGATGTTATGGTGTCCGGATATAAGGCCATCTCGCCTTTCGCTGTTTAAAATCTCTCTCTCTCGCATCGCCCTTTTGTTGTTTCGCATCGCTCTTTCGTTGTATCGCTGTCTCGATGTTTCGCAGTCTCGTAGTTTCGCATCGCTCTATCGTTGTTTCCAATTTCGTCCTTTCGTTGTTTCGCAGTTTCGTTGTTTCGTACTTTCGTTGTTTCGTGCATTCGTTGTTTCGTACTCTGATGTGATGGTTAACACTAGCGTCTGTCACGCCGGGATTCACTTTTCAGCAGGGACCCTGGTGCGGTGGTTAACGCTACCGTTTGTCACAATGGGATTCACTTTTCAGCAGACACCCTGATCAGCTGATGTGATGGTCAACGCTACCGTCTGTCACGCCGGGATTCACTGTTCAACAGAGACTATGATGTTATGGTTAACGCTGCTGTCCGTCAGGACGTTAGTGCTGCCGATCATAACGTCGGTGCCCTGGTGGAGAGGTTAGCGCTACCGTCCGTCACGCCGGAGCCCTGATTAACGCTCCCGTCCTTCAAACCGGATCCCTAGTGAAGTGGTCAACGCTATCGTCCATCAAGCCAGGTTAAGGCTGCCGTCTATCACGCTGGAGCTCTGGTGAAGTGGTTAGCGCTACCCTTTTTCACGCCGTATCCTTGGTGAAGAGGTTAATGCTGCAGTTCATCGCAATGAAACAACAAAAGTATGAAATTACGAAACAAAGAAAGTGCGGAAGTACGAGAAAACGAAACAACGAAAGTACGAATCAACCAAAGTGAAAAACAACGAAAGTGCGAAACTGCGACACAGCGAAAATACAAAACAACAAAATAAAGAAAGTACGAAACAACAAAAGTACGAAACAACGAAAGCACGAAACAACGAAAGTACGAAATTGCGAAACTACGAAACAACGAAAGTACGAAACAACGAAAGTACAAAACAATAATGAATCTTTAGGCGTGAGCAAGGAACATTCTTTAAAACCAGAGCGGGGTTCGAACCCGCGATCACCGAATTTCCAAGCAGGCAGCTTTATCCACTGCACCAGGGCCCCCAGATGCATTTTAAGCATATATGATAGCAAATATAATTAAATTGCATACATATATATATATATATATATATAAAACAACAACCTTAAAAAAATTACAGGTAGTCAAATAATTTTAAAAAATGCGGAGAATAAGTGTTGTTGTATGGCATCTTAATAATATCAAAACTTTCTACAATCGTTACAATACGATGCAATACATTTTGTTCACAAAATAAATTTAAAAACTAAAATTCCACAGTCAAGCACTGCTGATCCTGTGACATTATACTGTTAAGAGAGTAATTTTAATTTAAATCAGAAATAAATTGACTTCTTACTTTTAAAATTTGCGAGTTTAAAACAACGAAAAATCCCAAAAGCACAGATTCACGAAAATTTAAACAGGTGAATATTACCCGAACAACAATATATCTATTTTCTGCATGCAATCGCAAGATGGATCATGTCTTCAACGACGTACAATAAAAATACCAATCTATGAATGAACAGCATCTTAATTAGCCACGAGATTCAAAATATCATTGAACGAATAACGCCGGTGATGTCACCTTTATACCCAGGTGATGTATTAGACATATCATCAATTTAACTTCGCATAATTATATAACATGTTTAATTTATCGTATAATAATGTCATCTAACATACGTAAAGAAAGGGAATTAACATGATTAAGCGAGCTATTTAAACATCTAAAACGTATCTACTTAGATATATATGGCTATGTTTCATGTTGATTAAATAAGGCTGATGAGACGAAAGGGTTGCTATGACTTAATGAATTAATGTTTCTTAATGCTGGGCCAGCGTTGCAGACAGTGGACCAGCAATGCCACAACATTGTATCAATGTTGTGTGTTTGCTGGGCGCGCAGTCCTGCCAGCAACACGTTGTCACTGTATTCACATGACACACGTGTTATATAGGCCCGTAGACATTGGCTCAACATAGTTTCAATGCGTCACGAGCCGGACAAGAATTAAACTATTGTGCAGTTAAAGTGATAGATATGCTAGCAATTACATCACGCGTTTTATCCTTGAGAATTTAATTCCTTAAAAGCCCCCCGCCTTGTTAGCTGCTAGCGATTAAAGGTCATGCTCCACTGATTTTGGAACACATGCCCAAGAAAGGCGCACCTGGAGCACTATCTAATTAACATCCTTTAAGGCTTATATCATTGATTATAATGCAATGCTCAAACGAAATACTAATACAAAAATCAATTTGCCTGCTCAATTACATAATTATTATATTCGAATATTAAGGGCCTGTCACACCTTGGCGATCACCGTCAACGATCGCGTAACACACGGAAAAATATTAAACATTATTGAAAACGCTGGCGATTGACGGACTCTCATGATCCAGAACGATTGTCTAGCGTTATAAGCGCATGAGTAGCGTTAAAGTAACGTGATTGACGACTGAAGAACGCACATCACATAATCCGTGATTCTATTCCCAGCGACTGCCAGCGTGGGAGTAGCGCATGAGTAACGCATGTATAACGCATTCGACGACTGAGGAGCGATTGTCAACGTGTGATCGACGTTCCACAACGCACAGTCACGATCACTTGAAAACCTCAAGTTTTTACTGCAGTATTACATTGGTTTTAGTGGATTTTTAGCGGTAAATTTATCTTTTTAATATGTTAAGCCATGCAAAAATATATTGATAAGTTTGTCAGAGAATTTAGAAGTGTTCGGTATATTAATTGGTTATTTCTCGTGTTGAAGGCCTATTTTGCATAGAAGTAGATTTTGAACATATCATATTATTATTCATCAGCTGATCACAATTTTTTATAAATGAGTTGAACTTTTAAAAAGATTGATACATTTGTAGATATGTTGTCTAACATTACCATTAATTGATAACTTTATTTTTGTGGTTTTGAGTGATTCACCAGGAAGTGTAATACATATATATGTATATATATGCCTATTATGATTTATAAGCACTATAGTAAATCATAATAGGCATATACATATGTATTACACTTCCTGGTGAATTACTTAAAACCATACTAATAAAATTATAAATTATTGGTAATGATAGACAACATATCTACAGATGCATCAATCTTTATAAAACTTCAGCGCATTTATAAAAGCTTGTGATCAGCTGATCAAAAATAATTATGTTTAAAATCTTCTTCTATGAAAAAAGGCTTTTAACACGAGTAAATGTCCAATTCAAATTAACTTATACCAGACACTTTTAAACTCTCTGACAAATCTTTGTTTGAAAATTCAATGTATTTTCGCATGGCTCAACGTATTAAAAGGATAAATTTACCGCTAGAAATCTACTAAAACCAATGAAATACTGCAGTAAAAACTCGTGGTTTTAAAGATAAATCATGTGATCGTGACTATGCGTTGTGGAACGTCGAGCACACGTTGGCAGTCGCTCCTCAGTACATGACCTACGTGCGATGTTGGTTCAATTTTGAGAAAGCGAGCGTATTACACACATTTCACTCACTGAGTAGTCAACTTTTGAGCTATGTCAATATATTTAATATCAATACAAAGCTACAGGCGTTCACGTAGATGTCCAATATAGTATGTCCGATCATTGACAAATGCGCCAGAGAGTTTTCAGTTTTATTTTAACCTCTAATTTTACCTATTTCTCATACTTTTCTGTAAATAGTCAAAATACTTTTCTCTCAGCTGATTTTTGCATGGTATAAATGTTTAGTTTTAAGTTAAACTTGGTCTAGAACTATTGTTGACCTGAAATAGACCCATTCGGAATAAAAACAATAAAGAGTTATGTGAGCATATTAACCTATTTTATTGTTAGACGTAAAAATTGGCGCGCGTTTCTTCAGGCTCAGAAAATTGACCATATGTCACATTTGTGCTCAATAACTTTTCAGATATATTAATATATTTGAAATAAATATAAAGCTAATGGCATCGGCCTTCACATGGATGTAAAATAAGTTGTGTCTGATCAATGACAAATGTACAAGAGAGCTTTAGTTGGTATTTTAAACCTCAATAGTCAGCTGATTTTTGTATGGTGTAAATGTTTATTTTTTGTTCAAACATGTTTTAGAACTATTGTTTATTTAAAAAAAAACATTTGGAATAAAAATAATAAGTTGTGTAATCATAATAGTACATGTTTTTTTTAGTAGACGTAAAATTTGCTGACTTTTCTTCAGGCTTGGGAAAATTGACCATATCTCACATTATTGCCCACTGAGTAGTCAAATTTTGAGCTATATAAATATACTCAACATCAATAGAAATCTACTTTCACATAGATGTTATATATTTTGTGTCCGATATTATTGCTAAATGCACAAGGGAGCTTAATGTTGGTATTAATTTCATCTATTTGTCATACCTTTTCAGTAAATAGTCAAAATACATTTCTCTCAGCTGATTTTGTAAGTGATAAATGTTTGACTTTGATTCAAACACGTTTTAGAACTATTGTTGACTTAAGATAACCCATTTGGAATAAAAATGGTTAATTATGTTAACATATTACACACTTTTTTGGTTGGACTTAAAATTAGCGCATTTTCTGCCGGCTCCAGGAAATTACCGTGCTTCACATTTCTGCCCAATGAATACCCAAATTATCAATGTATCAACATTTTTTTTAGCAGTTGAAAGTCACTATCAAGGGCTTTAACGTGGATACATACGATTTTATTTCTGTTAAATATGAAATGTGCAACAACGCGCCAAGTGCGTATTTTATCAATCCATTTGAACAATTTACAATGTTAACTTTATATGGTATAAATGTTTGTTATTACGGTTACATCTTCTGGAGCCATTTTTCAATACTGACCTTGACCACTGAAGATGTGATCACAGCCACTTTAAAAATTATCTAAACCACTACAAAAGTGATCTTGACCACTAACGAAGTGATCACAGCCACTTTAAAAGTTGTCTGAGCCACTACGAAGGTGGTCTTATAGCCACTAACAAACTGGTGTCAGCCACTGAAAAAGTTATCTAAGCCACTACAAAGTGATCTTGGCCACTGAAGAAGTGATCACAACCACTTTAAAAATATCTAAACCACCACAAAAGTGATATTTACCACTAAATAAATGAGTACAACCACTTTAACAAATATCTCAGCCACTACAAACGTGATTTTGGCCACAAAAGAAGTGATCATAGCCACTTTAAAAAATATCTCTGCCGCTACAAAGGTGATCTTGGCCACTGGAGAAATGATCACAGACACTTTCAAGGTTATTTCAGCGACTACAAAAGTGATCTTGGCTTCAAACAAATTAGTGTCCACCACTGAACAAAATATCTAAGCTACTACAAAGTAATTTTGGCCACTGAAAAAGTGAGCACAGCCACTTTAAAAGTTAGCTCAGTGGCTAAAAAAGTGATCTTGGCCACTCACAATCTAATGTCAGCCCCTAAAAAATGATCTCTATTACTACACAAGTTATCTTGAGACGCCACCACAACCACTTTAAATCTCATCTCGGCCCCACACTTGGCCACAAACAAAATGAAATATTCAACATGTCCCAAATTTCCAGTAAGAATTTCAAAAATGAGACCATTTGAAATGCAACATAATTCTGAGAATAACCATGTATGAAATTATTGGGTTTATAAAGGGGTGTCATAATTTAAAAGTGTACTACACGTCAAATGGCCTAATTTTAAACTATACTATATTTTCAGGATGTAATGGCAAATTACCAGAAAATAGTAATGGCAAAATTTCATGAAAATCGCTTGGGAATTGACATTGTAATCAACGAAAAGCTAACTTTTACTTTAGACAATCCTCCACCGTTGTACAGTCTATACTTTAGGCTCATCTGGCTCACATCGTGTAGTAGTGGCATCGATAAACTACACATATACATCTTAGAGAATACATCTTAGATACATCTTAGAGAAATATAGTCTTGAAATTATTATAGGAATCAGGTTTGGATACTGACCATGCAAAGTCATATATATTCGCCAATATCTATTGGCAACAGGGAACTCTATTTATGTTGGCATGCTGATATAAATAATGTATATTTCTGAAAATTATTGAAATCGTGCAGTTATTTGACATAGATCATTCAAGGATTGAGAAAGAAAACAAAATCCCCATCGCCAATAGCAAACACTAAACGAGACCAACGTACACTGATCCCACACGGTCTGGTCTACTGGAAATGACTTCATGATATAAACTATTTATTTTTAAACGAATTATATTGCAAACACGTTATATGTATAACTTATTACACTATTAATAATACGTAAATAATTTTAATGCTAACTATTTTCACCTCTGCATGCTCCATTACAACTAATTCAACTTTTAGTTAATAAATGTTATTATTATGTATGGCGCACATGTTATAAATAACATTCAATTACATTAAATGTGATATTTCGGGGATGAGTCTGCTGAAACGTTGTTTGTTACTATGGTATAGAACTCAAATTTTGACCGTAATGTGTGGAACATTGCATTATATCTGGATGATCACGTGGTTCCAATGACAAGTACTTCCGTATTGTATCATTTCTAATTCCAGGTGTCATATTAACTTTAGTGACATCAAAGTACAAAATCAATAATGTTCAATCAATTTAACTATTCATCACTGATACTTTTTATTTATTATTGGTGAGCCTGTGATCACATAGTTGTTATACTTGTGTGGAAATAATTGAAAAACGTGCAGTTATTTGACATAATATGCACAGATCATGATGAATAAATGTTGTGTCAATAAATCACATAAAAATGTGACATTTTGGGGGGGAAATCAATCAAAACTTATGAAAAACTAAGCGGTGCCTTTCTTGTCATCTACCCTAAATCTATCAAGTAGGGTCCTGTCGACATTTGGGCCAAATTTGGTGGCTTTGGAGCAATTTGCCCCAAACAGTCTATTTATTGCCCTAGCTATAAAGGACAAAATCATATGTAATGCTCGTGTTCTGACACTGAAGTCGCCCGCTAGCATTATATAAAATGAATTCGTGGGTTTAATAACATTAAATCATTTTTGATATCATCATAGATTTCAATATCGCTTTCGATATCAATATCGGAAATTCTGAGAGCCTATAATTTAAAATGGCCGCCAAAATGTATTAAAAAAAGTGAATTATCATTGATTTACCACTTAGGTGTGTGTAATTTATGGTTTCTATATGATTTTGTGTCGACTATTCATTTCTTCAGATAATATGTGTGATTTATCGTTGCTATGTAGTTTTGTTCGAGAAATAAATTTCTTGGTTCTGTTAGATAAATCGACTAATATTTCACACACGAATCCAAGATGGCCGCTATTTTCTTAATGTTGGTCCACCATATCATGTATATTGTCCTATAGTCTAGCTGTTTACAGAGTACTTTATATCTTATATCTCCTTCAGTTGGGGTGTATTTTTCTTTTATATAAAACAGAATAACTGGTATTGTTCATATTTTCATCACTGATAACGACGTACAGCCTGATAAAAACGTTAATTGGGGTTGTCTTGTGAATCATTTCAAGGTCTATTAGAGGTCAAAAATAAGGTTTATGCCAATGTCAACATAAAACGTTTATTTTTTACCAGTGGCAACTGCTGATGATTATATTATTAAGTTATAGGTCCATAATTCATTTAAATACACCAATTTAGACTAATTCTAAGACGTTGATTGCAATATAATTGATATTTTATATGTCAAGATCATCTGGAGGTCAAGACAAAATTAACGGACACCTTAACGGACACCTTGAATTTTAAACTTGTGACATAACATGTCTAGAATTAAATTAAATAACTCATTTTCTTCCAACATGAATACACTGCTTACGTTGGAATGGTTATTTTTACGTTTCAATGTGATCTAGACAACAGAACAAATAAGTATGGCAACCAATGTCCAACACAAAAATAATCTATTTAGAAGCGACTACTGATAATTATTATATTCTAAAATAATAAGATTACAATCGAGTATAATGCCTCATTTTAGACTACTTTTGAGTACACTGGTTTCATTTGATTTGGTATTTTACGTTTCACTGTCATCTAGAGTTCTAGTCAATAGAACTGATAAATGTCCATCCAGATATTGATTAAAGACACACAATGTAAAGTAAATATCATGTAGAAAAATTACTATGTAGAATTACACACAGGAGTCAAATATGAAATGGCAATCAATAACATTCACCCCTCCTTTAAAACCCAATATGGGCGCTAAAATTCATGGTATTTACATAAAACATGATAACTTAGACCTAAATATGGCATAAAACTGTAACTTGGCTGGGTGTCTCATTTCTGTATATATGTAGTGGGTTAGCTCCCACTGGCGGGCTATCGCCCGATTTGGGGCCCTACCTGGTGCTAGTGTTGAGGCGGCAATGTTTGAAAAATCACAGTCGTCTTAGATTAAGGCAATGGAATTGGAAATGTGGTTATAATCATAGGGATGAAATTCTGCGATTCTTTTTCGACATAATTGAAGCAGGTTTATGATTTTGGTGTCTGTAGTATTTATTATCTAATAGGTATTTGAAAGCCGTTGAATGCTATTTCGGATTTGACCCCCAGTAAGCATCATCACCTGGACGCTATGGGGGATCGCCCGTTTTTAGGGCTAGCCACACACCAGAACATGGTCAAGACCAGAATGGACATATATTCTGGCAGCGCACACAGAATACAGAAACCATTATAGGCATGCTAACGATAATGAACAGTGCCGGTGACTGACTGAAAGAGCGCACTGCCTGTGAAGATTTTTGATTAACTAATTAATTTGAAATAAATTTGTTATTATTTATTATGATAATAAAAAATAATTCATATACGCACGAATAAAATATATCATGCAGATTAAAATATCAAATGTCATGTAATTTTGTGGTTACTTACATAAATCATTTTTATTATTTAGATCTAGATCAAGTGGGTTAGAATTAATCCTCTCGGCGTCGGGCATTTTTGATATTTTTTATTTACCACATGACATAATGACCCAACGTACTCAGTGTACTGAAATTAATTGATGAGATTTTTCATTTAATTCTAGACCTGCAATGTCAAATTTAAAATATCAAGATGTCTGTTAATTTTGGTTTTTACCTCTTGATGACCTTGAAATATAAAATATCAATTATATTGCAATCAACAAATTCAAATTAGTCTAAATTGACGTTTTTAATTGAATTATTGACCTCTACGTTAAGAATATAATCATTAACAATAGCCACTGGTAAAAAATAAAAAAAATATGTTGAGATTTACATCCATCCATGTTTACCTCTAAATGACCTCTAAACGTAAAATGATCATTCCAACGTAATCAGTGTACCCGAATTAATCGAAAATGAAGTATTAAATTAATTTCTAGTAGGGCTGCGGTCTCAAAAGATAAGAATTCAAGATTTAGAAGTTGGATCCCTCGGCGGCCATTTAGGATATGATTTTATTTACTACATGATCTGATGACCTAATTAAAATAAAAAGTGAATAAATAGATTCCTTGACTCTCGAAACTTTTGGATAGACTACAACATAATAATTATATCCTACCAGAACAGGACATATAAGTGTTTTCCCATACAGGTGTAAGACCGGCGACCATCTTGAACTTAAATGTTAATAAAGTGCTGTTGTACAGTCTAAATGAATGAATCCTTTTATTTTACCATTCAATTCCATAATTATTTTATGGAGTTTTGAACAAAGGGAAGTTCAAAAAGGTACAATGCTAGTTAATTTGGTGGCCATTTTGGATTTCTGGCCGATTTTATAAATATTTTAGGGTGGCCTAGAAGCTTATTTCAAATAATATGGTTTCAGAGAGCTGAATCCACAGAGAAAACCTTGACAGGAAAAAAATGCAGTTTTTGACTACATGGACCTGTCTAGATATATACACATTACAAAAACCGGACCATTGTGTCTGTTGTAAAACTGTTATGTTATGCAACAGATATATACCGCAAACTATTTTTTTAATATAAAAAAAGAAGTCTATGAAAAAATAAAAGGTCTTAAAAAACTCAAATAAAAATATTATGGGTCTGGGACTAAGCACAGTATTCTACATCCGACCAATGGAAGAGTGGTTCAGCCTGTCCAAGTGATATGACGACTAACATTCGTCGGGAGGTTGTGACATTTGTCGCTGGAAATCATGGTAATGTTGTGACATTTGTCGTTGGCTGTGACATTTGTCGAGGCATAGTTGCGCCATTTGTCGTTGGCTGTGACATTTGTTGAGGCAAAGTTGTGACATTTATCGTTGGCTGTGACATTTGTCGAGGCGAAGTTGTGACATTTGTCGAGGGCTGTGACATTTGTAAAGGCAAAGTTGTGACATTTTACGAGGGCTGTGACATTTGTCGACACAACAGGCGCTCACTGGAACTGACAATAACAGTATTAGGGCCTACTCTGGACAGAACAATTCGAATAATACCCCAGCCTGCCAATAGCCCAGCCTGCCATGCCATAACTGGTCAATACCTTTATGGCCTGCCAAATACGACAATTAGTCCATACACACCTTATTATAATTGTATCCATTTAATATCTGCTTGATTGCACTCAAAATATTGCGACTTGAGAAAATACTGGATTACAATCATCAAACCACGCTCGCCTGCGATTAAGAATTGGACGGGGACACCTGGTGGCCAGTAAACCAGCTCTGGAGTCTGTACACTCAAAATAGATGTACAGACTCCAGAGCTGGTTGACTCGGCCACCAAGTGTCCCCGTCCGATTCTCAATCACAGGCGACCGTGGATTAAACACTAGTTATGGGATTAGAAGATGTGTTGTGAAACAAACATAAAGAACATTAACGAATATGAGATAAATTAATAAATGTAATAACCATTTAACCCTTTCATCCCTAGCTTGTTTTGGGCCATATTTTAATTTCAAAACATGCCTTATTTCGTCATAAATCAAAGATTGCTCCAAGAGATTGGCCGGGAAGTGTACACATATTGTTGTAGGTTAAGATATAGACTTCCATTTGCTGTCACATTTCAGCCCGTAGATGGTTGCCATAGCAATGGAACTGCCCCCAGATCCAAAATATGTCGGAAATATGTGTTTTTGACAGTTCTGTCGGGCGTATTACCTCCAAAATGGGTAGTCAAGGATAATTTTTGGTTGGATCATGTCAATTTGACCTTATTTTGCCAAAATGACCAATCGCATGTCACCCACGTGTACTACTGATGGTCAAAGGTCACACGTTACTAAAGTAGTATGTGCCATATTGTATTGGAATATGGGCGCACATTGGAGCAAAATGATGATGTTTGTCGCAGTCACATAGTTATGACCTATAAGCTATAAAACAAAACACTGCATGTCTGCGATACGCATATAATAATAATATCCCTGGTATGTATACGGAGGAATTAAGACCATTTATAACGGTTGCTATGGCAACCAATTGCACCCCAAATGCCTACAATTCCCTAAAACACACCTCAATTAAAAAAAGATTTCAATATCTTATAAAAAGCCATTTAAAACTATTCCAAGCGCATTCTACATGCAGCAGTATTAGTGTTCGACTGATAATGGAACACCCCAGATACACTAGGGTAAAGAGAAGGGTCAAAAGGTCATGTAAAACCATGATACTCGGTGCCAGGTCACAATGGAGTACATTAATTAAGGCAAAAAATCCACTTGCGTAACATTTTAATTGACCTAACTTGCTTTAAATTTGATAAAGGAATATCCCATAAGTGGTTAAATAATTGGGTTGAACACCACTGGGAATTATTCCAGAGGGGCAATGAACCTTCATATAGGTTGTCATGGCAACTAATGTCACGTCAAATGCCCACAATTCCCTAAAACACACATAAATATATAATAAAAACGTTCAAAATCTAATTAAAACTATTTTCAAACTGTTAAAGTGAATCTTACATGCAGTAGTATTAGTGTGACACGGAGCACCCCAGAGATTACTGGGGTTCGGGTAAGGGTCAAAGGTCATGTATGACCACGGTACTCAATTCACGGTCCTATTGGAAATGGTACATCAACTGATGCCGAAAATGCACTTACGTAACATTTAAATTGACCTCATTCGCTTGAAATTTAATGAACGAATGTCCCATAAGTAGAGATAAGGTTGGGGTGAACACCATTGGGAATTATTCTAGATGGGCAATGAAGCTTCTTCAAGGTTGTCTTGGCAACCAATTTCACCCCGAATGCCGACAATTCACTTGAGCACATGTATACCTTTCAAATTAAAACTTTCACAATCTAACAAATGAAATTTCAAACTGTTCAAAGTTTATTCTACATGCAGACGTATTCGTGTGACACTGATAATGAAGCACCCCAGAGACTACCGGGGTACAGAGAAAGGTCAAAAGGTCGTGTATAGCCATATGGTAGTCGATGCCCGGTCCAACAGAAACGCTTGACCACACCATCGATCTTTTTATTCACACTAAAAGGGTCAAAATAGCTATTTGGTAACCATGGCACTACTGTCATTTACATAACTTCTGCAAGAGAGTTGACAATAACGACAAATATTTTCATACACTCAATAGCTAGATAGCTCTATATAACCTCCTTGCTATATCAGTATAAGTATCATGAGTGCAGCAAACATGGTCTAACTATCCATAGTTCACCTCCTAGGTTCCATGACTACTTGGGGTGTCTTGGTATAGACCCGGAGTCTAGGCGGGTTTCACCCATCACAGACATCTGAAGTGAACATAATTGTAGCAATAGCAGCAAAAACAATCACTTTTCACCCGTTTTTACAGATATTTTGACCTTGCTGTGACCTTCAGATGACCTTGCCATGACCTTGGGCTAACTCCCCTATGAGCCCAACCCATGTCACCATGTTTACTTGGGAAGGGCTTCATCAAATTTTAATCATTGATCAAAACATAATATCAGTGTGTTATATTTGTTCCATTTCTGCCATATCAGAAAAAGGCGACACAAGGGTGATTTGATGGGGTATAACTCATCCAACCCTTTCATTATTATCCTGTGATCTCTTGGGGTGTTTTGCTATAAGTCCGTGTTGGGGTCTAGGTATGTTTCAGGCCATCCTAGAAATCTAAAGTGAGCATATTTGTAGAAAAAAAACAAGCTTTTTTCACCTGTTTTGTGTTGATTTGACCTTGCCGTGACCTTGAGATGACCTTGCCATGACCTTGGGGTAACAACCCTGTGAAATCCAACCCCAACCCATTTCACAATGTATACTTGGGTTGGGCCTTATGAGATGTAAATAATGTATATTGGCCATTGGTCAAAATATAACATCAGTGTGTTATTTGGTCCATTCTGCCATATGAGACAGTGTTGACACAGTGGTGATAGGAAGGAAGGGGGGGGGGGGTGGGTGGGAAACTCTCTAACCCTAATTGTTATCCCTGCACCCTAATTGTTATCCCTGCAACTTCTCAGGGGTGTTTTGGTATAGTTGGGATCTAGGTGTGTTTTAAGCCATCATAGACATCTAAAGTGAACATAATTGTAGGAAAACAAAGAAAAGAGCTATTTTCTCCTGTTTTGTGTTAATTTGACCTTGTCGTGACCTTGAGATGACCTTGTCATGACATTGGGGTAACAACCCTGTGAAATTATGTTGGATTTTCCAACCCCAACGCATTTCATCATGTGTACTTGGGTTGGACCTTATCAGATGTAATTAATGTATATTACCATCGATCATTTTATAACACCGGTGTGTTATTTGGTCCGTTTTATAATATGAGACTGAGGTGAGGGAGGGGGGGGGGTAAAAACCCTCCGACTCTAAATGTTATCCCTGCAACCTCTCAGGGGTGTTTTGGTATAGGTCCGTGTTGGGATCTAGGTATGTTGCAAGCCATCATATGCATTTCAAGTGAACATAATGTTGGCAAAAACAACAAAAATGATTCATTTTCTACCGTTTTAAGTTGATTTGACCTTGATGTGACCTTGAGATGACCTTAACATGACCTTTGGAGAACTCCCCTATGTAACCCAACACCAACCCATGTCAAAATGTGTAACCTACTTGGGTTGGGTTCCGACTGATTTATTTGAAATACTTGTCCAAATACTTTTTTTTTTTTTAATTTTTGAACAAAACCCTTTTTCACTGGCAATGTGTATATGACACATTCTTAAACCACCCTAAGGGTCAAGGGTACCATACTTGACCCCTGGTGAACTTGCCCATGTATGTAAAATCTGCAGACCACCTGAAAGTAACTTGGTACATGATAAGGTCAAAAAAATATATGATCTACAAAAATCCCCAAGGGGGAGGGGGTACAGGTAGACCCAAGATTTAACTGGTCAACAATTGCACGACGGAACGCCACCTAGCGAATACGATGGTAGTTAGGTCAAATTTTGACCATCCGGGGTGAAAGGGTTAAATCCCAAATCACACGTATTAAGTGCTTCGCTTATACGAAAACCAGATGTGGGAAACCTCCCAACCCCCTCCCCCGGGGCTGGATTTTTGAAAACATTATTTTTTAGACACCTTATTATATGTCTATTCAATATCTGTTTGTTAGGACTCAAAATATTTGGACAGAAAAAAATACTGGGTCATTTTACATATAACATGCCAATACCCTAGTCTGCCAATATCCCAACCTGTCCATACCATAACATGGCAATACCATAGCCTGCCAATATCCCAGCCTGTCCTTACTACAAATTCCAATGCCCTAGCCTAGCAGCTGCCAATATCCCATCTTGTCCATACCATAACGTGCCAATACCCTAGCTTGCTAACATCCCAGCCTGCCCATACCACAAATGCCAATACCTTAGTCTGCCAATATCCGAGCCTGTCCATAACATGACAATACCATAGCCTGCCAATATCCCAGCCTGTCCATGTCACAAATGCCAATACCCTAGCCTGCCAATACCCAGCCTGTCCATACCATAACGTGACAATACCCTAGCTTGCCAATATATCAGCCTGACATCACTTAAGCCTTCAAATAATAAACAATACCTTAGCCTGCCAATACCATGGCATATCAAGACTTTAGCCTCACAATACTGCCAATACCATAACCTGCCAATACATTAGCAACCAATACCCTAGCTTACCAATAACTTACCCCGCTAATACTGCAACCTGTCAATACCCTAGCCTTCCAATATACTAGCTTGTCAATACCTTAGCCTTGCAATACTCTGGCCATGCAATAATCAAGCCTGACAATACCTTGACTTTTCAATACCTTAGTCTGTCAATGCCATAACCTGCCAATGCCTTAGTCTACCGATACTTCAGCCGACAATGCTAGGCTACCAATACCAGACTGCCAATAACCTAGCCTGCCCATAACATTATGTACATTGGGTATTTGGATAAGAAATCAGGAGAAGGCCGAATGTAATCATGTGACAAACTTGCACAAGAAACCTTAATATTGTTTAAGTTTAATAACATAACTATCAATATTAATTAGTTTTTTACGCTCACTGTTTTAATCTAGCCAACTCGCACTAAGTGATATTCCCATATAAAAAAAAGTAAATAATTAAGTACAACATATATTTTTCTGAATTAAGTCTAATGTCGTGAAAGTTCGTTAGCATTATATCAGTACACATTTCAAAATGTCGGAAGACAAGAATATCCTCACAAGATAAAAATGTTACATAGAGGAAGGTTTTATTCGCTGTAGAATTAATTACCTTTTTCTCATCAGTATAGCTGTATAGCAACGTGGGCGTTTTACTACGTGTCAGTTATTGTTACTAGCTATCATTTATTTTCTGCATTTTTCTATGTTACACTTTATTATTTTTATTGATCTTTAATAAATGTATAAGAATTCACTCACATATATTTATTATATAAGGTCGATTTCCGTGTTGCATTTATATTTTTTTTAGAAAAAAATATTGACTAAATTGACTGGGCCATAACCTGAAGCTCATGTATGCAGTCTGAAGCTTTTTATCTGTACATATAAAGAAATTAACTACAGCTTTTGTAATTGTCCATTTTGTTTTATATAATTTCAAATTCTATAAAATGCAAAGCCGAATAAATAGAATACAAAATAGATTTAAGTAAAAATCAGTTTATAAACGACATGCTACTGCCGTATTTCTGTGATTCACCCTGCATGGTAAATTATGTGTATTATATCACACTAGTTGAAGATTATGAGCATCAGTACTGTTAGTGGTAACATTATCTGGACACCATATACTGATCCAGAATGAGATGCTCGTGAATGTGTCTTGACTTAATTACACATGTCTTCTTCACACAGGCAGAGGGAGCCCTCTACGTCTGCTACCTTATCAAACATAGACATGAGATGTTCACCATACAAAGCCTCCACTATCACAGCGGTCACATCTCTACATTTATCTGTCGTTTTCTTCAGAGCATTCAAGTCGTTCTTCTTAAAACAGCCGTAGTCACGTAGTGTCACTTTACCAGACCTGTCTTTAGCTGAAACAAAACAAAAAATAAAACTTTCACAGCTATGTGGTTAATGGTCTGTTGTTAATGTTAATAGTTGTTCATAATTATATACTAAAAGTTTCACAACTTAATGTTTGTGCTGATGATTGTTTTGTTTCTATACTTCATTCATTTAAAGCTGGAATTGCTAACTCAATTTTCAGCTTCAAATGACTGGAAATAATTTGAATTATCAGATTACCTTAAGCAGCTACCTCTAGATATATTATCATGTTTACTTCAGTTTAAAATTTCACTGGAAAAGGATAATTATGTACTTTTCAAATGAAATAACAAAAACAGCGAAAGAGTTAATATGCAGATATAACCCCAAAAGCAAAGATAAATCTGCATATTTTATATATGTTTCTAAACTGCAGCTTACCGTTTCCCCGTATTATAATTTTGATAGCTCCGCATGTCTCTTCAGCAGAACAGCGTCTCTCTTCTGGACAGTCACAATGTGCCTTATGTCCTCCAAAAATATTAATCAAAACCGAGGACTCAAATTCAAAATCAGTTTTCTTATCATCAAATTTCGCGATGATTTGCTGACAAAAAGAACACACACCTTCACCTCCTGCAAAAAAGGTATTATCAAATAGTATAGAATAATATTTAACTCATGCTCGTCGTAAATGAGGGACAGATCACAGTGGCACTTTATCACATAATTGCATTTTTATAGCTGAAACATATGTGATGAAATTCACGGACAATCAATCAATCAATCAATTAATCAATCAATCAATTAATCAATCAATCAATCAATCAATCAATGAATCAATCAATCAATCAATCAATCAATCAATCAATCAATCAATCAATCAATCAATCAATCAATCAATCAATCAATCAATCAATCAATCAATCAATCAATCAATCAATCAATCAATCAATCAATCAATCAATCAATCAATCAATCAATCAATCAATCAATCAATCAATCAATCAATCAATCAATCAATTAATCAATCAATCAATCAATCAATCAATCAATCAATCAATCAATCAGCCAGCCAGTCAGCAAGCAAGCAAGCAACCAACCAAGGAAGCAAACGAGCAATCATTCACATATTTGTTTTGAAACAATACAAAAATTGAGTAAATCAAAGCTTAGAAAAAATAAAAGATGATGTTTGCTTAGCATCAATTATTATTCAATCAACTTATTGAAATTCGCAAAATGTCACATTTATCAGATAAGATTATTTAATCCTATTATATGGATATATATATATATATGGGAACTGTTATTATAAATATACTATACATTATAAATATATATGGGAACTATACACATTCCAAATTCGCTTTGTGAAACTTATTAGTTTCACAATGTTACAACCATCAGACTCACACATCTTAACTGTTCCCGTCACTATATGACCTTCACCGCCTAGACGCCTCCCTAAACTCGTGTAATCTATCCGCTTGAAGTTAGAATTAGGAGAGGACTGATAATAGTCCATGTCAGGGTCTTCACATCCATAATATATGTATCCCACCCATAGTACCAATTTTTCCTTCGACTGAAATGTTCAAATCCATTTAACGTGTTTTAATACTGTAATAGACCTACTTTCTACAATTTTAGCCCAAGTTGAAATCGGTAGAAATAACTTCAATTTGGTAAAAAAAAGTCTAAGTAACGTTTGATGCTGGTCTGAATATAATAATATAGTAATACTTTATTTTGGTACTTGACTACTTTAATATTTGGTATGCTGTACCTTTTCCTGTTATACAGTGATACTTACAAGTGATATTCAGCTTAACATCTATGGCCGCACATTTGTGATCACTTGGACATGACTGTTTAACAGGATGATCACAACTTGAATAAACGATTCCTCTGTCAAACAAACCATAAACTCGCTTGATGGCCTTATTTTGTACTTCTTCATCCGAGAATGATGATACCACCTCAAGACACACGTGGCAATGACGAATATCTACAAATATAGTGCTATGGTTTTAAAACTGAACATGTGTGCATTGAAAACAAAACTGAATATTTATAAATATCTATAATTAGGCATGACCACTGACGCTTACGATCCATCTAGCAATAATTGATGAGATAAATCGTGTTACTATGACTTGACTGATAATCATATTATTATACATGTAGCTGAGTATCTCAGTGTTAGGCAACGTTGAGTGAGCATGTCCAACTTATAAGAGGTATTTTTAATCAAAATATTGGCTTAACTCTTCCAGCACCACTATTTTTCCTCTCTTTTCCCGTGACCAACAGGTTTGAATGGCTGCGCAATTCCCACTTTTGATGGGGGATGACCTGATTATATGAAGTATTCAAATATAATATCTCAAATTAAAGCTTAACTCTTTCAGCGCGATGATCGACTTTAGACGTCAGAAATCTGACGTCTAAAATCAATCCCCGCAATGAAAGAGTACATTATTTACACTGGCCGTAGACCCATAACATAGGTATTCAAAGAGCAGAAAGAGCTAACTAAGACACCCTTTGCTCTGTTTTATTATTTCATAATAAACATGTTTCAGCGCTTTAAGGGTATTTATTTCAAGTGAAGTGAAGTATTTACTGAAGTGGAGGAAGGATACAGATAAAGGATTTTGAGTGTGTCTTACGTACCAGTAGTAGG
This sequence comes from Flabesymbios commensalis, assembly GCA_964017125.1. Lineage (NCBI taxonomy): Eukaryota > Metazoa > Annelida > Polychaeta > Terebellida > Flabelligeridae > Flabesymbios > Flabesymbios commensalis. Next base: position 26,194,059 of record OZ024905.1, on the reverse strand, counting down.
GTGGTTACAGTGGTTTTCACTGCACGCACACACATCCCCACCAATCTCTGTTCTAATAGATCCAGGTAACATGTTCAGTACGTGTTCTGAGTTGAATGCGTTATGAGCAGACATACATCCATCTGTCAGCGTATCCTTGTGAAGTCCTTCTACATTCCCACTACAGTAGCCCAGCACAGCATTCACTGTGCCTCTCTTATGGTCAACTGTCAAAACAAAAAACATGATTCTCTCAAGCACAATAGCCTTAACTCTTTACCCGCAGGTGTCGAATATATTCGGGTTTTCATTTTTTATTAGCACATTATGTACCACCTTTTGAACATGGTAAAGATAAAATGTGACATCAATCAGCAATATTTGAAAACAGTTGACCTCCATTTTGTCCAATCTGAATAATTTTCACTCACTTGAAGTTGTGGATCGCGTCAGCGAGACACAACTTCAAGTGGGTGAAAATTCAGATTGAATAATTTGTCGGTTAAAGGGTTAACACACTAATATAAGCAACCTGCCAACAAAGGCCTATAGTATTATCAAATGTGGGCTGCAGCTAAGTGTATCAGAAAGAAAAATATAGCCTCTATAAAAATAATGCTGCGATAATGTCACTAATCACAGAAAGGGACGTAAAACCACAGAATCATATACACTCACATGCACGTGACGTTATTCACATCAACGTAGTGAAAAAAGATGGAACATGGACATGAGTTATATTATTATCATTAAATATAATTTGTAATAGGACTTACAGTATCCATGATATGCGGCTGTAGACGCGATACGCGTAGCTCCAGGTCTACACACTCGCTGTCCCTGGTAGCTGCAGGCTGGGGAATTCTCATCTTCACTTCGCCATGTGATTTGCGGCACGGAGCCATGCTCTGCGTGTATTAAGACTGGACTGGTGCAGATGGGGAATTCTCGTCTTCAAAGACTATCTGTGTCATGCTTGTTCTGATGTCTGTCACGTTCTCGTCGCCCCTGTCAACGTCCATACACTCATGACACACAATGGGTACTGGATATAGTCAATAAGACATAGATGATAGGACCGAAGCATATTCAACGAGCATGGAGGCATAAATACATCCAACAAAGAGGGGACGTTATATAAATGTTGTTTTGAAGTTGGTCCGCCAAATTGTTCAATTTGAACTTTCACCCACTTGAAGTTGACAAAATGGAGGTCAACTGTTTTCAAAGATTGCTGATTGATGTCACATTTTATCTTTAACATGTTTAAAAGGTGGTACTTAATGTGCTAATGAAAAATAAAAAAACGAATATATGCGGCACCGGCGGTTAAAGGGTTAAAACACCATTGATACAAGGTCTTCTGTTTGAAAGGCACATTTGACAAGATGTGATCATTGGGTGAGTAAAACTGAATAGTTGCTAAATACCCATAGCAGTATGACAACTAAATTACGATTCAACATAATAATTTTAATAATAATGTGATTTAGACTGCCACTGGCTTCAGCTCTGATGAATTAAATAAGGTACGTGTGAGACGAGTAAGTGCAGAAGGAAGATCTGAAGACGACTCCCTCAATCTGGAAAAGTTCATCAGGCACTTCAATTATCATAATTTCAAAATACATGTGTTACCATATATAAAGGTATACAC
>OZ024905.1:25974923-26187423 GCA_964017125.1 Flabesymbios commensalis | reverse complement strand
TGCTTGCTTGCTTGCTTGCTTGCTTGCTTGCTTGATTGATTGATTGATTGATTGATTGATTGATTGATTGATTGATTGATTGATTGATTGATTGATTGATTGATTGATTGATTGATTGATTGATTGATTGATTGATTGATTGATTGATTGATTGATTGATTGATTGATTGATTGATTGATTGATTGATTGATTGATTGATTGATTGATTGATTGATTGATTGATTGATTGATTGATTGATTGATTGATTGATTGATTGATTGATTGATTGATTGATTGATTGATTGATTGATTGATTGATTGATTGATTGATTGATTGATTGATTGATTGATTGATTGATTGATTGATTGATTGATTGATTGATTGATTGATTGATTGATTGATTGATTGATTGATTGATTGATTGATTGATTGATTGATTGATTGATTGATTGATTGATTGATTGATTGATTGATTGATTGATTGATTGATTGATTGATTGATTGATTGATTGATTGATTGATTGATTGATTGATTGATTGATTGATTGATTGATTGATTGATTGATTGATTGATTGATTGATTGATTGATTGATTGATTGATTGATTGATTGATTGATTGATTGATTGATTGATTGATTGATTGATTGATTGATTGATTGATTGATTGATTGATTGATTGATTGATTGATTGATTGATTGATTGATTGATTGATTGATTGATTGATTGATTGATTGATTGATTGATTGATTGATTGATTGATTGATTGATTGATTGATTGATTGATTGATTGATTGATTGATTGATTGATTGATTGATTGATTGATTGATTGATTGATTGATTGATTGATTGATTGATTGATTGATTGATTGATTGATTGATTGATTGATTGATTGATTGATTGATTGATTGATTGATTGATTGATTGATTGATTGATTGATTGATTGATTGATTGATTGATTGATTGATTGATTGATTGATTGATTGATTGATTGATTGATTGATTGATTGATTGATTGATTGATTGATTGATTGATTGATTGATTGATTGATTGATTGATTGATTGATTGATTGATTGATTGATTGATTGATTGATTGATTGATTGATTGATTGATTGATTGATTGATTGATTGATTGATTGATTGATTGATTGATTGATTGATTGATTGATTGATTGATTGATTGATTGATTGATTGATTGATTGATTGATTGATTGATTGATTGATTGATTGATTGATTGATTGATTGATTGATTGATTGATTGATTGATTGATTGATTGATTGATTGATTGATTGATTGATTGATTGATTGATTGATTGATTGATTGATTGATTGATTGATTGATTGATTGATTGATTGATTGATTGATTGATTGATTGATTGATCACAAATGTTAAATTCATAACCAGATAACATAACAGTACAAACATGGTCAAAATTGATCCAGACACACATTATACTCACATAATCCGTGCATTTTGATATCGAACCCTATACAGATATCTTGGTTGTTACAAGTAATACGTAGTGGATGATGACAGCTGGGATAGGCAAATCCCAGGTCAAAGAGCTCGGATGTATGTTTGAACATGTCCATCTCAACATCTGGATCAGGGAAATCTGATACTACACGTAAACACGAGAAACAGTGCTTATACTCTGAAATAAAAATTAGAATTAATGTAATTTAATAATGGTTATAACGATTAATGGAATTACTCTTGATATTTAGTTAAATCAACTAATTTTCATTCACCCTGAGATGGGAAATGCGAGTGCAATTCCCATCTCGTGGTGAAAGAAAGTAGTATAACATAACTGAGTGCTAAGACGACTAAAGGAGTGGTTGAATCGTCACGAGACACTGATCATAACAAAACCACAAATCGGTCTGACTGTGTAACACACCTGCATGGCCAAATGTATGTCACTTTTGTGGTGGTGTTTTGTTAGGATACCAGGTTATTGACATTACTGTACACCTTTAATGTGCATAATCACATTAATGAGAATGTAAGCTAAGCTCTGGTGAAAAGAACAATATTTAAGGGTGAATATCCATGCCATCATGATAACTAATGGAGTAATAGAAAAGTTTTATGGAAAAGCCATTGGACGGTAGGATAACCGGAATCTTAAGTTCCCAGATCTCCGATCCCGTACATTATGCCCTTCAGAGCACATATAGTCAATATGGTGATGACAGTTAAACGTTTATATTCAAATATCGATATGTCACTGTCCTGGGTACAGAGCTTAGATGTAGTTAACGTACATGTACACTATGTAACCCGCGAAAATGAGATATCCACCCAACATTAGGTTAATGTTGGTCTAGCGTTGTAGACGCTGGACCAAGATTAACCTAATATTGGGTGGTTGTCTCGTGTTAGCTCTTCACATAGCTAACATTTGATGGATGTGCTTGCTGGTATATAATTATCGATATAATTGGTATATGCATCGTGTGTAAAAAGTATTAAATATTAAAATTTATATATTAATAATATTAACAATTATTATAGGCCTAAAGGTAACCCTTTGTGCGCTGATCCCAACTAAAAAATCAAATAATTGCATAAACTTGTACTTTGAATAATTAGACTGTTGTAGAATGCATGCTGACAAACCTAGACTGGGTGTGTTACAGTGGTGTTCACTGCAGGCACATATATCACCGTAAATCTCTGTGATGAAGGATCCAGGTAGAATATCACGCATATTTGTGGGTTTTAGCGGTAGGTCCGCTACAATAAGCCATCGTCATGTGAAAACTGCCTTGAGATCCTCCAACTGGTAATTCAAAAAAGTATATTTCATGGAAAAGTGGTTGAAAAATGATATTCCTATATTGCCATGGTTCTAGGCTTTCTCAAATTACTTTCATGCAACTCAGGCTTTTCAAAAATGATTAAGCTGATAAATGTGGTAAAATTATATAGATTTAATATATTTTGTTGCATATTGTGTTAAATTTACCAGATCATTATAGCTTAAAACTCTCAGACGATCCCACAGGTGCTAACGTCATTTCCAAGTTTTTGAAAGATTCCCGTAGGTAAAATGAATAACTGAATGATGAATGATTGAATGAAATAATTACTGCACTGATTTCTCAATAATATGAGGTTAAAAATATTAGATATTATTAGATAACACTATTATAAAAATCATTGTCATTGCTTCTTTGTTAAGATTGACTTTTATTTAATTATCATGCTTAGTGTTTCCTTAACCGTGTTAAAGCACTAAAGAAAGAAGATAACTATGAACTTGATAAATATATTATTTTGGAATACAAATAAACTGAACTATTGTAGCAGTTTGACTATTTCACATAAAGTCAATTTTAGTTTTGAAATATCAGCGTACAGAAAAACATTATGATTTTAATCATATTATAGGCTATGGGTATTACTGCTCCCTGTTCATGTCAGTTAGAATAGTGAGACGTTATTGATGAGATATTGACACGATGTTGATTTAATATTAAACCAATATTGGCCATCGCTTCTAGATTTTCTGGGTTATGTGTCATCGCTGAATATAATTCTTAGGATCACTGGACTCACTGTATCCTCGATATGTGATGGAGGATGTCATGCATCTATCTCCAGCTGGACAGATCGTCAGCTGCATATCACTACAGGAATGAGTCTCCCTGCTACCAAAGAAAACCTCAGTGACATAACTCAAGAGGTCAGCTGAGGTGGTCTTAAATTCTCCCTTTATGGTGTATTCTAAGTCCATGTACTTATAACAGATAAATAGAACTGAAAAGGGAAACTTTGCTTATATATTATGATAGTAAAGTGACTTATCTATACATAACCATATTTAAAAATTGGCTTCGACGCAAAATAATTTTTAAAATTATAAAATGTAGAAAAATGTATGTTATCCCTACATGGAACTCAGCAAATTTATATAATTCCATAATTAGTTTACTACATCGATTTGCACTCAATTATTTATTTAGTCCTTAATCTTACTACTGTCTGCTGAGTTACATCTATTCTCACTCCATACACAGAAGACTCCCCTCAGCTTCATGTCAGTTCCATTAACAGCCTCTTGTGCAGTTTGGATGTCAATCACATTGCTGGCTTGATCACATGTGTCTTCCTCTGGAAATTGGGAGTAGATGGTGAGGTTCTGTTTTGAACAAACGCTGGTTGTGACCTCCATGTGTACTTCTTTTCCTGCGTCTGTGGAGTCATTCATATTAACCTTTAAAGCGCTGAATTATTTTTGTCAATTCAATTTCAATTCAAAGGTATTTATTGTCATTAGAAATACAATATGAAAACAAAACAATATTATACAGATGAAATAACAAATAAAATATATCGCATCTAATGACAAAGAGGACAAAACGACAACTGGCGTATGTGCCCTCAAAAAGTTACATTTTCAAATTTGTAAAAAATAACAAGTGCAGAAGTGCATGATATTATCAATTAATGTATAATACTTCAAAGGATATAATTTGTAACAAAAATTATACTTGATTCAAAAGAAATGTTTTAACGCTCTTTTATAACATGTAGAGCTGACATCAAAACATACTTTGCTTGAAAATTCATTCCATAAAATAACACCATAACACCTGATGGCCTTTTGTGCGGCAGACGTCCTACATTTATGTGTGTGAAGTTTAAATTTTGCTGGCGTGTTACATGACTATGAATATCTACATTCCGAATATAATAATTATTAAACAATTTGGGTAGACAACCTCGAATATATTTGAACATAAATAATACAATCTTCTGTTTGTATAATTGATAAATGTTTAATAATTTTAAATCTAAAAAGATAGGTTCAGTGTGAGCTCTGTGGGGTAAGGATCTCATTATCCTAACCACTCGTTTTTGAGACAATAAATATACATCACCAGCTCCTTCCCACACTTCTAAACAATACGTTAGGTAAGGATAAAGAAACCTGTGGTACAAGGTAACTAATGTCGACAAGTTTATATATTTTTTTGCTTTATTTAATATTACTGTATCTTTGGAAATTTTCATTTTTATAGATTGAATATAGTCTGCCCATGACAGTTTTTCATCAATTAAATCTCCCAAGAATTTAGTACAAGCAATACGTGCTACCATTTGCCCATTAATCTTAATATCTGTATCGTTAAAAATACTATTTTGATATAGGTTAAAAATCATGTAATAAGCTTTTTTGACATTAAAGGACAGTTGGTTTACATTTAACCACTCAACAATTTTTGTTAATTTATTATTCATAACGGCTATTAATTGCCTCACATATATTCCAATAGTAAAAACATTTGTGTCATCTGCAAATAAAAGTGTAAAGAGTAGTTGTGATACATTAGACATGTCGTTGACATAAATTAAAAATAACAAAGGACCTAATATTGAACCTTTTGGTACACCACAAGAAACATTAGTCTCATTAGAAAACAATGTCTATTAAAAAATACATTTCTTTTAAGTAATATGTCATCCATTTGAGGGCGGGACCTCTAATACCATATTTAAATAATTGTTAAAGTAAAATGGAATGGTCAACATTATCAAACGCTTTACTTAAGTTTAAAAACACCCCTAGTACAATTTTTCCTTCATCTAATGCCTTGAGTAATTTCGTCCACTAACACAATTGAAGCCATATTAGTGCCATGTTTTTTGCGAAATTCAAATTGATATTTGTATAACAAATTAAAAGAGTTTAGAAAGGGAAAAAATATGTTGTACATTATACGTTCAAAAACTTTTGAAAACACAGGTAACACTGATACAGGCCTAATATAATAGTTGATAGTCTTACAATCACCACTTTTATATATTGGTATCACCTTGGCAATTTTTAATTATTTTGTAAAATCCATAGAGACCAAAGGTTTTTTTATTTTGAAATCATCATAAATATCTTCGTTATCTCTTTATGATTCATTTGAATACCTATGTTTTGGGTCTACGGCCATTATAAAGATACTGCCAGGATAATCGATAATTTAAAATAAAAGAAAAGTTCTGGGCTTGAGAAATTTAATATCCTAATGTTAAAACATAATAAAAACGAACTAATAATACCAAACACCCTTTTAATAAACCAACCATAACTACGGGAATATTTTCAGTTGATAACCTAAGAATAGCTAAGGTAATCCCAAAATTTAAAAAAGTGTGATCCATGTATAGTGCCATTTTGCTTCCACCAAAAATTGAACGAACAATGTTTTCCACAATAGTCAATGCGGATTACGACGTGAGCATGCGCCTGAACTGGCCGCTCTCGAATTGATTGTTAGAGTGGCAATATGGATAAAGGCAAAATGGATAAAGGCAAAATTATTATTGCAATTTTTCTTGACTATTCCAAAGCATTTGCTTTCCTAAATCATAAAATCCTCGTAAATAAATTATCGTAACATGGTGTTAACCATCAAATTACTAAAACGTTATCTGACTTCCAGGAATCAATCTGTTCACACGCAAAAGCACAATTCTGGCTTAGTTAATCCTAAAACTGTAGTTCCACAATAATCTATTCTTGGCCCACTTCTTTTACATATATATAAAGATATACACGATATTGTTAATGCAGCCTTATATATCATCATATATACAGATGACACAACATTAGTTGTTAATCTATTTTTTTTATAAACTCACAGAAAAAGTTATTATTATTGTTATTAGAATTGATCAAAACTTAACATGGACAGAACAGGTTGACTATTTATGTAGTAAAACTAGTAAAACTGTTGGAGTTATAAATAAACCTAAATCAATCATCCCAGGAAATATTCTTCTTCTTTTATATAACTTACACATTCTATCTATAAGTTATAGGACAATAACATTGGGATATAACCCAGAACACTTCAGCATTTTTGTCCTCGTAGATTGAAATGTTTTATTGATTATAATTTATTAACATAAAGTACTCAATGTATTTGTTATTTACTCGTGCCTAGATACAAATATTTAAATACAGATTTTTAATCATCTATGTTTTTCTTCTGTTAATATTACACTTTATTTTTCATCGTCATCTTGGATGTAACGGGTATATCATTCAATTTACATACTTGGGGATGTACTCTTTCACATCCAAATGAGACACTATGTACAACTCCCATCTGTCACAATACACTTTGTTGAGGAAAAAAGTTATCACTGCTATTTCCAAACTCTCCTGTAGCAATTTATCTCTGAGGTAATATGTTTTGTCAAGTGTTTCCTCTAAAAATGTATTTTTTGTATAATAAAAGAACTGGTCATCTCGTCATTGTAATTATTATGGGTTTTTTAGGTGGCGTTATTGACCACATGGTCTTACAGTGAGAGTCTCCTGGCAAATAATTCTTCAACCTATATGCTGTACATTTTTTTTTTTTGCCAAAAAAAAAACTGTCTTTGTAATCTCAATAATATGTCTGTTTGTCTTATAAACATAAGTCATATTGTATAGCACTTTCAAAATGTAAAAGTAATAAAGGTTTATGGTCTGATATCAAGTCCAAACACTATTATCCTATTTTACCATCTGGTCAATGAGCCTGTTAATTCATATTTTATTTCAACTCTCCAGGGAGCATACGACCCAACGACCATAATTCGGCGCTTGGAACTTATCGTACGCATTGCCATCTCTGTCCTACCAGGTACTCATTGAAACCTGAGTGAAATGAAGTACATTGGGGTGAATTTCCTTGCCCAAGGACACAGTATCAAACCAATGTCCCAGCGTTGATAAAAATATGATATATTACTGAAAATCTGCACAAAACGGGGATCAAACCAGTACGACACGTAGCGGAGTTTTGTTACGCAAGTGCGTAGACCGAACAAACGTCGGTATACTTTTGTATCATATTAACTTACAAGACAGTTTCAATCATTTTAAATGTCACTATATTAATATAAATGAATCAACTCAATGGTTGCAATGGCAAATGAGTAAAGAGTACTTACATAAGCCATTTTAGTAGTACCGCATTTACTGGCTTCGTCGCAGATTTTCTCAATTGGTTCTCCGCACGACCTTAATTCCTGACCCCCAAGCAGTTGACTTCTTACGAGTTGTTGAAGTTCCTCTGCCAAGGCATCGTTGGCCATCTCTACGTCGATCTGCACGCACTCATAACAACTTATTGCTTCTCCTGTAATTGTAAGCTGCATGGAGATATCTTGTAGCTTGTTTAGTATATCGTGATGAATCGCAATGATTGTGTTACCCGTATGTGATAGATTGTAATTTCCTAACTTCGTTAACCACCGGTTGGTAGTTGTAATGAAGTGATAACTGTTAGTCAAGTGCATGCCGTACTTTGGTAATCACATAGCATAATGGCGACAATTTGAATTTGGTAACCAAATGGTGACCAATTTATAATTTCATAACCAAATTTGTTAAATATTAAAAAATATATTTTATTTTGTTAACTGTTGAAATTGAGTTTGTTTATAAAGGTTTTGAATCATCCACACATTGTACAACAACAGAGGCTCTAGACTGGGATAGCACCCGTTTAGATTAGATTATGAGATTATAGCACTGAATTAGCTTGCCAGCCGTTGAGGTTTAGGCTCTTAAAAGCCTTATCTATTAATGATGTCGTATATCTTATTAAGAAATGGGTGATGCATATTGTGTGATACAATTAGATTACCTCTGCTTGCCGTGGTAAGTAAAGCCACAAGAACCAGTACTCCATCCCAATACGCCGCCCTCATGGTGACAAGTATCCCAGTAACTGATATGATGACAATCTAAACAACTAGCTAAACATCCTACGTGAACAAGACAATTTAAACTATGATGTATAATTATACTCCGCAGAGCCAAAAAGCAGTAACTGCTTACTTGAGAAGTAGGTAGTTATTGCAATTCTCCATTACACGGCATAATTGGCCTTCACGTACTTACGCATAATCTCACACGTGTGTCGCGGACCTTCCGCCGTATCGGCCCTTAACATGTTGAGGGCCGGTCCTATACATGTAGTAGTCACTAGGTGATATCTAAGTCAGCCGCTACAACGAAAATTAACCATTTTACGGTCTCATTACACACAAATACAATTTTTCAGTTAATATACAAGATATTTATATAAAGAGCAATAACAATCGACTCTTTTTAATTTAAAAATTATATTTGAAAACGTATGTAATTCGTTATGTTTAGTAACATGCATATTTTATCAATTCTACCGTGATGCTACATACATATTAGGTACATACTGAAATTCTGAAAGGGCCCATTCATGGTTAACAAGAAATGATTGCAAGTGTGTGTATATAGAAAATTTGCGCTATATTGTAGGGGGGGGGGGAGTGGTGGGTGAGGAGTGCCTATGATTTGACCTATAAATCTTCCATGGGGGTTCCGAGTAACATGGCTATAGGGTTCAATTTATGCATAAGCCATGGAGGCCGGCCCCGATGGCTCATTCGTATCAACTGCACGGGGCTTGTAACCTGGAGGTACCAGGCTCGAATCCCGTTCGGGCCGGATATTTGTCATCGTGGTTGTGCATATACAGTGCTCCAAACTGTTCAAAGGCCTGGAGTGTATACAGTGCTGCTTATGCTACTGTGTACTGTAGAGAAACCTTGAAGTCATTCGAAATAAGAGTAGGGCATAGTTCAAACCAGTTTTTTTCGACAGCAGGTATCTCGGATCATCTTGCGCTCATATCAGAAATTGACTGTTGTAAGACGAAATGGAACAAAGAAAAAATATCGTTTCGAAAAATAAACAAAGTTTATTATGAATCGTTTCATTCAGATATTCTCGATTCGGATCTAATAAAGAAACCAAAGAAAGATCTCTCGGCACTATTTCAACAGTATGATTCTGTTCTTAGCTCTATTTTAGACATACACGCTCTTGTAAGTACAAAGACTCTGCCCAGAATACACCAACTCCATGGATGACTCCGGAAATAATGAAGGCTAAAACCCTTCGCCACAATCTCGAACGAAAATGGAGCAGATCTCGCACACATCTAGATCGTTCTCGTTACAACCATCAATGCCATCTGTGTAATAGAAAGATGACAAAAGCTAAATAAAAATATTTAGCTGATGTTATTTTAGAAAATTCGGACAATCCCCGTCGCCTATTGAACTCAATAAAAACATACTGCATAGAATTTCACCTCCTGCTCTGCCAGAATTCACATCAGTCAAATCACTTTGAGATCATTTCTCTAGGTATTTTGTGGATAAAATTGAAACTATCCGTTCCAAATTTCCAGATAAAGTACAGAATATTCCAAAAGTGCAAAAAACAGAAATTAGATCCAAAATGAACGTTTTTGAACGTGCATCAGAAGATGGAATTAAAAAGCTTATTTTGAGCTCATCGTCAAAAGCATGTGATCTGGACCCCATTCCTACAAGCGTGTTGAAACAATTGTCTTGACATATTAATAACTCCCATCACTGACATAAATAACATTTCAATAGGAACTGGAACATTTCCTCAAAATTTCAAAGAAGCTCATGTAAGACCACTACTTAAAAAAACATCTCTTCCTAAAAAAGAGCTGAAAAATTACAGGCCTGTATCCAACTTAAGTTTCAATTCCAAAATCTTAGATAGTAGCTAATCGGCTGCAAGCTCATATAAAAAATAACCATCTATCTAATCCATTACAATCAGCCTACAGGAAACATCATTATACAGAATCGGCTTTACTGAAAGTGCATAACGATATCAAAATTAGAATGGACAAGGGTGAAGTTACGGATTTGACCTTGCTTGACTTGTCGGCCGCTTTCGACACCATTGACCACGCTACATTAACATAATCTGATAGACTTTCTGGTTGGTATGGAATATCTGGCCAGGTTCAAATTTGGCTTTCTTCTTATTTGCAAAATAGGCACCGATCCGTAATTAAAGACACTCTGTCCTGTCATATAAAGTCACACTCTCATATGAAGCTCCACGGGGCTCTGTGCTATGACCAGTGCTTTTTAATTTATATTCTACACCACTCAGCGGCGCTATAATCTCTAGTTTTGACATAAACCACCATATCTATGCCGATAATACTCAAATTTACAATACTCTATCAGTTTCAAACGCTAAGGATTCTCTTGCGAAGTTGCAACATTGTTTATTATGTGTGTCGGCCTGGATGACAGGGTCTAAGCTGAAGCTCAATCCTAGCAAGACAGAATTTCTTCTTATTGGGACCAAACTTCAACGAGAAAAATTCTTGAATTATTTCCCATGCTTAATTCTAGGTCAAGACACAAATCCATATACATCAGCTAAAAATATTGGTCTAGTATTCGACAGTAGCCTGAATTTCCGAAAACACATATCCCAAACATGCATGGCATGATTCTATCATATACTTACTTGTTCGGCGAAAATGCTCAAAATATCTACGCTCCATAAATTCAAATAGATTTGTTGTTCATCGTATAAAGACTAAGACTGGGTTAAGCGCTTTCTCTATATCTGGTCCAGCCTTATGGACCAATACGTAATGCCAAAACAATCTTAACATTCATCTTAACATTACTTAAATCTCACCTATTTGACCTGGCTTTCCCACCCTAGGCCCTCAGCAGCCCGGCTCCGTGTTGACGAACCTGCGTTGGTCTCGATTATGACACATGATCACGCTAAGGATGTATGCGCCTCTGAGCTCGGTCCGCTGAGGACATAGGCGCTATGGAATTTTGATTGGTTGGTTGGTTGGTTGGTTGGTTGGTTGCCTGACTGACTGACTGACTGACTGACTGACTGACTGACTGACTGACTGACTGACTGACTGACTGACTGACTGACTGACTGACTGACTGACTGCCTGACTGCCTGACTGCCTGACTGCCTGACTGACTGACTGACTGACTGACTGACTGACTGACTGACTGACTGACTGACTGACTGACTGACTGACTGACTGACTGACTGACTGACTGACTGACTGACTGACTGACTGACTGACTGACTGACTGACTGACTGACTGACTGACTGACTGACTGACTGACTGACTGACTGACTGACTGACTGACTGACTGACTGACTGACTGACTGACTGACTGACTGACTGACTGACTGACTGACTGACTGACTGACTGACTGACTGACTGACTGACTGACTGACTGACTGACTGACTGACTGACTGACTGACTGACTGACTGACTGACTGACTGACTGACTGACTGACTGACTGACTGACTGACTGACTGACTGACTGACTGACTGACTGACTGACTGACTGACTGACTGACTGACTGACTGACTGACTGACTGACTGACTGACTGACTGACTGACTGACTGACTGACTGACTGACTGACTGACTGACTGACTGACTGACTGACTGACTGACTGACTGACTGACTGACTGACTGACTGACTGACTGACTGACTGACTGACTGACTGACTGACTGACTGACTGACTGACTGACTGACTGACTGACTGACTGACTGACTGACTGACTGACTGACTGACTGACTGACTGACTGACTGACTGACTGACTGACTGACTGACTGACTGACTGACTGACTGACTGACTGACTGACTGACTGACTGACTGACTGACTGACTGACTGACTGACTGACTGACTGACTGACTGACTGACTGACTGACTGACTGACTGACTGACTGACTGACTGACTGACTGACTGACTGACTGACTGACTGACTGACTGACTGACTGACTGACTGACTGACTGACTGACTGACTGACTGACTGACTGACTGACTGACTGACTGACTGACTGACTGACTGACTGACTGACTGACTGACTGACTGACTGACTGACTGACTGACTGACTGACTGACTGACTGACTGACTGACTGACTGACTGACTGACTGACTGACTGACTGACTGACTGACTGACTGACTGACTGACTGACTGACTGACTGACTGACTGACTGACTGACTGACTGACTGACTGACTGACTGACTGACTGACTGACTGACTGACTGACTGACTGACTGACTGACTGACTGACTGACTGACTGACTGACTGACTGACTGACTGACTGACTGACTGACTGACTGACTGACTGACTGACTGACTGACTGACTGACTGACTGACTGACTGACTGACTGACTGACTGACTGACTGACTGACTGACTGACTGACTGACTGACTGACTGACTGACTGACTGACTGACTGACTGACTGACTGACTGACTGACTGACTGACTGACTGACTGACTGACTGACTGACTGACTGACTGACTGACTGACTGACTGACTGACTGACTGACTGACTGACTGACTGACTGACTGACTGACTGACTGACTGACTGACTGACTGACTGACTGACTGACTGACTGACTGACTGACTGACTGACTGACTGACTGACTGACTGACTGACTGACTGACTGACTGACTGACTGACTGACTGACTGACTGACTGACTGACTGACTGACTGACTGACTGACTGACTGACTGACTGACTGACTGACTGACTGACTGACTGACTGACTGACTGACTGACTGACTGACTGACTGACTGACTGACTGACTGACTGACTGACTGACTGACTGACTGACTGACTGACTGACTGACTGACTGACTGACTGACTGACTGACTGACTGACTGACTGACTGACTGACTGACTGACTGACTGACTGACTGACTGACTGACTGACTGACTGACTGACTGACTGACTGACTGACTGACTGACTGACTGACTGACTGACTGACTGACTGACTGACTGACTGACTGACTGACTGACTGACTGACTGACTGACTGACTGACTGACTGACTGACTGACTGACTGACTGACTGACTGACTGACTGACTGACTGACTGACTGACTGACTGACTGACTGACTGACTGACTGACTGACTGACTGACTGACTGACTGACTGACTGACTGACTGACTGACTGACTGACTGACTGACTGACTGACTGACTGACTGACTGACTGACTGACTGACTGACTGACTGACTGACTGACTGACTGACTGACTGACTGACTGACTGACTGACTGACTGACTGACTGACTGACTGACTGACTGACTGACTGACTGACTGACTGACTGACTGACTGACTGACTGACTGACTGACTGACTGACTGACCGACTGACCGACTGACCGACGGACCGACCGACCGACCGACCGACCGACCGACCGACCGACCGACCGACCGACCGACCGACCGACCGACCGACCGACCGACCGACCGACCGACCGACCGACCGACCGACCGACCGACCGACCGACCGATTGATTGATTGATTGATTGATTGATTGATTGATTGATTGATTGATTGATTGATTGATTGATTGATTGATTGATTGATTGATTGATTGATTGATAGTCCCGGCCTCTGGCTTCCTTCTGTCGTGATATTACTATGATTGTGCAGAAAGTGACGTGAAGCAATATTCACTCACTCAGTCACGCATAAGACATGGGCGGATTCAGAATATGAAGAAAGGGTGTGCCGGGGCTGCGGGGGCCTGCCCCAAGATTTTTTTGCCATATTTTGGCCAAACTAGAGGACTTTTAAAATAATTTAGCAAAAAAGGGGGAGCCAATTTTGGCTTTGTGACCCCTAAAACGGAAGTAATTACACAAAATTTTAATGTATTTCATGTAAAATATTAAGGCAAATAATGACCAGAAGAACTGACCGAATGCATACAAAACAGTTATTTTTTAAAGTTATTGAAACAAAACGTATTATTTTAAGATGTATATCTCATGTAAAAAAACAATAAAATGTAGAATTTTCAATTATTATGAAATGGGGACAGATTATACTAGAAAAAAACGTTGAATGGGCAACAAATATTTGATTCGTTAATAAAAAATGTTCATTCTAAAAAAACAAAAGTAATTAGATTTAATATATATCATGTAAGTTTGTGTAAAATATGAGAAAAATTATAATGAAATGGGTATAGATTGCATGTCAGAGTACGGTTGAGGGGGTAAGGGAATTTCAAATTGTCTATAACTGCTAAAAATAGAAAACAATCTAACTAACCCTTAGTTGATGTAAAAATATGAAAATAGTAAAAAAAATAACAATTACCGAATGAGCAAGAAACGGCTGGAGGGGCACGTTTATTATTAGGCATCATTAAAAAAAAAAAAAAAAGGCAGCAAAGCGTATGTAATTATTCCATTTAATTTTAATCTGATGTATAACATCAATATAATTTTTAGTTATTACGAAATGGGTACAGATTACATGAGAAATACGGCTGAAGAGGCAAGGGAATTTAAAATTGTAAGTAACGTTTTTTTTCATACTAAAAACATAAAAATGGAAGTAACTAGAAAGAGTTGTTCGGAAACGAACACGAAAGCAGCCCTCTGCTATCGCTCGACCACTATTTTAAAATTGTTCGCTCCTAAAAGTTAATCAGGTCATTGGCTGACATTGCTGTGCATATTTGCCAAATAAGAAGATCTGCTGGAAACTTTTTCCTGAACGCGCTAACAAGTATTCCTGTTAGTGGCCCTAGTAATTAAAGGGTTGATTATATGGGGATCATAATGTCACAAAAAATCCCCAGTGGCATATGATGGCTATGTGAAGTATGACTATACGGCCATTTTGAAATTGCTTGATTTAAAAGTGGGTCAGGTCATTGGCTGACATAGCTGAACATATTTGCCAAATTAAAAGAAGATCTGATGGCAACTTTTTCTTAAAATGCGCTAACGAGCATTTTTTCGTTAGTGGCCATAGTAATTAAAGGGTTGATGATATGGGGATCAAGATGTCACCAATACAATTCCCCAGTGGTATGTGATGGCTATGTGAAGTATGAGGAAGCAGAAGTTGATAGATTAGTAGCTATCTTGAAAACAAATAATAGCCGCGGCGGCGCCGGCGGACCGTGTGGAATACAGTAATCAGCCCGCCTCGGCGAGGGCTGCTTAATTATATATTATTACAGTGACCTCTATTTCATGTAAAATTATGTCAAATAGTAAATAAAATAAAATTACAGTGGAATAGAATCGGAAATGATTACATTGCAAAATACGGCTGAAGGGGCAAGGAAAATTGAGTAGTCAATAACTGCTATTTTCATGCAAAAAAAAAGACGAAATGTTAACTATTAGGTGTCATTAAAATACCTTTTAATAAAAGAAACAGAAAGCAAACTTATGGAACTGTTGCAGCGTCAACAGAAGGGATTTACATTCTAAAAACTGCAAAATCTGCATCTTAATCATTAATAAAAAATGAAAGAGACACTGAAATTGACATAAATTGCATCAGAAAATACGGCTGAAGGGGCAAGGTAATGTAAAATCGCCAATAAAGGCGATTTGCAAGTTAAGAACATATCCCCTAATTAGATATAGTTGCAAAAGCCGTTAGTTTACGTAAAGTTACGTCAAATAGGAAATGAAGTTAAACAATTACATAGAAACTGAAACGGGTATTGATTGCATGGGAAAATATGGCTGATGAGGAAAGGGAATTTAAATCTTAAATAAAAGCCATTTTCGGACTAAAAAACAGCAAGTAATAATATATAATAGCGAAGTTCACGTAAAATTATGTAAGACAATAAATAAAAGTTTCCAGAGGAGCTGAACGAATGAGAAAGAAACGGGTGAAGGGGCAAGATAGTTATCGGGCATCATTAAAATATATTTTTAGTTAAAAAAAACATGATTACCTGTGTAATTATTACATTTGATTTAAGAGATATATCTCATGGAAGGTATTATTAAAATACAGACATTAAATTATTATGAAGTGGGAATATATTGCATGACAAAATACGGCTTAAGGGGCAAGGGAAATTAAAAGTGTCAATAAAAGCTGTTTTCATGCTAAACATAGAATAACACGGAAGTAATTAGATATAATTGCAAATGCCCTTATTTCATATTTAATTATTTAAAAATAGGAAATACATTTTTACAGAGGAACTGAAATGGGTATAGATTTCACGAGAAAATATGGTTGCAGGAAATATCAAAGCGTCAACAGAAGGGATTTGCATTCTAAAAACAGCACAATCTGAATCATAATCTTAATCTGCTCTGATATAATTGCAAAGGTCCCTAGTCCAGGTAAACAATACGTCGAGTATGATATAAGATTTACAAGAGGCACTGAAATTGTTATAAATTGCATGATAAAGTACGGCTGAAGGGGCAATGAAAGTTAAATCTTCAGTAAAGCTATACAACCGTAGTAATTAGACATACATGTACTTGCAAAGGCACTTAGTTCATTTAAACTTAGGTCAAATGGGAAATAGAATTAAAAAATTACAGAAGCCCTATAATGGGCGTAGATGAGGAAATACGGCTGAAGGGGCAAGGATATTTTAAATCCTTGATAAAAGCGATTTGCATGCTAAAAACAGTAAAAACGAAGGTAATTTAATATAATTGGAAAGACTCCTTGTTCACTGAAATTATCGAAAATAAGAAATTGAGTTATGTCAGAAAAAATGACTTTATATATCTTTTAATAGTTTTGTTGTAATGCCATCATGGCCATGAACGTCCTTTGAACTAAAGTAGAAATTATTTTTCGTACGCAATCTTTGTTAGAAATTCGAACTTAAATATACTATTCTGGTTTTATTGATATAATTCTTAAAAGATTTGTAACTAGGTTTTTTAATTCGAGATGCAAGTGTAGGGCCTTGATTAATAAAATATTTATTGAAATTATGCACAATATATTTTTATTTTTAAGTAATTTATTATTATAATAGAATAACTCGAGATAATTGTCAGCTTTATGATATTTTCCCATTATTTCCTTTATCCCATTCCATGTCTTTTTAATATTAGTTTTTGGTTTGCTTGATAATATGTTTTAATATATTGTTTATGTTAGTAGATTTGTTTTTAATGTGCTATATTCTCCTAAGCTCTTATGTGTTCTTTTTAAAGTAGAGTAAAATCTCGGTATTTTATTGAACGAATCCATTTAGATATTTTGTGTTTGTGTTTTTGCATCTTGACTTTTTTTGAAGGCATTGTTTTGGCTTTATTATCTGTGGGAGTTTGGATGATAAAATTATTGTTTTGATTAGGGTCTGATTAAATTTTTGTATCTAATTTGTCATATATTTCACATTATTTCGATGTTGTGTCCTTGGGCAAGACACTTTACCCTCACATGCTTCACTTGACTCAGGTGTAAATGAGTACCTGGTAGGACAGAGATGGCAATGTGTGCGACTAGTTCCTAGCGCCGAAATGGCTGCAAGTGCTGTATGCTCCAAAAAGGGAGTTGAAATTGTACATGAATGAACAGGTCCAGTGACCAGGGGTAATATGTGTGAAGCGCACAGAGCATTGTATGTGCGCTATATAAGAACTCACCATTATTATTATTATATATTGCATCACCAATTTTATCTTTAAATGCTGTGTTCATATTCATGTTATTTATTCACGGTATGTGATCGGAAATATGTGAGGTAATGACGTATGGCTCCTAGAAGTTGCTTGTGCACAACAACGGCCACACCCGGAATACTGCGTTGGCTCACAGGCTAAACTAGGCGAGGATAGCATACAGCGAGATTCTGTATATCTGACTCCACCTTCGTGTATGAAGTTAACCAGATGTCATCTGAGAGATAATGTCTACTACAAGAAAAGGAAGAACACTTCAATAGACAACAGACATGGAGAATAGGGTGATTGTTAAGGCACAACCAGGGCACACTGAAACTCGGCATGTGGTTCAGGGTTGGCTCACAAGTACGCACAGAACTAGTGTCTATACCTGATGTCTGTAGTCGTAGTTTTAATCCTAGTGTCACAAATTATATCCAGCAAACCCTAGATGTAGTTTCATAGTCGCACCAGAATTGCCAGGATGTGCCAGCGCGGGAGAGCGGAGCCAAGGATAATGGGGGTTGATTACATCAAGGAAAAGATAATCTATTTTTCTTGGTTACTTGGAAGGTGTGGGCTACAGATCGCCCCGGACTTAAATAGCACTGGATGAACGATTGGGCTAGGTCTAGGGCAATTGTCCTTTTTCTCGTGCAATCTAGACACATTTCAGTGCTTCTGTAATTTTAATATCGTATTGCCCATTTTTATGTTTTTGCTGTTTTGGTCTGAAAATAGCTTTAATTTTGGATTTAATTTTTCCTGCCCCTTCAGCCGTTTTTTCAGGGCCTCTTTAATTGTAAAATCTTATTTCCAGTTTGCTTTAATTTAACATAAACTAATTGAAATCATATCTAATTACTTCCGTTTTTGATGTTTAGGCATAAAAATCATTTTCATTGACGATTATAAATTTCCTTGCCCCTTCAGCCGTATGCATTCTATACCCATTTCAGATTATTGTATTTCCTATTTTACATAATTTATATGAACTAAGGGCTTTTGTATCTGATGACTTTTAATTCTATCTAATGGCTTCTAATAACTTCTGATTATTAACTTGCCCCTTCAGCCGTTTATTTCTTATTCGTTAAGTTTCTCTGACATAACTCAATTTCTTATTTTAGATAATTTCAATGAACAAGGGGTCTTTTCAATTATATCAAATTATCTTCGTTTTTTACTTTTTTTAGCATGAAAATCGTTTTTATTGAAAAATTAAAACGTCCTTGCACTTTCAGCCGTATTTCCTCATGTAATCAACGCCCATTGTAGTGCTTCTGTAATTTTTTAATTTTATTTCTCAGTTGACTTAAGTTTACAATAACTAAGTGTCTTTGCAAGTACTTGTATGTCTAATTACTTCGGTTTTATAGCTTTATTGAATATTTAACTTTCATTGCCCCTTCAGCCGTACTTGATCATGCAATTTATACCAATTTCAGTGCTTCTTTAACTTGTAAATCTTATATCATATTCGACGCAGTGTTTACATGGACTGGGGCCTTTGCAATTATATCAGATCAGATCCATTTCAGTGCATCTGTAATTTGTATAATGTATTTCCTACTTTTATATAATTTTAGATGAAATAAGGGCATTTGCAATTATATCTAATTACCTCCGTGTTATTCTATTTTTAGCATGCAAACAGCTTATATTGACACTTTTAATTTCCCTTGCCCCTTAAGCCGTATTTTGTCATGCAATATATTTCCACTTCATAATAGTTTAATGTCTGTATTTTATTGATACCCTACATGAGATATATCTCTTAAAATTAAATTTAATAATTACACAGGTTTTCATGTTTTTTTTTAACTAAAACTATATTTTAATGATGCCTGTTAACTATCTTGCCCCTTCAGCCGTTTCTTTCTCATTCGTTCAGTTCCTCTGGTAACTTTTATTTAGTGTCTTATAAAATGTTACGTGAACTTCGCAATTATATCTAATTATTTGCTGTTTTTAGTCCGAAAATGGCTTTTATTTAAGATTTAAATCCCCTTTCCCCATCAGCTATATTTTCCCATACAATCAATACCCGTTTCAGTTTCTATGTAATTTTTAAACTTTATTTTTTATTTGGCGGGACTTTTCGTAAACTAACGGGTTTTGCAATTATATCTAATTATTGGCGATTTTACATTCCCTTGCCCCTTCAGCCATATTATCTGATGCAATCTATGCCAATTGTAATGTCTCTCTAATTTTTACCTTGTATTTTATATTTTTCATAATTTTATATGAAATAAAGGCATTTGCAATTATATCTAATTATTGGCGATTTTACATTCCCATGCCCCTTCAGCCATATTATCTGATGCAATCTATGCCAATTTCAATGTCTCTCTAATTTTTATCTTGTATTTTATATTTTTCATAATTATATATGAAATAAAGGCATTTGCAATTATATCTAATTACTTCCGTCTTATTCTATTTTGTTTGAAAATTGCTGTTTTTGAAAATGTTAAAATCCCTTGCCCCTTGAGCCGTATTTAGTCATACAATAATTAATACTCGGCTCATAATAACTTGAAAATATATTTTGTGTTGATTTGTTTACATAAGTTTAAATTAAATACAACATTTCCATAAGTTTTGCTTCCTGTTTCTTTAAATAAAAGGTATTTTAATGACACCTAATAGTTAACTTGCCCCTTTAGCCGTTTATTTCTGATTTCGTCGGTTACTGTGGTAATTTTAATTTTGTTTACTGTTTTACATTAACTAAGAGCCTATGCAATTATATCTCATTATTTTAGTTTTCCGTATTTTTCTAGCATGAAAATAGCTGTTGTTGACGTTTTAATTTCCCTTGCCTCTTCAGCCGTATTTTGCAATGTAATCATTTCCGATTCAATTCCACTGTAATTTTAATGTATTTACTATTTGACATGATGTTACATGAAATAGGGTATACTGTAATTATATAATCCCTTGCCCCTTCAACCGTATTTTGACATGTAATCTTTACCCATCTCGTAATAATTACAAATTATATTGATTTTTTACATTAGATTAAAATTTAATAGAATAATTACATACGTTTTGCTGGCTGTTTTTTTTTGTTTTAATGACAACTAATAATAAACGTGCCCCTTCAGCTGTTTCTTTTTCATTCGGTAATTGTTATTTTATTCACTATTTTCATGTTTTTACATCAACTGAGGGTCTCTGATTAAGTTAGTTTTTTTTTCTATTTTTAGCAGCTATAGACAATTTGATATTCCCTTACTCCCTCAGCCGTATTCTGTCATGCAATTTATACCCATTTCATTATAATTTTGCTCATATTTTACACAAATTTACATGGTATATATTATATCTAATTACTTATGTTTTTCTAGAATGAAAATCTTTTATTAACGATTTAAATATTGTTGCCCCTTCAACCATGTTTTCCCAGTACAATCTGTCCGCATTTCATAATAATTGAAAACTGAAATTGAAAACATTTTATTGTTTTTTTACATGAGATATATATCTTAAAATTAAATGTAATAATACGTTTTGTTTTAATGACTTAAAAAATTAACTGACCCCTCCAGTTGTTTTATATGCGTTCGGTCAGCTCCTCTGGTCATTATTTTCCTTAATATGTTACATGAAATAAGTTTCTTTAAAATTACATGTAATTACTTCCGTTTTTAGGGGTCACAATGCCAAAATTGGCTTCCCCCTTTTTTTGCAAAACTATTTTTGGACAAAATATGCCCTAAAAAATCTTGGGGCAGGCCCCCGCAACCCTGGCACACCCCTTTCTTCAGATCCTGAATCCGTCCATGGCTTATGCGTGACTGAGTGAGTGAATATTGCTTCACGTCGCTTTCTGCACAATCATAGCAATAGCGAGACAGAAGGAAGCCCGATGTCGGGACTATGCCCTACTCTTATTTCGAATGACTTGAAGGGTTCTTTATAGTACATAGTAGCATAAGCAGCACCGTACACTCCAGGCCTTTGAACAGTTTGGAGCACTGTATATGCACAACCACGTCAAATGTCTGGCCCGACAGGGATTCGAGCCTGGTACCTCCAGGTTACAAGCCCCATGCTGTCGATACGAGTGAAACTAGTTTCAGCTTACTGAGGGTACGTTGAAACCAGTTTAGACGTACCCCCCAGTAAGTTGAAACTAGAAAAAGTCCAGTTTCAAGTTACCCCCCTAGTTTCAGATTACCCCCGGGGATACGTTTAAACTATAGTTTCAGCGTACCGGGGCGTACGCTGAAACTAGGTTCAGCGTACCGGGGGGTACGTTGAAACTAGTTACAAATTACCCCCCCCCCCCCCATAGTATTTTTAAACTAGAAATATCCATGTTTATTCCCTCCCCATTTCTAGGGCCTAAACAACAAATATAATTATTACTGACTTTTTAAGTACCGTTAGACCTAGATTAAAGTAGATGATTCGCTGAATACACAATCATGGTGGGCCCAACCACATGCGCAACATGCGCCGGAAATGTGGTTGTGATGACTGGCATTGCGTATGTTGTAACCATTTGGGCAAGATAGGCCCCTATGCATATATCATCTGTATTTATCCCTTATTTCTTACATTAACCTATTACTATCCCTGGTCATCTGCATTAACCCATAAACACCCTTGTTATCTGCATTAACCCCTTAAGCTCAATTTCTTGTTATTTTATCACTAGAAATAATTATAGTTCTACGAAATAAACGGTGGCATCAGTCTTTAAAACAGGCGGAAACATGACAAACGTTACATATGCAATCTAGATAACTCGATATATAACAAAGACAGCTCGAGACTATTTTATTTCGTTAGTTGAACCTAGGGATCATAAGGTCATATGGGGATTAAAGTGTTTCCAAACATCGTGCTAATAACATTTGTTTTTCGCTAGTTGCAATAGAAATCAAATTGTTACATGGGGATTCAAGTGTTTCAAAACCTCGCGCAAACAGTTGTTTACGTTAGTTTCAGTAGGGGTCGAAGGTTTATATGAAGATTAAAGTGTTTCGAGATCTCGCGTTAACAATTTTTCTCGTTAGTTGTCATTGAGATTAAAGCGTTATATGAAGATTAATGTGATTTTAAACCTCTTGTCAACATAAGTTTTCCGTTAGTTGCCCTTGAGGTCAAAGGGTTATACTTATGAAGATTAACTCATAGCAGTCTGGCCGTTTTGACATTGGAGGTCTGTGTGGTCTGGCCATTTTTGTGATTTTGAGACATATTCTGATACACCAAATATAAATTTAGAATGATGGCATAGGTATTTCCCATACACCACAGGAACTGACATACAATATATAACCAGAATACACTTTATTTAATTGGCCGATGTAATGTTGCCATGGTAACCAATCGCCATTTTGAATATGCTAATTAGTTAGTCAAATTTTCGGAAATTTTGTTTAAAAATGGTATTTTTGAGATCCACGGAGATTCAGGAGCACAACATTATATCAATTCACATAAAATATATTAAAATACATCACAGACGGTTCGAAGAAGCATTCAATAGGTCTATGCACACAAATTAAAAGGGTGAATAAGCTATTACCATGGGATATAGTAATCTTTCTGAATTCCTCGAGGGGCATATCATATTTCATATTTTGAGATGACATTCCCATCTCATCTGTAAAATACCGGAAGCCTCGTATTCAGCTGAGTCTGGAGTTTTATTTTTAGTTCAGAAACGGTTGTGACGCAGATAAATCAACCTTTTATGTTCTAGGTTCCCCATGCTGTGTTCATAGTTGCGCAAGTGATGTCATCTAGTGAATGGCTAAGCAGTGTTGCAAGGTCCGAGCTGGGCTCGGACTTAGACTGCAACGTCATAAATTCCAGGTCCGAGCTGGGCTCGGACTTAGACTGCTATGAGTTAAAGTGTCTCTAAGAAATGTCCCAATGCCATGTGATCAAAATATAAAATATAATCTATTGTTATCATTGAAAATTGAGGGGGTCATTTGAAACTAGAGGGGGTAACTTGAAACTAGTTTCAGATTACCCCCGGGGGTAACCTGAACAGGAGGGTAATCTGAAACTGTTACACCGGCCCCCATGGCAAATGCATAAATTAAACCATATGGCCATTTTACTCGGAACCCCTCACGGAAGATGTAAAGATCAAATCATAGGCACTCCACACCCACCCCTTCCTCCCAACAATATAGCGCAATTTGTCTATATATATCCACACACTTACAATAATTTCTTGTTAACCATCAATGGGCACTTTCAGAAAATCAGTATGTACATAATAATTATGTATGTAGAATTGATAAAATATGCATGTTACTAAATATTACCAATTACAAACGTTTTCAAATATAATTTTTAAATTTAAAAAAGTCGATTGTTATTGCTCTTCATAGAAATATTTTTAATATTAACTGAAAAATTGTATTTTTGTGTAATGAGACCGTGAAATGGTAAATTCTCGTTATAATTTTTCTTGAAAAATGTCGAATAAATAAGACTGAATGTGAGTCTGGAAAGTGAGAGTTAGGTTGAGCACCGAGGACTAGTGCCAGGAGTCAATCCAGAGGATGTGGATGACCTCTGAAACAAAAGTACTACTTCTACTGGACCTACTACACCCCGTGCTAACCCACCATAACCGTGCATGTTACCCCGTATGTTAGCTGTTAGTTTGGCATATTACTTTCGTTAAAAATGCCACAACACCTACAAATAATCTTTTATATGGCTTTAAAGTAGTACATTCGGCTTCTGCGTAGTTGAAAATATATATTTTGGGCTCCAAATCATCCAAATCGGTCAAATGAGTCAAATTTTATGGTGAAAAATAGTTTTTGTGGACCGATAATGGTGGCCATCTTGAAAAAATGGCGGCCATCTTGAATTTGTGGGTGGCTAACGGTTTTTAAAGGGTGGCCCCTGGGGAGTGATCGTGCCAATTTTAGTGCTTGTATCACCATTTGAAAGATTTCATAATAATGCAATTTAAGTATTTTATTTAGTTTTTACTCTTTAAATTAAATACAGTAGGGCCTAATTAGGCCTACATTAGTTTTCATGCATGTTTTTTACGCGGGTGTTTTTAAAGTAAAATTATATTTTAATGACTTTTATTGACACTTTTTTAATTACTTTCCTTTTCACCCGAATTTTCTCATGCAATAGCGATAGGCAGTATTTGTTCACTTGTAAAGTAAGCAGATAATGCCTTTTGGCTTTGGACGGCAAGATAGGCTACCCAGTTCGTGATAATAGTTCGTAATAACTGAAATTCTATATTTTATTGATTTTTCCATGATTTAGATCTCTTTATATGTCAAAATTATATACAACAATCGCATAGCTTAGGTTTTGATTCACGTTTTTGGGTGTTAAAGGTGTAGTCAACTGTTAAAATTCACGGGACAAGGGTCCCCCAGAAGGCAATAGTGCCCGTGGGTAGGCCAAGTCCCTATTCCATAATAATACTAAATATGCGTCTCATACCTAAAGCCTCATTAAGAGCAAGTTCTCAAATCACAGCAAGTTCATATATACTTGAGCGACATCTATGAGCTTATAATTCAAAGATCTTGGCCCTTACCCCTACTTGGTCGCTTGCTTGCAAACAAACTGACTGTATTACTGCTGGTATGTTTAAACTGTTTGACCCAAGCTTGTATTGACATGCCCAGTAAACACAAAACATTTGTATGACTTTATGCAATGTTGGACCAACGTCGAAGACGTTGAGCCGACGTTGTATAAATGTTATACAAATGTCTTGTGTTTGCTGGGCAGGCGGACTTCCTCTCAAACATTGTACATTTATTCAATGTTGGTTTAATGTTGGGCCAGCGTCGCAGACGTTGGCCTAGCATTAAAACAGCATAGGATCAATGTCCTGTTTTGGTAGTATCTTGTAATCAGTTTAGTGGCTATATTAATGCCGTCAATCTGTACTCAATAGGCTACTGTTGGCCTACACTTGACCGTCCCAGGCATGCGCGTCTTGCAGTTGAATCATTCTTTAAGTTGGGAAAGACACGTTGTTTGTTTGCTGTTTGGCATAGCTAGCCCTAAAAGCAGGCTACTCGGGCCTTTCGATAATTATTTCTTTTTTTGTAAATAAATATATTAGTCAGTGAGACCATGTTGATTTCGAAAGAGAAAAAAGACTTGGCTGAAACTGGTTTGAGTGGAGAGAAGTGGTGTACCACCTAGCGAGTAACGGCGGACGGCCCAATACGGCGAAAGGTCCGCGACACATGTGGTCAGTCATATGCGAAGCTACTTAACTGGTTACATGTAGTATTAATACCAAGTGTTGTATTTAACATTCCACTACACTAGCTAGCGTAACATCTATTTGAATTTTAAATTGGTTCGTTGATAATTCATTATCTTATTCAAACACTTCGGTCCCCAATGCAGAATTAGTTGATTAAATGATTAAATTATCAACGAACATGCAGAAGTACATGTATGATGATAAATAATACACGCATGATGATATTAGGATGATATAATGGCATATGCCTACATTTGCTCCGATTATGTATATTCAAGCAGTTTTACACTCTAATCGCCTGCACCGTAAAGGTCCTCATTTATAGTTTCCACCAGTTTGACCTTGTTTAACACTTTAGCCAAATTATTCAATCTGAATTTTCACCCACTTGAAGTTGACGCGATCCACAACTTCAAGTGATAGAAAATTATTCAGATTTGAAAAAATGGAGGACAACTGTTTTCAAATATTGCTGATTTGTGTCACATTTTATCTTTACCATGTTTAAAAGATCGTACTTAATGTGCTAATAAAAAATGAAAACCTGAATATATGCGGCACCGGCGGTTAAAGGGTTAACCATTATGTACCGTGTGGATCACTTGCCATTGAAGCCGCATGAGTGAAAATTATTCAGATTTAACAAAATGAAGGTCAAATGTTTTCAAATATTAATGATTGATGTCACATTTTATCTTTAACATGTTTAAAAGGTGGTAGGCCTACTACATAGGCCTACTACTCATAAAATATGAAAACCCGAATATATGTGGCACCGGCGGTTAAAGGGTTAATTGAGCATGAATGTGTAAAGTGGTGCAAAAATGAGGCAAACCAGCAGACCCAGCAAAACACGAGACGTTTAGCCAGTTTTGCTTTAACCCTTTAAGCGCCGGTGCCGCATACGTTCGGGTTTTCATTTTTTATTAGCACATCAAGTACCACATTTTAAATATGTTAAAGATAAAATGTGAAATTAACCAGCAAGATTTGAAAAGAGTTGACCTCCATTTGGTCAAATCTGAATAATTTTCACTCATAATTCTCACGCTGAAATATTAACCAAGATACCAAACGATTATTTACAATTTGAGATCATAATAAATCCGTTCCATTGGAATACATATGTCACCGGTATACGGCCATTAGAAATATATTATTTTTTAAATGCTAGGATCGGCTTTAAATGTCAGGATGTGACGTGTATGAGCGCCAGATTCTAACGTCAATTGTCAGTCCCCGTGACAAAAGTAATAGACCAGCGTCGCTGACGTTAAGACGACATACACTCAAAAAATAATTATAGGTTATTCAAAAAGAACATTTCAGTACTATGACCATGCAACTCCAGGATAATTCTTTCAGGGTTCTCCTGGGGTTGCATGGTAATAGTACTGAAGAGTTCTTTTTAAAGAACCTATATTGTTTAGACTGTAGGGTCAACGTCTCGAGTTCGCTGGAGAGGTATCACCAAAAACTTTACTGTCGTACAAACCCAAATCTGCTTACTTTACAAGCAGATACTGCCTTTTGGCTTTACAGAACAGTAAAAACCTTTCGTGTGTGTGTTGATCACCTATCGCATTTTGGATCCGCCCCTTTATTTTCCAATAGACTTGGATATTGCTCGTGCTCATAAGGAAAGATTGTATTTTATTATCTCGCCAGGCGTGGGGTATCTCGCCAGGCGTGGGGAGCTGTTGGTGGCTGAATATCTAAGTTGCAAGATTAATGCCGCATACAAGTAATTCATTTCATGCAAATAATGTCTTAGTGACCAGAAAACGGCACAATTGCAAGAGTATTGCAAGACCTGTAGATACATGTCATAGTATTCTGTGAATTCTGAGCTGGGCTGAAAAACTGTAAATAGTAAATACATTATTGTGAACACCAACGCAACGAAATGATTATTTTCAAATATTATTATCGATCATATACTCCATGCAAAAAGGAATTCAACAAACTATTGATGTGATGATGGGGAAATCATCAGATTTACCTCTCTAATTTATATACTGGTCATGTAGTTATTATGCAGGGTGTCATACATAATATCTGAATAACCTATCATCAAGGTAGTACAAGTTATCGTGATCTAAGTGCAATTTTAAAACTAGAATCAAACCAATGGCAAAGATGCTATCAGTATATATTACAATAATTATGTAACTTCTCAGTCACGTTAGTGTGGAAACTATATTTATTCAAAAATATAACAATATTATTTGAATGACAAGAAAATATTTGACCGTTTCTAAATATTGGTATCGTAGCTACAGTACAAAAAGGATATACCGTTGAGAAAAAAATAAAATAATATCTGAAAACTAAATGACTAAATGAGATTTAATCTATAATTAGTACGATTTTTTGTTCATGGTAACTTTGTTAAATTAATGACGACAGAGATCCTAATGTGTATATTTGAGGATTCATACATCCAAGGAGGTTATTTTATACATCTAACATCAATACTACACTGTCGTGATTTGTGTAAATAGTAATACCCATATAAAAAGTTACACCTACAAATAAATACAAAAAGCTTCAGCATATTTGGTCAGTTGAAGATGAGATCATTGCTTACTGATTGGAAACAGAGGAGGCAAACGGTTCCTGTCTGTTTCTGCTGTGTGGTGAAATAAAAAAAACCCAGACCCTATTCTCTATTTTATCAAAGCCTAATCCAAGAAATTGCCATCTTAGCTCGAGTGGGACATAAAATCTATGTACATATGACTCGTTGCATCATCCAATGGCAAGTTCAATCTATAATACGCTCAATTAAATGTAAGCATTTCAAATAAAAACATCACCGGGTGTTTTGGATTCCATCCCTTTAATCGTCAAATTATTATTTGGAATTTTCACTTACTTGAAGTTGTGTCACGGCGACGCGATCCACAACTTCAAGTGAATGAAAACTTTTCAGATTTGACACAATGAATGTCAACGATTTTAAAATCTTGCTGATTGATGTCATGTGTGATCATTAAAATGTTCAAAAATCTGGTAATAAATGTGCTAATGAAAAATACAATCGGGACCGGCGGTTAGAGAGTTAAACCTGTCATATCGTCCTGCGAATGTCTGGTTGTGAAGCCATCTGTATGGATAAACCTCTACCGAGGAGATTAACCCCTAGAACACTGATGTCGACTGCAGTAGATATTCTGTGTTTTTTATAGGCACCTGTAGAACCCCTGATAATCAGCTGTTAAATGTAAAAAAATGATTTGAAGCCTGAAACACTGTTATATATTAGGACTTGAATTTCACAAATAGCATACATTTTCTGTCACTTGAAGTTGTGTTTCGCGGTAGCGAGACACAACTTCTAGTGACTGAAAATTTAAATTGAATAGCTCAGTGATCTAAGGGATAATATACTTGGAACTTAAGCATTACGATGAGCAATTCCATACACTCTGACTTACATATCATCTTTCTTCCTAGTTAGCTTTGTAACACAGAACAGTAAACACACTGTACATAATTATAAAAAACAATCCCTAGCCCTAACCCTGTTATTCCACAAGAATACCTGGTGCGCATGATCCTCGCGTCATGGCATGTCAAGTAGTTATAAAATGCATAACTAATATATAGCTGATCACAAAATAGTCGTTTTTGTCCAAAGTAGCAGCAAACTTTGTAATGCAATAGATCTTCGAAACCATCCTAGATAATCATCGTTGCGAAAAATAGAAGGAACAGTAGATGACGACAAATGCCAGGAATGATATTGGGAACAGTTTTCTGGCTAACTTGTCTAATAAATGTGGTGTTTCATTTCTCTGCCATTTTTTACCTAGGACAGCACCCTTCACTATGCCCCATCTATGACTGGGCGCCTACAAAAATATATTATACGTTCAATTCAATATCACTACCAAACTGTTTTATGGTCATCCCGATAGTTGTTTTAAAAATTGTAGTACTCTGATATTAAATTATGATTTTTTTGTTATTTGATAAAACATAATTGACCAGTGTTCTCTGTTGTCTTATATAAATAAGAATTCAAGTCATACAGCGAATAATTTGACGTGAAAAAAGTTCGGTGCACAACTAACTGTATGCTTGGCTTGGATTTCCGTTTTAAGATCCTTGTTTGAATTTTCACCTAGGACATCATTTTTCACTGTGCCCCACCTGTTACTGGACGTCTGCTAAAAATATATAATATAATTTGAAAACATGGTTAAGTTAAAAAAAATATTGACCAAGCTGTATTAGGATCATCCTAATTGGTTCAAATGTTAGTTCTCTGATAATGAATTTCGATTGTTGATTCTTTCGTCTCCAATTAATTTTAATCCTTGATCAGCAATATTCTGTTTATCAGATCAAACACTTGGCTAGTGTTCAAATCATACAGCGAGTAATTTGACTTGAAAAATTTATATTTATATAACTAACTGTATGTCTGGCTTGGTTTTCCTTCTTACTATCCTTGTTTGAACTTTCTCTCATAATTGTCCTTGTATTATTATTTTTCTGACAAACATCCTGTGGTAAAGGATGCAATAAAGCGAATTACAAAATAATCGTAGCCGCTGACATGATAATGCCTGAATGTAAATACATTTGATGGTTAATCAGTATCAAGTATTATCAGATTTCAAGGTAATATTATTAGGAATCATTAGAAATCGTTATAAAATGCAATAGGCCTGCATTACTAACCTGCTTGCGAGATAACGTATTGACAAAAACATATTCCATCATTGCTGCGAATACAAATACAGTGCAGCCGGCCAGCCATATATCCAATGCTTTAGGATATGAGACCTTGAGGACGCCGCTGTTGTTTAATCCTGTTGATTGTGTGGTGATTGTGAGTACTGTGGTGACACTCAGAATGATCCTGGCGGGGACAGCATCCCTATTAGGCGTGCAGCTGGGAGCCCAAAAGACGCTTACTTAAGGAGTTTAATGCTCATTTATGTACATGGCCACATCAAGGTCTACCTGAAAGGAAATTTTGTCTTCTTTCCGATGGTGCCTGCTGTGGAGCAGTGGCTATCTGCTAAAATTGTGAAAATTAGGGTTAAAGACAGGTTGGGTGTTTATTAATTGATGATTATAATAGCTCGGTCATTTTATGGCAAAGGACGCCCAGGCACACCACAATTTGCACAAATTTAAAAACAATTACCAATCAGTTCAGAATCATCTAGAGAAAAACATATTAAAAATTTCCTGAAATCCAATTGGTCGAAGATGGCCGCCACTTTTTTTAGGGAGCATACTTTTTTATATATGAATTTTCAACAAATAAAGCTATAAACAAGTGTAATACCTCTTTTTCGTGTCATTTTATCTGGAGAATCCATTTCTAATATTATTATGATGATCCAAAGTCCCAGTCAATATCAAGGTCAAAATACGAAAATGTGATTTTTAACAAATTCTAATAGCAACAACTGTAATACCTCATTTTGATGTGTTTTTGACAGAATAATCAATTTATGGTTATAAAGTCAAGGCCAAGAAAGCGAAGATATGAAATTTAACAAATACAAATAAAAACACGTCTAATACCTCCTTTGTGATTTTGACAGGAAATTAATTTCTGACACCATTTATTCTGATTATTCGAAGTCATTTTCAAAGTCGTAACGTTAACTTCAATGAAACAAATGGGAAATATATATTTACATTAAAACGAGTGTATTATAATTAGAAACAAGTGTATCATCTCGTTTTCATGTTATTTCGACTGGGATCCAAGGCCTTAGGGGGGCAGAATACCATTTTTAAAACATCTCAAAATATTTCAAACACGGGAACTTGCCCTTGTGCTGTTTTATTGCTGGGGCAGCGTCATTATATACAGTAATGAAGAAGGGAGATGCCAGTTGCGTTTTGTCAGCCGTATTCTTTTCAAACGTTTGATCAGCAATTTTACAGTATTGCAATGCAGGTGATGTGGAGTTCACCAGTAGAAGGTTCTGGCCACATAACGAGGCTTGGCGGATTTCACACACAATGTTGTTTTCATCTCAGTCATTGAGATGTTGACTTGTGGGGGTGGTGGTCTGTGTGACATTTTAATTGACTCTGACGTCTATGCATATGCCAGTGTTGACCAAATGCTTCTGGAAAACAATATAAGAGAGCAGTTCGTGGGTTGACACTTGTATATGAACCGATGATGAGATACCTGAGATACCTAATGGTGTCCTTCTTTAAGTGGTGTGAACAGAAAGCCTATACTATCTGTAGAGAACTTTGGAAAACTTTTGGAAATGAAAAAGGGCCACCAAACCGCTCACAATTCAACTTTCTCATGGCTCAACATCAAATTGAACTGGTAAAACTTCGGGATTTCAAAATGAGAAATGTGTGTTCAAGTCACTACATGATTTAGGCTAGTTCAGAAATTTTGAAATTAGTATAGATATTTTGAAATATTCTCATTAAAATCCTTTTTCATTTGCCCTATTGAAGCTGTAGACTATTGTATGTAGGCCCCTATGTTTTTTGTTTCACTTATACATACCTCAATTGAACTGTGTATTTTTTGAACAAGTGACTGTGAGCTGGAATGAATATCTAGACTTCTTTCGCCATGATAATGGCAATCTATCAGCATTTTGGATGTCCTACGTTGACATAGTAGGTGCCATATTGCTGGGTCTGTTAGGGACGCACCATTTGATATCTGGGGTTTTTGTTGCTTGCAAACTTTTTTTTTTACCTCCGGTGGAAAACAAGCTTTTTTTTGGCGATCAACGTCCGACAATTTTTTTATATGTTATGTCGAAGAAATTTGTTGTCGTATGCTTTCCCTATTATGTACGTTACCATTTGGTGTTTTTCCTGGTCAACATATTTTTTCACATTTTCAACAATTTTTTTTTCTGACTTTTGTGGCGACAAACTATTTTTTCAATTTTAATCTAGCCCCCCCCCCCCAGATATCAAATGGTGCGTCCCTTAAGAGCATCTAGAGTAGGAAATTGGCATCTGCACCTCTCAGCTATAAGTAAAATTATTCCATGGTGTTTTGCTTATGACAGAGCTAAGTATGCAAGATACCTGCCTGCATACCTTACAAAAATGTACAGCCTTAAAGATAAACACCCAGAGGTATACAACATATTTTGTAACGGTGAATTTTCAGTACAAGTGGCGGATAAAAATCCATTTGGACGAATTCCAGTCGATCAAACGATTGAAATGACTTTAAATAAAGATACGCAAACAGCAGGAGGGATTACAAAGTTCAGTAAAAAATCTGGAGCCGTGAGTAGATTTTATCTCACAGCGGAATATCGCAGTGGCTTTCTGGTAAACCTGAGTGACATTACAAATACAAGTAGATCATCTTTAAACCATTCCGATCTACAAAAACCAATAATTGAGAAAGACGAGAAGAATGTATCAACTATTGTGGAGTTATTTGATAATTGGATTAATCCGTTTGAAGAAAATGAATTGGTATGCATCTCTACAACAACAACAGCGCCCGCAGATATCATGAAAGATTTACTCAACGCTCACAACACAGGTAAAAAAACATATGAACAATTCAACTTTGACAGACTGCAAAGCAATCCACCTTGACTGAAATTCCATGACCCGCTTTCGAAAAATAAAATGAAAACTTTATCTAATCTAGTCAAAAAGAAGAAAGCTATATCCAATGGTAAAGCTGTGATGTTGAAGACAGATAGGTCTTTGTTTGGAAGAATAATTATAATAGCACAAAGTGGAAGCCTTGGTATGAGAGACGTTTTTGCACACCCACTTGGACCTTTACTATGGTCACTGGCAAATCCTGATGGAACACCACGGAAAACAGCTAAATCTGTTTTGACCAAGGATTTGAATAAACTAGCACCTCCAGCAAATCCTTCCGAACCAATTCAACAACTATAGTTGATGGGATGAGCTTAGTACATAAAGTAAAGAACGAAGTAACTACCTTTGGAGATGTGGCTGCTGATTTGCACGGAATGGTGTGTAAAGAAGGTATGCACAGTAATAATATTATTTTTTATATTTTCATCACTAGCATCGGGATATTTCTGGAGACACTTTAAGCTCCAAAATTATAACCCTTTGATTTTCAGGGCAGCTAGTCGAACACATAACTATGTTAGCATTATATATAGTAGAGGAGGAAATCTGAAAATTGACGTTATTTAAGGAGTTAGTTGACACTTAAATTCCTAGAGACAAATAATATATCGCTGGAAAGGTATGGACGTCTAGTTTCACGTAGCGTGAACGCTTTTTGCGGCAAGTGGTCTAGTTTTTCATAAAACGTGCATTTGTGACGTCATGTCGTGATGGTTGTGACGTCACTTTTTCACCAATTTCTACTGGATATTTATAAAGGTGGATCATTCATGAGCTGCGATATACACATGTAGATGCCGTTCAATATCCAGGATTTGTATAAAATATAGAGAATAGGCCTAGGTTGTCACACAAAAATGACATACATGCTTTGTACACATGACATCACTTGATTTTATGCGATAATCGTGAAGCTTTTGTTTTATATGGTCTAATATTTTTTAAATAAAATAGGTTAAACATTATTATATATTTGTTAATTTGTATTATTAAAGCATTTCTCCTTTTTCCCCAGAGATAAATAATATATCATTGGAAATGTATAGTTCTGTAGTTTCACGTCATATATTTCCTTTTTACGACACGTGGTCGAGTTGTGCAAAAAACGTACATTTGTGACGTCACGTTTCTGTGTATTACGTCATTTAGGCATTTTCTTTCAAAGATTGTCAGCATGTGCACTATGAGCATATACAGGATGCCAGGTCATTTTTTATTTGGCACCGTAAACAGGTAAAACGTGGGAAAGCCTAGTTTCATGTACGATATGCACGTGATCCTATACTAATATTACGTACATGTATCTGTATCACAACAGCATGGCCGCAACGTCACTTTTTCGTGAATTGAATAAGACAGACACGATAGCCCATAATATTGCAAATCTTGTATCTGGACGTTTGATTTTTTATAATCAAGTAAGATATACCGCTGGAAAAGTCACAGAAAATATATTTTCACACAATATGCAACCCGCCTTGTCGAGTTTGAAATAAAACGTGCTTTATATGTTTCCGTGGTGTCGTCAATATGCCATTTCCTTACCAAAATCAACGCCAGCGACTATTCTGTCTTTATTAGCGAAAGCCTACTGTTCTACTATATATACTGCATATATAGTATATCCTTTGTATAATAATTTGTACATTTTGATGTTGAATAATTTTTTATCCGTCGCGTGATTTAAACGTACTCGGAGAATTAACGTTTGCAGATAACATTTACATAAGCTAAGCCTACATATACATGTAATGAACACGATGGATATATAAAATATTTGAACCGCTCATATGGTTAATTATCAGTTTAATTATATATTGTTGATAATGCTACATATGCCTAAGAAAATAGATGGACTATATATGTTCAAAGAACAATCCTGGCATTGGGCGTCCCTTATGTATGCGTATGTAACATCTTACCCTCATAATTATGCCATATTTTATTCAGCAGATGATTTCTTTTGAAAGCTAATTTTACACTAAAAAAAACTATACTACACTATAGAAATGTACGATCAGTTCATGATGTCCCACAACAGGTGAGTATAGGGCCACTTTGGGGGATTGAGTTGGGTTACTCCAAGCTGATTTTTTTCGAAAATATAGGCCTATTTATTGGCAACCCTAAAAACGAAAATACCAGAAATCAGTTTGGTGGACCATCGTCAAGATGGCCGCCATTTTACACATTTAGATCACTTTGTCACACGCAGTTTTAATGTCAAATATGTAATCGTCTTAGGAACGTTTGTTTTAAGCATAATTCAGATATGAGGATTTAGCCGGCCATGTTCCCAATGCATTAAAAAATAAATTTATTTGACTTGAAATGACATTGAAATGACCTTGGTGTCATCTTACATCTATGCCACATTGGTTATACAGCTATGTGCCAAGTTTTATGAAGCCGCATCTAATGATTGCTTATGAGGGTATACTTGAAATATTACATTACGATTTCTGTTAAATAAACTCATGTTCCAAGGGTATATCTTTGTGGGGAATTTGAACAAAGAAGAGTTTTAACTATTTTCCTCGAAATATTTTACGGGAGATTTATGCCCATACACATGGGGTGTCTAATAGTGGTATTTTAGGAAAAAAATGACTGCGATGTTCCGAGTCATCCCCAAAACGGGGTAGGAACATTAACATTATGTCTACCGCAGTCCCTTATGGGCATAACCCAAACATTTAAAGCAAACAACTGAACATTTCCCACAAAAATATGGAAGCTTCATAATAAAATAGAATGGGATGAATAGGAACGGTGGGGTGACTAGAAACGAGCAGCAGAAAGAATGAAAGCTGCTAACAAGGCTTTAAAACGTAACTTCGCCGATTTGTTATGCATTGTTTCAACGGACCGGTTTTTAGTGGCGCAGTATCTTGGTGGTGCACCACAGCAATGCATTCATATTCACCCCGTTTTTCATCGAAAAATATCACCTGAAACACAAACAAGTTGCTTATTTGAGGGAATAATGTCAGGGAGCCACACATTTTCACAATAAATACCCGGCAAGCTACTAGTATTCAAATCTTTCTTTTGTAGTTATTTAGTGTAGGCCTATGGTAGGCCTATCCCGAGATATGGAAAAGTGATGTTTGCCAAAATGTAAGACTTGCAGACGATGTCAAAACGTGATCAGTGACCAAAACATAGTTTCAGGATGCATTATACTATTAAAAAGGGGTCTTGTTACAAGCAGGATACCTAAGTTATGTGAGTTCCATATTGATATTTTCAATACTACGGTATAGGCCTAATATAATAAGGATAAATCAGCGCTCGACTGCCCGAAGCATAATATTAAAATCCCCGATATTGTTTCTGAGATACCACTATTTTCAATGTTGACTCACAAAATGTTATTTCATAACAGTTTAACTTCACATTTACTCCGTAATAACAGATGCTGTGTGCAAAACAGAGTCTGTAATCATTGCCATTCGTAAAGTTGGGCCTCAAAAATCCGGTGCGCGGACGATCAATTGCGCAATGAATTCAGGCGTCATTGTTTGATCAATGATTTTTATTTTACAATGACATATTTACATCTGATTCGAATAATGCCTTAACGTGGGGGTTTAGACGCCAGTCTTAATCGGTGAATTTATCATTTGAACAGGTTTACCCTGGCATTTTTCATGAAATTGTTGATCTCAGTGCGTACACTGGGTACCAGCATACATTTGCCTGGCGAGCCCTGCCAATTTCATTTATGGCTGGGTATTGGCCAAGATTCTTAGTCACGTGACCATCATGCCTGTGCTATTGAGGCCGGTGAATAATTTTCTGGGTCAAGTCATAGGAAATGCGTCAGAGGGGAAATACAATACTGTGAACAACTTTTCATACGGGGAAGTGACCTTTCAAAAATGTCTGAATTCGGGGATTACCCTATTTTCATCTAAAAAATAGCAATAAGTCACAAACATTCGCCACTGGGGCATACCAGAGGCTACATGAAGCTCGGCCACGCTGCGTAGTGTGACTCTGGGAACCGGAGTAAGCATACATAAGCTTTTGCTAGGCTCTCCAGCTCTGAAACTAACCCATACGAACCTTGCTTCAAACGTGAGGAGTCAGGCTGTGCTAACAACAGTTTAAATTCGTAAAACACTGCAATTGGAATGTTGATGATTAGCGACTTTTAACGACATGTTATATATGTGTCACAATAACATGCATGATACCTCATTTTTATCCCCCGCCCGTAGAGGAAGGTGGATTTTAGTCGCGCGAGGATTCTGTCCGGCGTCCGGCGTCTGGCGTCCAGCGTCACGTTTTCTTGTGGGCGCAAAAACTCAAAAAATACTAGTCAAATCTTTTTGAAATTTTACCATGACATTCCTAGCAACATTGGAATGTGCAAGTGAATTTTTAGAGATGCTACCAAAATTCAAAATGGCCGCCAGAGGTCAACTCTAAATTTTTCTGTGGGTTCAAAAACTCAAAAACTTTAAGTCAGAAATTATTCAAATTTTACTATCACATTCCCCATGATATGGAGATGTGCAGGTGACTTTTTCAAGGTTTTACTGAAATTCAAAATGGCCGCCACAGATCAACTTTAATTTTTTGGGGGGCATCAAAACTTTTAACATCACATTCCTAGCAACATGGGGATGTGCATGTGATTTTTTAAAGATGCTACCAAAATTCAAAATGGCCGCCATAGGTCAACTCCAAAGTTTTTTGTGGTCGCAAAAACTCTAAAACTTAAAGTCAGAAATTAATCAAATTTTACTATCACATTTCCCACGATATGTGGTTGATCCACGCGTATGGATATCGTCAACATCAATCGAATCTATACGAAATTGCAATTACACTTCAACCCTTTGTGCACTCTTGTCCAATTGGCTGTAATTCCAGGTCAAAGACAATTAAACAAAATACCTGGAAGTTGGGAGAGAGTTAATAGATAAAACTACAGTAACTGTTTATGGTCCAGTAGAAATAGTCATGTTTTTTTGAGCGGTTTTAAATTACAAATCGACGACATTTGTATTGCGCCTGCTATAATAGACCTATTTTATTTGATTATTTTTAATGTATTTTCGCGTACAGGTCATTTTTATTATGTTACAATAAAAGCATCTTCTTGCTATTATTGTAACATATATCTATATTACTTCCTCTGTGCAAATATTGAAAATGTAGCTAAATCTGTTTATGGTTTCGCCCATTTCACTCAAGTGATATTAAAATCGATATATATGCTGTCTTAATTATGTTGGCATTAATCGCTGCGTGTTTATTTATTTGAAGCCGGCTTTGCCGACGCAATTCCCGCTTCAAATGAATGCAAAATATGCCCACTTTTTAAATTAGACTTGTTATAGTTTATTATTAATGGTTTACTACAGATAAAATTATGTACATTTCATAAATCTCAATCAATATTTCTAGTGGAAAATCAGTTAAAAACAATCCAAAGCGTCACCCACAATGGTAGAATTAACTACAACGGCGACCATTTGGTACAGATACAATATAATAACATCTATACTCCATAGGCTTGAAAATAGTCCAAAAAGACATTTTAGGTTCAAGAACGAGATAGTTACGGCATATTATTCATATCACTCAAACAATATGGCGATAATCTTGGATAAGTATTAACGAAATAACTGATATTATTGCTTCTCGTACCTCGAATCCTGGATAAACACACAAAAAAATATTTTCAAATTGTAAAAGTGATGGAGGGTGTACCAAAAATGGCGTTACCGTGATGGCGGCCATATTGAATTAAAAACAAACTCAAGGTAGGTTTTAAGGATTTTTCGACATTCGTCTAGGGAGAGGCCCCGGTATAATTCCTGAAAAACAGCTTTTAGTATCTTCGGTTACGTAAATTAACCATTTCTTTTCTCAAGTTTGATTTTTTTGGTTTAATCTATCAAAGAATCCATTGGTTCCATTTTGTCAACAATATCCTTGTCAGCAAATTTCAAATAACACGATTTAGCACATATTTTCCCCCACAATAGCGAAAAAAGGGTGAGTATAGAAGCCGTTCTATCTATTACTTATAAATACACAAGTAATGAGATAATTTATGGTATGAAAGCCAATTGCAAATAAATTGATTTTTATGTTGCCTTCAAATCGTGCTATACATAACACTACAGTATCTTGCACTAATTGTCGGATCCAAGATTTGACTGACAGGAGGAGCCTATCATATATCAGACTCAGTCAGCCTTCATTATTTACAGTCTATAGGGGTCTGAGGCATGCTCTTCGAGAAATTGTTAAATTTAATAAAGACTTTATATGATGCATTCTAGAGCATATTTCGACCCAAATGTGGCCTTTTTTGTTATATTGAGGACACTGAACAGAGGGCATGGGTGAGCGAGTCGTGAAAATCCACCTACTGATAAATAGTGGATAAATCAAAGGTAAGGCTGTTAAATACGAAAAACTATGACTCATAAAAGAGCGCTGTATTCACCATATGATTACGTTGACGTTACTACCGCTAGCTCACGCAAATGTAGAGATTAATACCTTTCCAATGATATATTACAAGGGTCTCCGTAGTCAGAATTAAATATATAACACGCAACTTTATTCTCTACAATATTTCGCGTGCATTTTTTTCCTAATGCCCCAGTCACACCGTCGCGAATCCACTGGCGATCCAGTACGAATGCTGGCGATATGTGCAATACGGATGTGAGTGCGAATCATGGAGAATAAAAATGCTCCTGAGGTGGATAATTTATTGAACAACGAACCAACTAGAATCTCTACGGTTCAAATTGCGAATGACGGAGAACCAAGTAGAACTAAGAATAATGAACTAGAACCAGTACAGATCAGAACGGGTTGACACGAACTAATACGAAAGGTTGTACGAATCAATACGATCTAATGCGAATAAGCCTGCGAACTGATACAAACCAATATGACTCAAGTAGAATGCAACTCGGGGCAGTGCGAACTGATACGACCTGGAACGGACCAGTACGAACCGATACGATTTGGAACGGACCACTGCGATTCAATAGGGATAAGCTGTTGGCTACAGAATGTCGCACTCATCCGTATCTTATCGCCAGTCTTCTTTGTCCATCAAATTAACATCATCTTCGCTCAATTTTGGTGCTGTGTTATATCATATTAAAAATTATATTACTATCATTCGAAGTTAATCTTATCAAATTTATTCAATTACAATTTTGTTATAACATTTTTCAAAACCGAATTTATATTAGAATCGGTGCTCAAATATAGATCATTAACGGTACCACATAAGAAAAAATGGTGTCACAGAAGAAGCTATATAAAGTTAGATGACTTTTAACCATAGAAGGAAGTAGAATACAAAAATACCGTGCAAGCACTCAAATACCCCTCGGCTCATGCAGTGACTCTATATATGCCATTTTTCAAGGCAATTAATTGAAAATAAGAATGATTTATTAAAATTGATAAAACCAATTTTTTAAAAAAAAGTCTGAAATAATCATATTTGATGCATAGGCCATAGAAAGGCCTAAAATGTAGGAGGGGTAAATTAAAAGTGATTTTTTTTCAGTTTTAAAATACCGGGGGGGGGGAGGTACTTTGAAACTAGTTTCAACATACCCCCACGGTACGCTGAACCTGGTTTCAACGTAGCCTACCCCCCGTTACGCTGAAACTAGTTTGAAAGTACCCCCGGGTGATAGGCCTAATCTAAAACTAGGAGAGGTAGCTTGAAAGTGGTCTTGGGCTAGTTTCAGCGTACCGGGGGGTACGTTGAAACTGGTTGCAACATGTACGGGTCAGAATTATTTGACCGTGATAGCGATCTTACAGCATTTGTAATCGAGCAGGTACCGATTTAAAACCAGAGATAGTCGCATATACATGATATAGTACAGTGTATATTAGCTAATAATAACAGTATTTGGACGTCATAGGCTAATAATAATAAAAACAACTAAACGGGAATTGTGACTTTAAGAGTAACCCTAATGTTTGAACTGGGTTTTGTAAATTCAGACATCAAATTTCTGTGATCAAAAGTCCCCACAGAGCTTTTGTACTTTTAAATAGATATATATTTGTTTGTCAAATGGAATCGTATTCGGAGTGCCCAGTACACACATTGACTTGTCTCTTTGTTGACTTAGTGTTGCATCATTGTCTGCGATGC
Organism: Flabesymbios commensalis; assembly: GCA_964017125.1. NCBI lineage: Eukaryota > Metazoa > Annelida > Polychaeta > Terebellida > Flabelligeridae > Flabesymbios > Flabesymbios commensalis. Next base: position 26,145,094 of record OZ024905.1, on the reverse strand, counting down.
TAGACTATATTAGGGAATACGTTCTAGCGAGGAGCGAGTCTCCACTGAGCTTTTGTACTTTTATATAGATATATATTTGTTTGTGAAATGGAAACACATGCAGATGGCCCAGCAAACATATAGATATGTATCTGTTTGTGAAATGGGAACGCATTGAGAGGGCCCAGTAAATACATTGACTTGTCTCTCTGTTGACTGAATGTTGTATCACTGTCTGTGATGCTGGCCCAACATTGAAACAACATTGAGTAGACGTTTTGTGTTTGAATGGAATTGCGATTGTTAAATGTAGCATTTGAAAGGTGCATGCCAAACAAGCAATATTGGTTAAATAATGAATGGGGCCTCATCCGACATGTACATCATTGAGCCGACAACGATCCACATAGTGATCCAGAAAATCCTGGAGAACGAACCAAAGAAAACTCAATTTGTTTGGACACAGTCCAAATATAATTACTACATGATCAGTTATTCATGCTGGACATGTCACGAAAACGCATCCAAATTAGACACGGAAAGCCTTATCTTATCCATCCAACATGAAATTTTAACATAATATTGTCAGTATTTCTAATTAGATGGCTATACTATATATTTTGGCAGTACGACAACCAATAGCCTGGCAGTACCGCGAGGTCAAACTTCAGAAAATGTTAATAACATTAGTGAATTTTGAAATCTCAAATAATGTTAAATCGATAGCTTCAAAAATTGACGTCTTGTAAAGTTTCGTAACAATCTGAAAAGCGAGTTCTGAATAATTTGCACATGAACTGTGTTTGTGATATCTTTGTCATGTACTAGTATAGGCCTATGTCTTGTTGTCTCAGTCCCTTTCTGACCTCTGTCTTGACTCAGTCTTGTCACTTTATTGATCTTGTCTCTGCATTGTCTGTGTCTTTGGTGGTTCTCTCTTTTATTATCTTCACAAATGCTCTTTTTAAAATTTCAAGCCTGTAAATTGTCATCGACGCGCAGGTTTACGATAAAGGTTGATCTTGTAGTCCGGCAGAGCTTTTGCTGTCATCAAGTCACCCGGGCAACTACTACTGACGGCTATCAAGCCGGATCACCGTCTTAGCCAGGCTCCGGCCAAAATTATTGGCACAGCTGTGGTAGTCGTGTCTAGTAATAATTCATATTCCATGAAATTATCTCTAATTCCGTATTGATTGAAACATCAATTTCCCTGGGGTACATTTTTATAATCAATAAAAAACTTGATAATTTTTTTTTATGCAATTTTTTATTCGAATTTAAGTCCATCAAATTACAACTAATTTCGACAATCAACAATATAAACCCATGTTCAAAATGACTGATGGAAGTTTAATTTAGCAACGACTTGCCAATGATTTGCGATGGTAATCGCTCATCTTAGATGCACTGGTGAGCATGGTGAGGGGGATGTCTAATTTGGAAACTAATTGCCAAAATCTTGCCAGGCTCTCGAATCAGCGATATTAAAATTGAACAAAAGCGACGTACTAATGTTCAGGAGGTCACTGGGTTTTTTCTCTGTATATATTCCAACCCCAATATTTTATATACAGTCAGTTGACTTCCAACCATTCACCAGCTCACGTCGCCAAGCTGGGATGACAACCTTATATATCTTCTGTCCAGCTTTAACCACTAAAGCGCTGAAATATACATGTATACACCATAGAGATTAAAGGCCTTTTTAAAAATAATCATAAATGTCTTAGTTACCTCTTTCAGCTTCATTTCAATACATATGTTATGGGTCTACGGTCATTATAAATATTTTTACTTTTACAGTGATCAACTTTAGACGTCAAAACCTGATATGATATGACGTCTACAGACGTCAGATTCCCGAAGTCGATCCCCACGCTACAATGTGGCGAAGGGGATGCCTAATTTAACTAGCCTACATCTTAAATGGACTAGACCACGCTAAAATCATAAAAAAATCGGTGATTTTATTTTGGCTTCTCAGTATGACCATATGATGTAAACATGTCCATAGACTAGAACTGCAATTTTTTTTTCTGCTGTGCATTCATCAGCTAGGCTAGATATAGAGACGAAATTCCTGTATTTCCTATTTTTGACATGGTTGTCAATAGTTAGAAATCAGGAATCTCGTCTCTATATCTAGCCTAACTGGTGAATGCGCAGCAGAAAAATTTAAAAACTTTTGCAGTTCTAGTCTATGGTCATGTTTACATCATATGGTCATATTAAGAAGCCAAAATAAAATCACAGATTTTTAGATGATTTTAGCGTGGGCTAGTCCCTCTAATTATTAGCATTATAAGTATAAGATGCAGATCGTGAACTTGCTTGTAGGAAATTATTTTCAATCGATATACAATTTATGTCAATATGATATTTTTCGTCTAATTATAGCAATAACACATGACGGTGTGTCTAATTTTCCGCCATGTGACATGCTCTTCTCATTGCAATACTAATTATGCCTTTTATATTTTATCAATTTAACAATAATCTAGCGACCACTGCTTGGCATATCAATCATACTCTATTAAATATATGTTTACTGAATTCAGGAGTGTGTAGGCCTACAGTGGAATAGGAAATAAGTACAGTTCACCAATAAAACAATGCATTAAACTGTTAAACTTCGTATTGTCGTTTTAACCCTTTGAACGCCAAATTATTCAATCTGAATTTTCACCCACTTGAAGTTGTGTCTCGCTGACGCGATCCACAACTTAAAGTGAGTGGAAATTATTCAGATTTGACAAAATGGAAGTCAACTGTTTTCAAATATTGCAGATTGATGTCACATTGTATCTTTAACATGTTTAAGAGGTGGTACTTAATGTGCTAATAAAAAAAAAAAAAAACTAAGATATGCGGCACCGGCGGTTAAAGGGTTAAGCTAGACTAAATATACATTGTGGATTGACCAAGGCACCTAAGCCAATAATGCGGAATACATAGGTGAAGATAGAAACTATAGGACGTGGAATGTGGGGAATTTGAAAAAACATAACATTGAAAAGTAGGCAAACCGTTACCAAACTATACTGTTCTGCAAAGCCTGAAGGCAGCACCTGCTTACTTGTAAAGTAAGCAGATACTGCCTTTCGCTTTTGTACGACACTATGGATGTTATGGCTACTTTCAAATCTTGAAGTATGATGAACAGAGATTTAGAATCCGATGCACGAACTTAACTTAAACTCGCCTCTTTTGAAAGATTATTTATTGACCGTTAAAATGTAATCTTTTTTATTGTTCTAAAATATTGAAGATGTATTATGGGTTTGACAAAAATGGGACAGAAGGTGGGGAGAGGTTAGGAGGGCAATAGTATATTAAAATTGTATCTGACCCAATGACCGATATGTACTACCTGTCGCTCTGTGTAGAAACAAACACGCAGCTGGGACATAAATAAAAAGATGTCAAATGATCGTATTTTTTTATCAATATTAGAAAGTTATAAGACATAGCCTCGTACAGGCAAAACGCTTGAAAAACATTCCCACCTTTCTTCTAATAAATCACACAGAAGAGATCAGCACTACATGTATAAAACTGTTACGTACTACAACTTACAAGTTATAATAGGATTCGCAGTGACCGTGGTGAAAGATCTCGTTGATTTCACACTAATTTCTCGACCAATTTTCAGTCAAGCACTATTTAATAGCAGATTAAAACCGAATGAAATTAATGTGTTTATAGAGGAGGTGCTTTATTACTACAATGTTACATAGTAATTTCTTATTTAAACAATTTAAACGTTTTTGTTATGTAATTTTCCGGGTAGTGACCGCTTGACAATAGTGCTTGCAAAATGTCAAGAACATTTGTGGATAATTGACAAATAAAATAATCGAGAATCTCTCATCACAGTTAATGTAAATCCCACTCTAGTACATAGTATGTTTTATTGTATGCCATTTATGATAACTTTGTTTCCAGTCGTGACTCTTATGCCCCAAAAGTAATAATAAGGCAAATTCAAACTACTTAATTTACTAAACAAAATAACAGAGATGATTTGAACACTTTCAGTATCAATAAAATGATCTATATTACTAAGTGACACATCGGGGACATATAAATTTAGCCTCCTGCCATTTTAGAAACCCTTTGTTCAGAGAAGTACATGTATTTACTGCAATAAGAAATAATGGATAGCTGCTCTCGAATTTTATTGGTGATGTGTAAAGGCGAAATATAGAGCATCTGATTGACACCGCTCCTATTTACATACAATTTGAAATCAACAAAATGTCTTAGTTAGCTCTTTTCGCTATGTTATGAGTCTACGGCCATTATTTTGGACTGCTTTAGTGCGGGGATCCGTCAGATTCTGACGTCTAACCACTCCCCCCACGCGCGCTGAAAGGTTAAACACGTTTTTTTGGGGGGGGGGGGGTAGGGCATATGATATAAAAAGTGAATACAGCATATTGCTAACATACTACTTATACCATGTTTCATTTTTTAGCTCAAATACCAAACTCATGTTCCTTTTATTTTCTCTCTTCATCCATTGATCTGTGCTACCAGCAAGTAAAATGCGATAAGTATATATTTAGTTAGAGTTGGCCAAAGATGCAAAGAACACTCTTGTTTCAATGTAGGAGCTGTTGGAACAAACCGCGAAAGAAGAGTGGGTTCATGTATCGTGTTTATTGGGTGTATATGGATGGCATTATGCACAAGTGGGCTAACCCACATTAAACAAAAAACGATGAAAATGTATGTCATTGATAGCAACAACTTGATCAATATACGAGTTTCGCATTCAGGGTAATAGACTATTTGGTCACTGATTTTGTTACCTTTCTGTGTTAATTTGTATTTATTTGTTTTATCATGTACTCCATGATGCAGCGCGATTTTTCTCAAAATCGTCAATATGTCGGTTAGCCCGCTTGTGCTTGATGCCATCCATATGTCTATTTTCAAATATAATCTACGCATAGCATACTTGATATTGTGTAAATGCCAGTAACATAAAACTTATTTATACAAAACAAGATAACAGATCATAAAACTTGACAAAACAACCTTGTTTGCGGCGGCATTATGTAGAATTGTCATGGTATTATGCACTGAATGCGTGACTAACATTGTGGCACTCAGACTTGAAGTATCTACCCTCCTCTTAAAAATAACATAATACATCTGGCCTGGAGCGGACTACATTCCTTATATATTCAATACCTACATCATTTGTGATCTATGATTTAATCTGAAAAGTTCTCAACATAAGGCTTTCACCGCATCAATAGAAACGGCGGATGTTTTCCTGTCTCAGTGCTTGCTGAATGTACTCGGCAGCCTTACTTGTCCTTTCTCAGTATTGGCGGATGTTTTCCTGTCTCAGTGCTTGCTGAATGTACTCGGCAGCCTTACTTGTCCTTTCTCAGTATTGGCGGATGTTTTCCTGTCTCAGTGCTTGCTGAAAGTACTCGGCAGCCTTACTTGTCCTTTCTCAGTATTGGCGGATGTTTTCCTGTCTCAGTGCTTGCTGAATGTACTCGGCAGCCTTACTTGTCCTTTCTCAGTATTGGCGGATGTTTTCCTGTCTCAGTGCTTGCTGAATGTACTCGGCAGCCTTACTTGTCCTTTCTCAGTATTGGCGGATGTTTTCCTGTCTCAGTGCTTGCTGAATGTACTCGGCAGCCTTACTTGTCCTTTCTCAGTATTGGCGGATGTTTTCCTGTCTATGTGCTTGCTGAATGTACTCGGCAGCCTTACTTGTCCTTTCTGAGTATTGTATTTTTATCCGTAAAGGATAACGATGGAATTTAACCCTTTAAGCCTTCACGATGCATTAAAGCATCATTTCACATCCAGGAAAACATAATTAATTTTCCTACAACGAATGGTTTTAGAATGGAAATTTCCATTAAACGGGTTTACCAAAACATTGTAATTTCCCTTAATTTTTATACCACATTAAATCATTTTCATCCACTACAAGTCGGGAATTGCGACAGCATTTCGATGCTTGTAGTGGATGAAGATGACAATAGTAAATTCAGGACTGAAAGGGTTAATCGATTTATCAGTACACATTCATAATAATGTATATCTACCAGTGCGTTTTTACCAGAACAAAAAACATACAATAATAATGTAGGTCTACCTGTAGCATGTAGCGTCTTTCAACACTGTTCAATGTAGGAGGTAAGCTGAGTTTAGATTTTATAAATCAGTGTCTATTTAACTTTTTGGAATCACGAAATTATTCATACCAGCAAAAAAAGTTCAAGTATTGTCCAAACCATTATAGTGAATTCTTGGTGAGGTTTATAGGGTTTATTAGTGATTAGATAAGATCATCCAAACAGCCATATAATTGAACACAAAATTACAGGCTGAAACGTAACAGTCATAGTTCATGAATCTATGTTAATTTACCATATAATTTATCCCGGAATTCTGAAGAGTTAAATGATTTAACGTGGCAGTCACCAAACAAATTCCTTTGTGCACATAAGGCCAAACTGGGCCATTAGAACAGACCCCCTGAAAATGGTGATGTTGTATATGAATCAGATGATGCATGGGTCGAAATTAAGCCCTGGTTGAGGTCGAGCACACTACACCGTCGGTTTCACCACCGATCACCTTAATTCAAAATGTTGTCTTAACTATCAACACGTGATCAAGTCCCAGCCAATCAGCGAATTTAAGCTGACTAAAATCCATGGTGCCTTAGCTGAGCAAGTTGGTAAATGCGGGGCCTGATGTCTACCTCATGGTCACAGAGGCTCCCCACAATACTTAACCTTCACGGGTGCGCGGCGAAAAAACATTATAGATCCCAAATTGTGTAGGCCTATAGATATTGAATATATGAGAACTGTAATGCGCTCCAGGCACGGCGCCCTATGTCAGTCACTCATCCAGTGCATACCATTTTACTTATACCATTATTTACTCATATACCATTTATAGAATGTCAGAGAGTGCTCAGCGGAGGAGGGAGCCCACGAGCTCCGACCGGAGATTATACATAAACTACTTTACATGGGCTAGGCGCTATAAGGGTTCACTGCTCCATCGTAACCCGCCCAGTTCGCACATAAATCACATCATTGTAATAAGGTTGGATGAAGAGCTAGTTTACGTGTGAATTGTGATACGTAGTGCCAAGAATATATAAAATCATTAAATATTCTTGGTAACACAGATACAGTGCCACGACACGTCGTGTAAACACTGATTCAGGTGGTCACGAAATATTTTGCCCGGGGAACAGCCACCAGTGGTTTTTAATTCAGATATTTTAAAATTGAATGTGCCCGCCGCCCTCTTCAAGATCGTTTCCAGTGGCTGAAAATTACTCATATTTGTTTATTTGAGCACAAATATTCGCAAATGGTGATGTTTAGACAGACATTTCATTCCCAATAACAGTGATTTGGTCGACTGATTAACCCTTTAACCGCCGGTGTCGCATATATTCGGGTTTTAATTTTTTATTAGCACATTAACTACCTCCTTTTAAACATGTTAAAGATAAAATATGACATCAATCAGTAATATTTGAAAACAGTTGACCTCCATTTTGTCAAATCAGAATAATTTTCACTCACTTGAAGTTGTGGATCGCGTCAGCGAGACTGCATTTCAATTGGGTGAAAATTCAGATTGAATAATTTGGCGGTTAAAGGGGTAAATAGACTAAAAACGACAATAGTCGTCATCAGCAGGATAGGGGTTAATCACACATAAATAATGGCGTTCCCATGCGCCAGGTGACGTCATCAATATTATAATCAGGGTAACCTAGTTGGTATTAGCACCAGCTGAAAATAGGGTTTGCCTCTTTACACAATTGAATTGATCGTGATCCTATTTTGAATATTCAGAGCAAATCGAAGTGAATGATGTTTATTTAAACAATTGGAAACAGTCAGTGGTGATGCTTGTCATGGCAGCGCACTGAGACATTTTTCCTGTCTTTTTAGTACTTTAAATCCCAGGTAAATGAAATGAAATTAATCGGGCTTTAGGCCACCTTTGTGCACATATAGGCTAAACTGGGCCAGGAGAACCTCCTGAGAATGGTGAGATGATTGAGATGACACTGTCCTCCAGACACAGGATTCGAAATATTCGAGCCCGAACTCTGGCGTGAAAGGCAGCGGTGCTAACCACTACCCTAGGGCCCCCGCCCTTATCCCATGTAAACATACTTTAACAATATTTTAAAAATTTCTTAAGATGGATTGTTAGATTCTATTTACTATAAATTCCGAAGATTATGGGAAATTTGACTCAGTCGTAAATATCATCCTCAACTAGGATTGGAGTGGGGGGTGGGGGGGGGGGGGTGATTATCGGTGCATGAGAAGGATTTATTCAAAATTTTGTCGCCATTTCATTATATGAACTGACCCGTGAATGAGGTACAAGGTTTGTTCGAGAGTTTTGTTCGATTCGGGGTGGGGTGCTATGAGTATTCAAGCAGCAAGTTGTTGGAGTCCATTCGCAACCAGTTAGTTCATTATGTGTGATTATTTGTGATGTTTGTATCTTGTGAATACGGCCCCAAAGTTGTTTTAAATCCGGAACAACGTCTCCGCCGTTGGCGCAGATTTAAGGCAAATATATAAGCAGTGAGAGATAAAAACTGGCAGTGACCACGATCACTTTGTGGGGGAAAACCTCAGTCACGCTCTCTCGGCCTTTGTAGACGGACTGTAATTGGTAGGCGAAGGTCGCCCGCCAATAGATACCATATTCTAATGACGCAGAAACACGGCGATGGAAAATTAGAAAAACAAGACATCTCAACAATCTATATATGTGTCCATTTGAACAGGTTTTACGCGATTCAAATGGGATCATTCTCCTTAAGACCCATATCAGTCAGTACAGGTTCCTTGGTGAAATTATATTTACCGGGCGTACAAATGTACCAATATTGCCACAGTGATCCAGAAGGACATAATAAAAAGCTCCATCTGTTGAGCCAACGTTAATCTCTCACTACTCTTGCAAAAACTCGCGAAATCCAAAATGGCCGCCACTTCACCCATGCATGATATAGGCAGCATAGTCAATAAGTCAAAAAAAAAGCATTGTTTGTGAGAAATTAACAGTTAAATGACATTTAAATGAAATTTTAATTTTAATACTATCACATATTATTATATTAAATCTAAAATATGATTACTTACATCTCAAAATCTAGGATGGCCGCCACTTTACCCATGAAATAACCAGAATAGTCAATAACATTACGTTATTGTGTGAAATAAACAGTAAATGACAATTAAATCAAATTTTAACTTTAATAGACTACTATCACATATTAAAATATTGAAGCTAAACAAATGTTTTGATTTTATGACTCAAAATCTAAGATAGCCGCCACTTGAAATAACCAAAATAGTCAATACAAATATGTTATTTTAGGAAATAAACAGTTGTGAACAGTTATAAAGTATCACAAATTAAAAATATTAAATATAAAATTATTTTTTTGATGTCCAAACATATTGAATGTGCATGTCAACTAATGATATTCACTGCCCATTATCAGTGAAAAAACATGTATCATTGGCATGATCCCATGTCTAATGAATGCACAGCGGAAAATAGGCCCTAATACTATTAAAAAAACTGAAAAACAATACAAGGCCACCTGATTTTCTTCAGTTTTCGTGGAGAGGCACAGATGTAAAATAGAAACAAATTAACGATATATGTATATGACCATGCGATGCAATAGATATTGCATGTTGGCAGTTAGTAAAGACGAGTCATTTTGATTGAGATGAAATATTTTTCTATATATTTTGTTTAAATCATCCAAATCCTTGAGATTGGCCATAAATCATTTAATCAAGTATGGGGCTGACATTTGTTAAAATCACATAATGCAATATTATCTAGCGAAAACCATAGACATACAAACGGGAACAAACGCAAGGTTAGCCTATGTGATTAAGCCAACCATGTTGTGGTTTCCGTATAATATTTGTAGAACGATTTCACAATATTTTTTCCAATTTGGATAACTTAAAATAATAAGGAAGCCAAATAAAGTACCAGATGCATATATCAGATAAAAAATAAACACCATTTAAAAAACACCGTAATCACCAAAATAGGTATAATACCATAAAAATTATATGGTTCTTCTTCAAAGCGAATAATATTGCAGGTTACTTTGAACGCGATATGGTATTATTACTTGATAAAAAAAGAGCCGTATAAATTGACTTTTTTGTTCTCAGAGCCGGAGAGAAACTCATTTCAACTGCTCCATCATTTATGTACCATATCTCATAATAATGGTCGAAGCTGGGACGAGAATCCATGCCTCACATGTATATGATCCAAGGCGAAGACGCAATTTGTACCACCATCATTGATACTTTTAATGCAATATTGTATTTGTGGAATACCCAAAGTGAATATAATCAATTTTTCCTCTACTGCTCGTTTTCAGTTCAACGCCAGGAATAGTACCATAATTATCAGGTAAAATATGTTTGGTGGCAGTTTTGTTCAGAACAAATCCTGTTTCACCAGATAATATGTGTACTATGGACTGGGCACTGCTTACTGCTGTTTTATAAAAAATGATTGACTGCGGAAAGTTTAACTTGCCATCCACAGTGAAAATACATGTCCATGCTATAACACCATATTGTTTAAAACGCATAGAGGTAGGCCTATAATTAGCCAGATATTTTTCTACTGCTAAAAGTTTATTAATAAAGTTACAACAATGCCTAAATCGTGGAATTGCCTAATACGTTTACCGAACATTCGCTCGTTTATTAGTAGGAATTCGTGTAGCTCATGATGTTTGACTTGCTGCTTTTTCTCAGAAGAGTAAATATAGCTCTCTTCCTTGTGTCAAACATAATCATGAACAGTCCTGCTGTGGTGCAAATCGGGTGTTGATTTGTTGTTATATATCAAAATCACTGAAATTATCGATTATTTTTATGACATACAGGAGTTCTAAATAATTTGCTGACTACTAACTACATTTTTCCATTGATAATTTATAAAACTACTCTGTGATCTGACATAGTCTCCCCTGATGCAACTTCATATTGTTGTTGATAGTTTTAAAGAGCTCTTATTTCGTAAACGTTTTATTTATTTCGAGTGGTTTTATCCATGATATTCCACTCTATGACGTTGACCAGCAGTCTTGTGTCTTATAGTCTTCACCATCTTTGTTATTTGCCATTTTGTCGTTGTTTTTACCTTTGTGTATTTTAATTTTTCACGCTTCATAATACAGTTTGCAGCTTGTTCGCGTCAAATTTCAAGTGATAGCACCTGTGCTTTTCAATAGTTTTTTAATATTACATATCTGACATACATCTGACATACATCAGGGTTTTTGATAAAATGTTACTTAGTTTTGATATCTAAAGTTTAATAACTGTATTATTCGTTTTTCTCTTTCTTGTGTTTGTTATTATTTCTCTTATTATTACAAGTAGTAGATGTAAGATGCATCACTGCTCATGTTATGACAAAAATGAATTGCACGTGGATGAACGACACCACTTTTGAGCTCACATTAATTATGCTAATTAAATAAACAGTGGTTTCAGGTGATCTTGTTCATTCAAATAACTTCAAACAGAACATCATGATGTCTTAGAAAGGTTTCTTACGTTGATATTAAGGTATATGAAGAAAATAATGTTAATTTACCCGGAAATGCTTTAAAAAATATTTTTGATTGTCGATTTTCTAGAAAAGCAGAGTCTAAATAAAAAGGCTCAACTATTAAATGTCATCATTCGCACATAGAGAAACTGTGCACCAAATTTGATGCTTTCGTCCGCCCGGTGAATAAAATAAATGTTAAAAATTGACACTAAGAATCTTGACTACCAATCACACATACAATGACCCACGTCCAGCGCTTTAAAAAATGAACAATTTTGGTCTGTGTGTTGCTATTTGCTGGGCGTGCGTCAGAATTTTTTGATGATTTTACGAGAACTCGAGATGAACGTTATTCATTTCTTGTATCGGTCAACCTTCGCGCACATCAACTGCATGTCAAAAATGGTAGCGTTTCTCCACGTGTGAATGTAGACGCCAGAAGAAAACTAGCGTCAAAACAGCGCCAATCTAACGTTAGGCACAAGAAGAGCACACGCTCTAGGCCTATATACGCTGTTATGTGTTTTCGTTGGCTGAGATTTGTTCCAGTCGCATAATAGGTCAGAATGTACATACATGAAAAAGTTAAAAGAACAATTTAGGGATCCATATGTAACGTTAACGTAAACATAATATGTCCTAAATTTATGATATCATAAATCTAGGACATAATTATAATTAGATGACGATTAAGAATCAATAATAACTGAACTGCAAATTATTTGATAAATAAATGAAATTTAACCTCCATCGGTATTTGTTTTTCGGATTTTTATGAGGTAAAATATATATTATTTTTCATAGGATCAATGTTATAATTACTCATCGTAATATGGTGAAACCATGCTGATTAGAGTAGAAAAGCATCAGTTGCAATCCCCAACACTTGGGAGCGGCACTGAGACTGATTTCACGTTTTGGGGTGAGTGAAGTATTTTATTGTACATATAGTCTTTGGTGGTACGTTTTATATTTCCCATGGTCGCACGCTGCGTATATACCAGACATGCTATTGAGTGATACGAGGACGCGGTGCGCCCACTGGACCCGTCAAGGCTCTCAAATAATCACATCATGCTCGCTGGACACGCCTTAGAAGTACCCTAAGTGCTCGTTTTATATGCGGCCGGATGACGCTAGGTAAACGTTAAACCAAGAAACAACGAACATTGAACGTGACATCTGCATGTATCTAGCGTTGATATAGTGTTGTTGTAGCGCGCCCCATGTGTTTCTGGCGATCTCCTGGCGTATTTATGCGCTCAATAACTTCTTTCGGTGGTAACAGTGCGCACAAAAATATGTCTAGCGTTAGTGCAGTGTGCTCCACTAGCCAGTAGCGAGTGTCGACGCCCGACCGACGTCTATGCAAAAAATAATCAATTTCCAGTGCGTGGGTCGTGCGTTGACTATGTGGGACTGAGACTTATAGCGAGAAAATACCACAAAAATGGCGGTACTGAGCGTGCATATAGCGCCGTGTTCTGATATAACACATGTCCAGCGAACATATGATGTATATGGGCGTGCTAAATAACTCCCTGCCTTGTTTGTGCTGCGCGTTGGCCAGAATGCACTATGCATTCGTTAACTTTATCGTCCTATTAACTCTCAGTGTGTTAAAACAACACTGTATATTCGCTGATCAATAACCTATATATTCGTCATAAACTCGCAAGCTCGTTTGATACCCTGACCAAATTAATGGACGCACGACGACGCACTGCTCTCATTTTATCACTCAAGGCGTGGGCTGTGCGTCGTGTACGTGTGACTTGGCTATTAGGAGACACTTATAGAGGATAGCCCTTCCTCGGATATTGTGATTTTTTTTTAACTTGACAAGACCCCTTAACTTGTGTATTAACACTGTCCACCTTTGTTCTATAGGTTCTTTTTATCTATCCATTGCGCCAAAATGTGGTTAGATTTGGTGGTGAGGAAATGATGTGAACTTTACAGACAAAAACAGATAATAAGATTGATGTTCTATGCGGTTGTGACCTTTCCTGACCTTTATAACTTGGTAAATGTTATCATTGTTTCTGCTCAATATTGTCCATTCAAACTATACATTTTGGTATCAAATAGTTACATTTCATTGATTGTTATCAAATAAAATGCCTATTATATCATTCTACTGCGGGTTGCCATGTCATCTGATATACCCCAGGTGGTACAAATCAGCTTTAAAACATTATTCATACTTCACATCAATTCGAATATACACCATATCTGGTTTTGTTCTGAGGCCTTATTTTCATCATAAATCATAAATCAAACCTTGGTTATGTCTGGTGTTAAACAGATAATATCAAAGTAAAGACAACGTGATGACAAAAATAGCTAAATCGCTGTCGTATGCTGTTTTGACCTTCATCGCCTTTTATAGTAGGGTTCAAATCCATGATTCCGTGACCAGCTATCGGCAAGTAAGATTTAACCATTTTTTTAGTCTAAGATATTTCTCAAACATATGCTACTGCGCCTCTTTAGAAAAGTTGGATGAAATTTTGTAGAGCGCAAAATCCAAATTGGCCGCCATTGATCATAGTGAAAAGCAAGTATTCACTTATTTCAACTCCTGGTTTTCTAGTGGACCGTAATTTGAATGCTTCAGTTAGAATATGGATTTATGGAGGTCAACCAGTTTATATTTCAAAAGAAGCATGTCGAGTTTGAAAAACGGCACAAATTCAAGATGGCCGTCATACTGCAGCGGCCTTTTGAAAAAAAACTTAAACCTTATAATCCCATAATCAAGTGTGATCTGTCATTTCTGACTAATTTTGGGGCATGGAACACATTTTTTTACCTCAAATTACAACCAAAAGTTCCGGGGATCTTCAAGCATCACATATATGAAGGTCAAAACATTGTCAGATAGCGTATATATATATATATATATATATAGTGATTGAGTATTGACAAATAAATTACCAATTTTGCACACTAACTCCAATTGTTCGGGCATCACCATGTATAGTACGCCTACACCACGCTCTACGTAGGGTTGTCCCAGAAGGTCTATACTTCCATCCCATTAAGTCAAATCTTGGTTATTTTTGTTGTTAAGCTAATTCCGTTTTAAAGTGGCTTATGGGAATTTTCTCCTGGTCTATTTGATTTTTGTTGTATCGGTTGATATTACCATGTCTATATGGATACCATACAGGAAAAGAGTATTCCAAAATAGACCCAACCAGGGCAAACTGTACATGCCTGTGCCTATGCAATCTCTTTACTTTTATGGACATCTCCCGAGGTTTCTTCTACGGATTAAGAAACTACAACATATAAAAATGAGACGTCCCCACCTTGGAAAAAAGGTGTATTTCCTATATATTTTATTGATAGCATCAACTTCTCTTCGCAAAGAAACAATTACAACTACAATTAAATAAAATAGACATTTATATAATATTACAATCCAAAAAATAGACACAGTATGCATACTTTCACCCAAACACATTTCTATCCCTGATGGCCTGAAGGGGTCAAGAAAACATCTGATAATGTTGCCAAATTTCATGTGTATATTATTTGTGGGATAAATCTTTTGAATGTTATCGTTTGGTATGCAGTGACTGTGGAGCCATACTCTTTACAATTATTGCTGCTTATCTGCACGGGTGGGGCTACAGTGTCCTATACTTGAGAAGGTTGGTGAGAAAGGACGGCTGCAGCGCTCTGTGTTACAAAGCAGAATGCCTTTTGTGCAGATCGTCTTTCACTGAACACTGTGGTAAACGGAACTGGTCAACCGGTAATACAGTTGAGAAAGCACGCATTTGAACCCACTAAACCAGTTGAAAACAGACACAGAAACTGAAGCTACATGTAAATTCTGTACTCTGGAGAGAATAGAGGAATATGTCGCATGCGCCAATTGTGGACAAGACCATTATTTTACATTTTTTATATACATGTATATCAATTGGATTAACTCTCTAACCACCGGTCCCGATTGTATTCGGTTTTTATTAACAAAGATTTAAAATGTGACATCAATCAACAAGACCTGTAAATTGTTCACTCCTATTTTGTCAAATCTGCATAATTTTTACTCACCTAAACTTGTGAATCGCGTCAGCGTGACACGACTTCAAATGGGTTAAAATTCCAATAAATAACTTGGCGGGTGAAGGTAAAGTCACTAACTAACCATATAATAAAATCATAGGAATATCCCATTCATTTATCTTGTGCCGTACATGTATATATTGAAAAAATACTATAGATAATGTCATACAAATCGCCATTATCAATCTAAAGCAATCAATCAATTTCTAAATCAATTCCCAAATCAATTCCCAAATCAATTCCCAAATCAATTCCCAAATCAATTCCCAAATCAATTCCCAAATCAATTCCCAAATCAATTCCCAAATCAATTCCCAAATCAATTCCCAAATCAATTCCCAAATCAATTCCCAAATCAATTCCCAAATCAATTCCCAAATCAATTCCCAAATCAATTCCCAAATCAATTCCCAAATCAATTCCCAAATCAATTCCCAAATCAATTCCCAAATCAATTCCCAAATCAATTCCCAAATCAATTCCCAAATCAATTCCCAAATCAATTCCCAAATCAATTCCCAAATCAATTCCCAAATCAATTCCCAAATCAATTCCCAAATCAATTCCCAAATCAATTCCCAAATCAATTCCCAAATCAATTCCCAAATCAATTCCCAAATCAATTCCCAAATCAATTCCCAAATCAATTCCCAAATCAATTCCCAAATCAATTCCCAAATCAATTCCCAAATCAATTCCCAAATCAATTCCCAAATCAATTCCCAAATCAATTCCCAAATCAATTCCCAAATCAATTCCCAAATCAATTCCCAAATCAATTCCCAAATCAATTCCCAAATCAATTCCCAAATCAATTCCCAAATCAATCAATCAATCAATCAATCAATCAATCAATCAATCAATCAATCAATCAATCAATCAATCAATCAATCAATCAATCAATCAATCAATCAATCAATCAATCAATCAATCAATCAATCAATCAATCAATCAATCAATCAATCAATCAATCAATCAATCAATCAATCAATCAATCAATCAATCAATCGATCGATCAATCAATCAATCAATCAATCAATCAATCAATCAATCAATCAATCAATCAATCAATCAATCAATCAATCAATCAATCAATCAATCAATCAATCAATTAATCGATCGATCGATCGATCGATCGATCGATCGATTAATCAATCAATCAATCAATCAAACAATCAGTCAATCAATCAATCGATCAATCAACCACATGTGTCTAATCTTGGTCTAAAATCTAGGTGATAGATATAAATAAGAAAATATATATATTTAAATAAACGTCCCTTAAACATTAAGGCGACAAAATGAGGCCAAATCATCATTTTTATTTTGGCTCCTTCTGAGGATTATAAATACACGATAAACTGATAAAGCGAAAAAGCACCGATAGAAACATAGAAACAATTAAATTAATTAGACCAAAACCAATATATGACAATGAGTTGAACGGTCACGGCTAATAACAAATTATTGAAATATAAATTACACCTCGAATAAGATATAAGACAAACAATAATTTCGAGCAGGCGCTATGATTCGTTTTCTTGGTATTATGACCATTTTGCATTTTCTGAAGTGTCATTTATAAACATAAGTGTATAAATTACATAAAATGCAAGTGAATAAGGTATACGTTTTTTACTCCGTCTTCAACTGCTTAACATACAGCGAGTATATATCTGGGATAATATATATACAAACAGACCCAAACAATAACCTGGTTCACAGATGTTATTTCGTGTTTAGCTAGCACGAGAACGATGAGGAACGTGGGTTATTTGTACCGAGTAGACATGAGGCCTTGGCCCGGTGTTGAGCCGATGTTGGGCCGACGTCCTAGACGGCGGGCCAACATTGGCCCAGCCCGGGCCAATGCCTCATGCTTACTGTGTAGGCTACATTTCAATCAGCGACCTTGCGGCTATTCACCGGATTCCGTGTCGCTTCAACAATTTTCGTGTCCAGTCCCGCCCTGTTTTGAAATAGGCGTAGTCATATACTCATTCAACTGGCGAAGGTTCAATTCAATAGTCCCGGCTTAAATGCTTCAGCCAGTTTAGCTGGCACAGTCATTGTGCCGGTCCCTGAGGTAAGCTGCATCTCATATCAGCTCATTAACATTATCCTAGGATTTGGTCATTTAGTAATGTAAATCTGTAATTCTTTTGTCTATTTAATTATTTAAAAACCGTTATTTCAGCGCATAATTTGTAAAAGCGTATGCATTTATTTCATTTAAAAATTAAAATTAATTTGTTTTTGTCGCTGGTAACAGCAATATTTTTATATCGTTTTTTTTCAGTTATAACTAATAGCAAACTTTTTGGTATCACATCCTTAATACTATTTTCTTTACTGTAGTTTTCAAAACGAGTGTATTGCATTTTTGTTACAATTTTTGTTATGCTTATGAACGACTTGCGATTTGTAAAGATTCAAATGACGAGCAAAAACTAACCAATACCTAGTCATGTTTGTATATGTCATACATGTTGCAACGAGTGGTGAATAGGGTCAAAGCGTGACGCGTACATGCAGGTATACATAATAACAAAATAAGAAGGAGCTGACATTGCAAACTAGAAAAAAGAGTTACTTTCAAGAGTTTACATCTGTGTGGTTCTAATATAGTTTTAACTGATTATCAAGTTTATGTCGTCGAAATGCAAAATTGCTATAGTGTGTTTAACCCTTTAACCGCCAAATTATTCAATCTGAATTTACACCCACTTGAAGTTGTGTCTCGCTGACGCAATCCACAACTTCAAGTGAGTGAAAATTATTCAGATTTGACAAAATGGAGGTCATCTGTTTTCAAATATTGCCGATTGCTGTCACATTTTATCTTTAATAGTTTAAAAGGTGGTATATAATGTGCTGATAAAAAATGAAAAGCCGAATCTATGCGGCACCGGCGGTTAAAGTGTTAAAGCTATGGTGAAACAACAAAATTATTCTCCAAAATATTTTTCAACCGCTTGGAGTTAAAGGTGACAGCGATACACGCCAAGTGGGTGAAAATGTGAGGCTTCTCACGCGGAATGCAAGTTACATTTTACAGAACGTGAAGCGTGAATTTACTATAGTCATCTCCATCCACTACAAGTCGCTGCCGCAATTCTTGACTTGTAGTGGATAAAGATGATTTGATGTGGGTGGAAAATTAAAGAAAATTGCCATGTATTGGTAAACCAGTTTCATTGAAATTTTCATTCTAAAACCACTAGTTGTAGGAAAATTAGGTCTGTTTACAGGGATGTAAAATGATGCGTTAATGCATCGTGAGGGCTTAAAGGGTTAACCACCGCGATACACATTAGATAAGACGGCTGATATAACCACGGCTAACATTACAATCCGTTCTCTCTCTCTTTGTTCAAGGCTGTGGAATAACCTTCTTCCTGAACACCTCCCAGAAGCACTGTGATTTTGTAAATTCAGGTAAGATAACATAACACTTCGATGACAACAAAATGGATTATTATATCTCGATTTTATCCTGCTAGACCCGTATATGTACACGGTCCCGGGCATGTTTCAAACGAAACAAAATGCCATTAAAAAATGTTCTTAAAATTATTAAATTGTTTATCAGCAGATAAATAATATAAAAAAGAATAATGTCTCAAATTCAATTATATTATAATTGAATTTGAGACAAGACCATTTTTCATAAATAAACATATTTTCATCATTTGAAGCTGGGAGTTGCGCTAGCAATTTCAGCTTTATATAAACGAAAATAGAAACAAACACTTCAGCAGCACAGAGATAAATAAATGAAAGCAAGTAGTTGTCAAATGTTGTACAATTATACAATGTTTTGATATGAAAATTTAAATGGTATTGTCTTTTAAAAAATATAATATTAACCCTTGTCCTGCTATGCCCGGATATACACGGGGTTTGGATGTTTTAGATCAGCAAAAATATCACTTAATGTTGAGGAAATTGTTTTTTATAGACGCTTTGTTGATCCAATAATTTAATTTTAGACATGTCTATTTTTCATAAATAGTAATATTTCTTTGTAAGCTATACCGATTTTCACGAATTTCACGTTATACCACCCACAGACCTAATGATGAATGACTTACACCAGTCATCATAATGATTAAGAATCAGGCGATGCATAATATGTTTTGTCGAATTAAGGTGAAAAACAATATACAGGAAGAGATATGATATTATAAATTTCACATAATGCATAGCGTTTCGCTACATGATACTGGTCAAAATACACCTTTAACATGTTCGAATTATTATATAACGGTACTTTTATCATGTACACTATGTAGACAATAATTATTTAAAACTACAAGGGGCCGGCCCCGATGGCTCATTCGGTCCGGTTGTGGCACGAGACTCAGAAATACCAGGCTCGAATGTCGACTCGTTCGGATGTTTGTCATGGAAGTTATGTATATATATATATACAGTGCTCCAAACTGGTCAATGACCTGGAGTGTGCCGTGCTGTCTATGGTACTGCTCACTATTAAAAATCATGCAAGTCATTCGATAAAAGTAGGTCATACTTCGGGCTTCCTTCAACTGTGATATTACTATGATGTGCGTAAAGCGACGTAAAGTAATATTCACTCATAACTTCATCGCCAAGTTAGTTATCTATTTGAAATGTTCACACAATTAAAGCTCACCCATGCGATCCAAGCTTTATGTGCGATGAATAATAACAAATAAATTTGTCAAAAAAATTAAATCTCGATGATGAGAGACACGTATCACAAAAAAAGTAGACTTATATTAAAAGTATTAAAAGGGTTCATGTCCTTCGCAAAAAAAGAGGACATAATCCGGTTTAAGGCTACCTAATCCACTTGCGAGCTTTTCTGAATAACATCAAATTATACGTAAAGCCATATTCACTTACTCAGGAATGTTAGCTGCAACTTTGGCAACGTAACCGGAAATATAAATAAAGATATATAATTATGATTATTGCCCGGTAAACTGAAATGTGCACAGTCAAATATGATAACCGAATACATGTACATGAACAACAATATGTATGACATGTATATATACTGTATTAAGAAAACAAATGATGATTTTCACTCAGATACATTGCACCTAAAATGTTTTGATGCAGCAAAGGACAATTTTCAAATTATTATAAACCTTAGTCGGTAATACTTGACAAATTATAAAACATGTTCGGTGAAACAAGGATAAAAGGTATTAAATGCAAAAATTGTTAAACAAATTGCTTAGGACTACCCATTATAAACGTGATTATTGGTTGAGAACAACAGTGGTTGTAAGTTTTAAAAGTTTATGATCATCCATTGGAAAAAAAGTTACCAATGGTTATCAACAATAAGAAAAAATGTCATTGTTTTTTTATTTGGAAAGTTATAATGAGTTATGATGAGTTGTAATGTTATAATGAGAATTAGACGTTAATCATTTTGTAAATACACCTGTATTGCAAGTATGATGACAAGATTAAACTACTTCTTACAACATTCATAGTAGGCTTCACATTAACAGTGATTAATAAATTATGAATTTTGCTGATTTCTCAGTGACTTCTCAACCACTTTTCAGGAAATTTTACAAAAAACATTTTGAAGTCGTGCAGCGACTAGTCAAGACCAGGATTCAATTCCTATTTTTTAATTCATACTCCCGTTCCAATTCCTTTTTTTTTATTTCAATTCTTATCCCTATTCCTAGTAAAAAAAAAAAATACAATTTCCATTCCAATTCCTAATTTCTAATTCCGTTTTAATTAAGGACTTTTTTTACCATATTTGCTTCGCCTGAAAGTTTAAAAATCACTTTGTGCGTATTCTACTTCTTGGGCCGTAATAAATATAGTTTGGGCTCGTCCAAAGTAATTTTGTGGACACAACACAAGCAATTACTCTTAATTTACTGTTAGTTTAATAATGTATCGTTTTGCAGATTATTTCTCTAATTAGAAACAACTGATGCTGTAGTAATCGCTAGGTGTCGCTAATCGCTAGGTGTCCCTATTACACGTCAAGTCAAGCCTTTTTCTAATTGAGCTTTGACTGAGCAACACGTCCAGATTTTTCTGCTAGAAAACACTGATTTGCTTTTATGTAAAATTTACCACCCTCCTACCCCATCCTTCGCCTTTTCTTTTCTTTGTGTTATATTAATGTAGGCGCTCTCAAGAGGGCAGCCGCACTTTTAAGATCATTTAACTGTTTATAAACATGTGTAATTATCAACATGGTTGTTATTAGTTGGATTTGTTTTATTTCTTCATATTATTTTAGTCAGACTTTATTTCATATATTTGCCTAAACAATGACATTGATTTCAAGTTAAGTTCGAGTAGAGGAATGTTTCCCTGCTTTTTATATTATAGATTATAACAGTATTTTTTACAATAACATTTATTGTTAAGTAAAATTTTCTTGAGTTGATGTATGATATAATATCAAACAATTTACACATTGACAATTATGATTATTAAAAATGTGTCATATCTTAAATTTGATTAGAACTGTCATATTGACAAAAAAAAAATATTCTGTAACAATAAAAAATACAAATAAATCATTTATTTTTCCAAAATACTGTTGGTTGTTTCTATAAAAAAATATTGGAAGGGAATCTTGACACCACATCACACCCTCTTCACAAGACTACTGTATTATCCTCACCTAGGGTGTAGGAACAACTTATTCAATATTATTGTGCACGTGATTCACCGTGATTCACTCTCTCTGATGTGTGTACATAAGTTCTACCTCATATAATTCAGTGATTATCATCAACAAATTGTACCCTGATGAAGTTTTATTAAACGAAAACGGTCGGCACCATCTACATCAGCTTTTTTATGATTTTCTGCTGGTAAACAACGTTCAGGGGTTTAATGGGCTCACGCTTATTCTCAATAGTACAATGTTTCATATATACTGTCATAATAATTATTGATAAAATCTGCATTTTATTATGAAGATCATTTCGCATTCATCATTGTAGAGTTAAGCGATATATATTAAATATGTGTAATATTCTATAATTTGGGAAATTATCAATTAAACGATAATTATTTATTTAAATAATATATTTAGTGTAATGATGTGAACAATTATACTGTAGAAAATCAATCAAACTAAACTAAGGTAATTGTTGGGATATGTTTTTATAGAAAACTTTCTGTTAAATTCTTTTATAATCTTTGTATATGTGTTGTAGCGTATATTCTGTGTTCCGTAAATATCGCGCGAAATGATAGCTGAAATAATATTAAATAAAAAATACTATAATCAAATGCATTAGTGAATCAATTAAATAGATTATGCGTTTAGCCAGATAATAACAGGTTATATGTTGTTTATTTTTTAAACAATGAAGTCATTTTTAAAACAAGTCACTATAAGCATGACAAAACAGTGTGGTATTTTATCTTTATATGGCGGGATATATGATAGACTCAGCTCTGGCGATATATTGTTATGCGTTGTTTTTTCATAAGGAGCAAGTCACTGTGTCCATTTAGAACTAACCGTAACGATTAACAAGGTTATTGTTACCCCCCCCCCCCCCCAGCCAACTGTCACATCACACCTCTTTACTTTTTAATAAAAATATTTGTATCACCTGATATTAAGATTGTGATTAAATTGTTTCGGAAACTCAACTGGTAAGCACATTAGAAAATAATAATCAAAAATATACTCAGACAGAGGAATACTTGACCTTAATGGTAGAGACAGTCCACCCCTTATCTACTACTCTGAAAATAGTTTAACTGCTCAATACCAGCAATTCAATAATATCTACGTGTATTTTTATAGAAATATTTGGCCTTATGACTTAATTAAAGTGGCACATGAAGGCATAACCACCCCTGGTGAACATGAAACATTGACCTCAATACTCAAAAATTGACCTAACGTCACAGATGCTGACCCAGCATTAAAACAACACCACATGTCGCTTTAAAAAATACCAGCTCTGGTCTAGGTGTTTATAACACTTCTCCCTCCTCTGTTTATAGGCCCGTGCCACTATCAAAATGACTGATTACCTCCTCCACAATGTGACGTTCTTCACATTTTGTTGAGATTAAAACAAAATCAAAAAGTTTATTTCCGATTTCAATTCCACCTACTTTTTTGAAATTCCAAGCAATTCCAATTCATTCAAAATGTATTTCAATTCCCATTCCAAGTCATGGAATTAGCCTTGGAATTGAGTCCAGATACAATACATGCTTCCACATATTATTTATTGTATATTTAATAGCATGTGGTCATTATTCACAACGGATTTTGAAACTTCAAAAGAAAGCAATTCGAAATAATATTTATCAAGGTAGTTTTAAATGCGCACACCGATTTTCTCTTTAAACAAAAATTGTAAAAGTAAATAATATACATCGACATCAACAACTACAATTATATTTTAAATTAATCAACAACACTCTTTCGGATCATTTTTTATGATTTAGTGTTGCTCCAAACCTCGACATTCATTATTATAGCAACAGGGGGGGGGGGGGACGAACTGAGAAATGCCCTTTTTGCACATGAATTCGTTCATAATTCTGTCAGAAACCAAATGTCACATTTATTAAACACCACACATTTATTAATATTAGAAAAATTAAGGGCCTACTCACTAATACTTTTAAAAGTTTTAGATAATACGCTAAATCTAATCTAATAGAGGAATATTCTGAAATTTGATAAATTATGTTTTGCTCGTAATTTGACAACATCTACCTGAGTCATTGTTTATTTTTACACCATTAACCGCGAAGTTATTCAATTGAAATTCTTGCCCACTTGACGTCGTGTCTCGCTTATGCGACTCACAGGTTCAACGGATTGAAAATTATTCGTATTTAATAAATTCAGGTTAAGTTAAACTATGTTAAAATCTTTCTGATTGATGTCCTGTTTTATCTTCAACATGTTGTTTTATATTTAATGCGAGTTTGTTTGTTAAAACAACATCCTATTATTATCCCAACATTTTCATTTGCACAGTTTCTCATAAATAATTTGATTTGACAAGCTCATTTATTTTTTTATTATTTTATAACTAGGTGGCATTTAATTGTATTACATGTATTCCACAGTGTTATTTCTTTTTCTTCTTTTTCTTTTTTTTTCTTCTTCCTCCTCCTCCTCCTCCTCCTCCTCCTCCTCCTCCTCCTCCTCCTCCTCCTCCTCCTCCTCCTCCTCCTCCTCCTCCTCCTCCTCCTCCTCCTCCTCCTCCTCCTCCTCCTCCTCCTCTTCTTTTTCTTCTTCTAATTTAATTCCGGAATTGATACCAGGTATGGTGACCGCCCTACTACTTTCATTAAATAGTCCAGTTGCTGCTCTTATATGCTCAATAGGGACATAGAAATTATGAGAAGTGTAAGGTGTTTCGATTGATTCATATTCTTATAATTTCACTGAACAAATTTAGGTTTGTTGCCCAAGTGGTAACTTTGGGCAATTTTTTTATTGGCATAATTAAATAATTAACATAATCGGCTTAATCTGCATTATGATCTAAGGTAGGCAAACGTATGTGGCTGCTGTTCTACTTTATCAATCTACACATGCAATATACCATATAAAAGGTAATTAAATTCCCATTCTAACGATGTATTGCATGATGCAGTGAATAAAGGGTTATCTCTATAAATACGCTGAAACATGTTTTTTTATTAGAAATAAAATCTAAATTGACAACAAAACAAGTTAGTTAACATGGTTATTGGAAACGACTAAATAAAACATAATTATTGGCCATATCTATATTTGACTTATGTGTTCTGAACCCAGAAGTGTATTTGCTTCAAACTGAGTGGTATTTAGATTTGTATATGGCATATATATATTTAAATGCGAGAATATTGCAGTATTTTTTTAAATGTGTATATTTAGCATGGGCTGAAATATGAAAAACTGAACTTTGCTCGACATTTGAGGACAAATTATTTTTTCTGCATGATTTAGAGTTGATAAATTTATGTCTCATGTTTTTCAATCAAAATGACCTATATTTGACCTTCAACTTCAAAATGGTTACCGACAACACACACATAAAGCTGTTTTTATGCACATGAACTATAATATCATAAACGAAATTTTTTTAATGGAAAACTAAAAAATAGACTACGTAATATGGCAGATTATGTTGCAAGGCATTCGAAACTGTGTTTAATCACAGTATTTTCTAACATGCTTTGATGTGCTTAGTATTTAGAATAACATCATTATTTTAATAATTAATATGTAAAATGGCATCCATCTTGGATTTTACGATGAGCTATAGGTCAGACGATGGACAACAAACATCCGAAATGTTTTTTTCGGCCCCCAAGTCATACAAAAAAAAAAATTGAGCAATTTCGTGCCACAAATAAAAAAGAGTTCAATTTACATTTGGATAGTCATTTTGTTTCTTGTTCATTTAAGGGTGAATTTCGCGGCCATTTTGGATTTTTTCTCCCAAATTTACTCAGTAACTTTTTTTTTCGGTCCAATAAGTTAACACAAATCAATCATGTCATCGTCAACACTTTTAGCGGTATACTTATAGTAACAGTAAATATATAGGAAAGAACGGACATCTAGTATTTGAAGGTCAAATAAATGTTATTTTTTCCAAAGACACCAGAAAAAAATATATATAATACAAACGTTGCATAAACTATCAATTGTGCTTTCATGTGTGAAAAAACATAGAAAATATGGGGGTTTCTTTAAATTTCGGCAGCCATTTTGTGTTTTGCTAATTTACAGGTGAAGGGCACCAAATATAGAATCTTATCCGACAGACTCGAATTCAGTACACACATATTTTGTAAAAAAAAAAGTGGATAAAAAATTATACACAAAAATTCCGAGATAAAAATCATATTTTAGCCCATGCTAAATACACATATTTCCATGTGAGGCTTCAATATTTTTCCATTTAAAAAAATATAAGACATTTATAAATATAGATAACACTCATTTTTAAGCATACACACATCTGGGTTCAGAAAATATAGGCCAGATATGGATATGTGCAATGATTACTTTTTATTAACACGTTTCCTTTTCACCATGTTGAATCGTTTGTTTTGTTGTTCATTTTGATTATTTTATAATAACAAATCATGCTTGAGCGTATGTGGAGAGACAACTGCTTATTCTACTGCAATGTGTGATATATCATTAGCACGGGAATTTTATTATCTGTATATGGTACATCGCAAGTGCAAGTGATTTATCTAGTAGGGTGAAAAACCTAGCTTTCATGACCACTTTCTGGCAAAGATGTTTTGATGATTGATTTGACTTCCTTGAACCTTTTAAAAAATATTTAGCCCCAGTGTCCCTCGCAAAAATCCCGGCATTTTTTTCTAGAGGCGTAAATCCAAAATGGCCGCCTGCGCCACTATGAAAGAATAACTTTTGACATGATAAAGCTACAAATATGAATAAATACACTTTTTTGGCTAATTCGACCACAGGGAATCCATTTCTAACGTCAAGTTGGTATTTAAACACATTTCTGACCGTAAAATCCAAGATGGCCGACAAACTGAAAATAAAATCCATTTTTTAAGCGAAACATAATTTGATCCCCTTGCAGGGTGGTATGAATGCAACAGTTGATATACCTATACATGAATGCATAGCTCTAAATAACAATCACAAATTACAATAAAAAAAAAAAAATAATAAAATAAAATAGAATAAAATTCTGCACGTATATGTCGTATATAAGCCTCCACCACGTGAAGCGAGGAGACAAGTATACTGAAAATATAATATATGTATTGGATTACACCTCCTGCCAAGCTATGTACTGAAGCCTCAGATTCTGATGAATATGTCATGCTATTCTGTTTACCATCATCTGGTTTATTTTCATGCCAGCTTCACTTAGCCTTTCCGAGACGAGCCTGAGGTGGTAAATGAGCTCAACATCATTTATTCTGTATATGATTATATCATCAATGGAGACAAAGACACACTGATCAGTCCATGTAGCCCTGTCCATGGTGCGTTGGAAGAGGCTGAAGCGTTGGCCAGTTTATACGGCATTCGCTTGAACTCAAATAGGCCGCTATGGCAAGTGAAGGTTGTTTTGTATCGATACTCTGGTGCTACTGGAATCTGCCAGTATCCACTTTTGAGATCTAAAGTCGAAAACAACTTGGCAGGCAGTAGGAGTCTGAGTCTTTTACGGTGGCCGCATTAAGCTTACAGTAGTTGATGCAGAATATCTAGGCATGATTCATCTTTTTGGGGGTCAATGTGACTGGCGCCGCCGATGATGATGTTGAAATCTACATTACACCCGCTTTTATCATATCGTTGACCACTTTCCTTATTCAGAGGGGTGTGGCCCTCAGTTTAAAGGGTCAGCAGCCATTAAGTTTGATGGTGAGGATAAATAAGTTGCAGTGACCAAGGTTGAAAAGGTCCTCGGCAAATACGTCTGTAGGCTATACCCCTTCATGACGTCATTGATGCAATGGTGGCAACAGCTCTCAGACAGAGGCTGTATGGGGGATGAAGTCTGTATATGGCATAATGCTAAAGTTTTGACCAAACGATGTCACTTTCCTTGTTCCATAATCCATCTTCCCATTCCCTCGGCTGCAGCAACTCATGTGGGTAGTCTTTTGTGACCAATACTGGGAGCGCATCGGCATCCATGAGTTTGACTTCTGTTTCACCGATCACTGGCAGGGGAGTTCCGCCAAGTTTGCATACCAGACCGGATGGCTAAAAAATGACAGACATCCCAGTTTGAGACACATCAGATATTTATTTTACAGCCATGAGTGATCTGGCAGCACCAGTGTCTAGTAGGGTATGGACCTGCTCTCCAGCAATATCTAGCTATATACAAAATGGTGACAGTACTGCTATTAGTGGCCCCTTGAAGCCTTACGTTGTCTGGCTTGATACAGGGAAACATTTGCGTAATGGCCTACCTCTTTGCAGCATGCGCAGATTGGCTGGTCGGCTGTTCACGACATCCCGTCAGTTTTTTTTGGCGCAGTAGGTGGGGGTTCAGGTTCACCGTCCTTTGCGCATCTGTGTGCGTGATCCGCAATACTGACTGCGTTCTCTTGTTTGCTCCAAGGTGTTGACTCATCTCAGTGCCGGTAGTTGTGCGGAACACCTGCTTATCCCTGAAGGCCTGTAGTTGCCCCATGTGTCTCTGCACGGTTTCCAGAATCGACAGAAACCCATTTGCCGTCTCTTGGTTTGTCTGTGCCACACCCACCTCTATGGGTTCTTCGTCCATTACCTGGTGTTCTTTTTTCCGTTCATCCTCCTTCTCCAAGGCCACCTCTGTTGCTGTTTCGAGAGTATTAGCTTGTACTGTTCTCAACAGGTGGCCAGCAAAGGCTCTGTCAGTGAATTCCTTCAGAAAGCTGACTACTTTACCCTCTTCGCCTATCGCCCATGCTGTGGGGTAGGCGAGCTTGGCTTCAGATAAGGATTACAGGATGTATGCCGTGGTGTTTTCTGGCCTCTTTTTGATTGAATGTAGCTTTTCCTGTAAACATAAATTCTCTACTGCTGACACGAATGAGACAGAAAAAAAGAAGTACAACATGCTGATGCGAGTATCCCGTTAACCATGACTGGAGAGCAGTGCCAGCACTTCGTGAACCTGAACCCCAACCACTGCGCCAACAAAAAACTGACGGGATGTCGTGAACAGCCGACCAGCCAATCTGCGCGTGCTGCAAAGGGGTAGGGCATTACACAAAGGTTTCTCTGTATCAAGCCAGGCTTCAAGGGGCCACTAATAGTAGTACTGTCACCATTTTGTATATATTGCTAGATATTGCTGGAGAGCGGGTCCATGCCCTACTCCATACTTGAGCTGCCACATCACTCTTGGCTGAAAAAAAATCTAATGCATCTCAAACTGGGATGTCTGGCATTACTTTAGCCATCCGATCCGATCCGAACTGGCCAACTTAGCGGAACTCCCCTGCCAGTGATCGGTGAAACAGAAGTTAAACTCATGGATGGCGACGTGCTCCCACTACTGGTCACAAGAGACTTCCCACATGAGTTGTTGATAGGCAGTGATGCCATCAGCCGAGGGAATGGGAAGATTGATTATGGAACAAAGAAAGTGACATCGTTCGGTCAAAACTTCAGCATTACGCCATATACAGACTTCATCCCCCATACAGCCTCTGTCTGAGAGCTGTTGCCACCCTTGCATCAATGAATTCATGAAGGGGTATACAGACGAGGACCTTTTCAACCTTGGTCACTGCAACCTAATTACCCTCACCATCAAACCTAATGGCTGCTGACCCATTAAACTGAGGGCCTACTGTACACCCCTCGGAATAAGGAAAGTGGTCAACGATATAATAAAAGCTGGTATAATCTAGATTTCAACATCACCATGGCAGTCACATTTACCCCCCAAAAAAAAGAATCATACCTAGATCTTCTGCATCAACTACTGTAAGCTTAATGCGACCACCGTAAAAGACTCAGACTCCTACTGCCTGCCAAGTTGTTTTCGAAAGTGGATACTGGCAGATTCCAGTAGCACCAGAGTATCGATACAAAACAACCTTCACTTGCCATAGCGGCCTATTTGAGTTCAAGCGAATGCCGTATGAGCTGGCCAACGCTTCACCCTCTTCTAACGCACCATGGACAGGGGCTACATGGACTGATCAGTATTGCTTTGTCTACATTGATGATATAATCATATACAGCAGAAATGCTTTTGAGCACATTTACCACCTCAGGCTCATCTCGGAAAGGCTAAGTGAAGCTGCCATGAAAATAAACCAGATGATGGTAAACAGAATAGCATGACATATTCATCAGAATCTGAGGATTCAGAACATAGCTTGGCAGGAGGTGTAATCCAATAGATATATAATATTTTCAGTATACTTGTCTCCTCGCTTCACGCAATGGAGGCCTATATACGACATAGGCCTATACGTGCTGAATTTTATTCTATTTTATTATTTTATATTTTTTTATTGTAATTTGTGATTGTTATTTAGAGCTATGCATTCAGCTATAGCCATATTAACTGTTGCATTCATACCAATCTGCAAGGGGATTAAATTTTGTTTCGCTTGAAAAAAGTGGATCTTCTATCCAAATTTGTCGGCCATCTTGGATGGTAGGGTCAGAAATGTGTTTTAATACCAAATTGACGTCAGAAACGGATTCCGTGTGGTCGAATTAGCCAAAAAAGTGTATTTATTCATATTTGTAGCTTTTATATGTCAAAAGTTATCTTTTCATAATAGCACAGGCGGCCATTTTGGATTTACGCCTCTAGAAAAAAATGCCGGGATTTTTGCGAGGGACACTGGGGCTAATTTTTTTTTAAGAGGTTCGATGAAGTCAAATCAATCATCAAAACATCTTAGCCAGGAAGTGGTCATGAAAGTTAGGTTTTTCACCCTACTAGAACATCAACGACAGACGTTTGCGTAACCCTACACCGTAATAATTTTGGACAGCCTCGGAGGTACCACCATATAAGCGGTCAAAAAAAATGTTGTCCAAAGTTGCCGTCTGGGCAAAAAAGCTGAATATGTTCATTGACCAATTGGGATCATAAATCAATCAAAAAACATAACACTTCTCACAATTTCGTAGGTTCTATGGACGGCAACGGCAACTATTCCATAGTTTTAAAGTTAGTATCTTTAACATGTAGTAAATGTCGACCCTCTATAAACCCATTAAATTCGTTTCATGAAAATTGGTTGAGAATTGACTGAGAAATCTGCGAAATTCATTCGCCTGGTCAATGTGAATCCGGATTATTTGTGGTGATAATGATAATATATGCTATTGGTGCGTTTGTTATGTAGGCATTCTGGGCGAAGTTTGTGGAGTAAAGCTGCAATGGCCAACACGGTTCATTTGCTGTTGGCATTTGTGCTGTACCTGGCGCTCTCTGAACCAGTGTCTTCCTTCCAAGTCACCAGTGAGTATGCCATGTATACGTGGATTTTATATTTTATATAAACATTTTAGACGTCAGATTCTGACGTGTAAAGCCGGTCCCCGCGCTGAAAGGGTTAATATCAACACGGAACAAGGCATATATATAAACAGTTTGATTTGTATCTCCTCATTCTATATTGGCTGGATTCACAAAGCAGACCGTCTCGAAAATGGAAATATTTTCAATCAATCCCATGGATGGTTCGATTTCCGGTCTCCACTGTGTATATAAATTATATATATATATATATAATGATTAGAATGGTATATATTTATTTAGCATTCATATGAAATAGGGATTACATCTGTATGATGTACATATAATAGGATAATTCAGTACAAAATGTGACAACCATTTTGCAACTCTGGGGATTACAAAAACACTGAAGGTATCCTGGTGCAGATGGCAATATCAAATTAAGCTTACATACAAAATGGCCCATCTATCTAGTGACAAGACCTAATATTTATCAGGCCAATTCTGTGAAACTCAATAGACCTGACCTCACCGAGCTAGCTAATACAATGATATGGAGGATCTTATATAACATTATTTTCACCGAGTAGCCATTCAAAAGGGTTTCCGGTGACGTCACTGCATTTCACAGTTCTGTATATAATAATGTGAGAGCAAAGCATTGTAGTCACACCGCCATGCAACTTCTTGTTGGGACATGTTGACTCTTCGGGGCTCAGTTTTACTCTGACGGGAACTGGTCTATATTCAGACCCCAGTTTACCTGTGTTTCACGTGAAGCACGATACAGGCTCGGCCTAAATGTGGTAACGCCTACACACAAATCAGGAAACTTTTAACAACTTAAAATTTCACAAATCGATTGAATAATTTATTTATTTCGGTAAAACAGTAGCGCCAGTATAGGTTAAATGAGCCTCGGTATAATTAAGAGTTTTCACGTGGGTTTATTGTAGAGAAGCCATGAACCAACAGGGCAATAATATGAGTAGTCCGAGGGTATTAACTAATTAAACAATTATCAAATAACTTTTTTCTTCTGTTTAAAGTTCAGTTCCTGATAAGGAAAAATCACTTGTAAATACAGTTAAATTAAAAATATTGATTGCATCACATAAAGAAGTTTTCAAAAGAAAATAAATTTACCATTGTTTGTTTACTTATTTGACTGAGGAGTAGATTGTCTGAGGCTTACAACCCAAAATAATATATTTTTCAATTAGGTCACTGATCAAAAACTTCCAAATATTTAGGACTTTAACGTGAGCGCGAGGAGCGGCGGTTGGAGTCTGCAGTATCCATGGTATGGGTTACAATGTCTTTATTATTAAAACCAGTTGTGTCACCTTGGTCGCCTTCTAAAATCGGAAATGTTATCTCATCTGGAATAGGCGGTGGTTCTAGAGGGTCTAGACTTTCTGGAATGTTCACACATGTCAAGGGATTTGAGTACATTGGGGTCGCGTTGTCGTCATCTTCATTGTCATTTATAGAGTGTGATATAAGTATTGGAGGATTTGTAAATTTATAGCACTGGGCTTGTTTGACACGATATGCTGCAGAGTGTAACTTTTGACATGTAAATTTTCTGATTTGGGCACATTTCCCATCTATCCCAACGACAAGATACCTATCACGTGGCTTAAATTTGCTATAATCAGCACATAGGTACAATACATCTCAGATGCAGATATGTGCACTAGGTGTATCAGCTTGAGATGTTTCAGATTTAGAGCTCAGAGGGTGGTTTTATGTGCGCTGTTCATGTTGTTGCATTATTAGTTGTTGATCATCTAGTCCAGGGGTATTAGTCTAAAACTCATAGAGACCTGGAACACATTCGTAACAAGCTGAAAATTTCAGCATATATTGTTGAGACAACATAGAAAAACATTTCAAAAGTCCTCTAAGATCCCCCTGGTATTAGTGCCCGAAATGGGGGTAATAAGGGGGTAAATAGGGGTAATAAAGGGAATAATAACGATAACTTTAAAACTATTTAACCTGGATTCATACAAATTGTATCTAAACATATGTTTATTCCCCTGCGGATTCCATTAAAATATTTGTATTAATTTCTAGCCACCGTTTCATCCCCAAAAGTGGTAAATAGGGTAAAAGATAGGTAATAACCATAATTTATGATCTATTTGACCTAGATTCATAAACTGTGTATCTAACAACGGATAATTTCTTTTAGAACACTTCTAAAATTTGGGCACCTCCCCTTAATTACCAACAACAATTTTTTATATCAATTTTTAACCACCCTTCCCTCTCCATAAGAGGTAAATATGGGTAAAATGGGGGGTGATAACCATAGCTTATGAACTATGGGGTCTAAAATTACAAAAAATGTTTTTAAACATATGTTTTAGCTCCTGAGGAATCCACTACAATTACTTATATCAATTTTTAACAACCCTTTCTTTCCCGAAAGTGGCAAATAATGGAAAAATTATGAGAATAACCATGATTTGACGGAGATTCCTAAAATTGGTATTTATATATTTGTCCTAGCATCAAACAAAAAAGTGTAGGCCTAATTGAAAGAAAAACCAACCATCACCATTTGATCTCAAAAAAACGGAAATTGTATATGATGTTGTATTCATTTTTAACAACCTTTGCATTCTCAAAATGTATTTTCATGTATAATGTAGATTGTTAATCACATAATAAAACAGTTAATTCGAGTTTATTTCAAAGAGCTTAAACTATTAAATTTACAACTATTAAACTTTTAAAAACGGTTTCATTATTTTTTCTCGGATGCTAAAATATATAACCTAGATACCAATTTTATGAATCTAAGTAAGTCAAATATCGCTCACATCTTACCCTTATTTACCACTTTTCGGGATTAAAGGGTGATGTTACAGCATCATATCCTTTTGTTGCTGGTTGTCGCATAAGTTTAAAATGGTTTTAAAATCTCTCCCATGTTAAAACATATCTAGGTAGGCCCTAACAATTGTATAAATCTAGGTAAAATAGCTCACAAGTTGTGGTTATTATGCATTTTCTTTGCTTTGGGGATGAAAAGGTCGTAGAATAGTAAAACAAATGATAATATTAAACACCCCGGGTATGTTTGGATACAAATTTTATGAATCTAGGTCAAATAATTGGTTGAAAATTGATATAAAAAGTTGTTGCTGGCGATTAAAGGGAGGTCGCCGAATTTAAAAAAGTGTTTTTGCTTTTTTCGCCGATGCTAGATACAAATTTTATGAATCTAGGTCAAATAGCTCATAAGCTATGGATATTATCACTATTTTTCCTATTTATAACTTTTGGGGATGTAAGGGTGGCAAAAAATTAATACAAATAATTTTGATGTATTCCGCAGGTGCTAAAACATATATTTAGATACAAATTTTATGAATTTAGGTTGAATACTTTTAAATGTATTGTTAATACCCATTGTTTACCCCTATTTACCCCTTAATACCCCAATTTCGGGCACTAATACCAGGCGGATTTTAGAGGACTTTTGATATGTTTTTCTATGTTGTTTCAAGAACATATGCTGAAATTTTCAGCTTGTTACGAATTTGTTTCGGGTTATTATCCAATAGCCCTGGACTAATCTGATGAAATTGGTTGGTTGGTGAATTGGTCACGCTGTACAAGCCTTTCTCTGGCTGAGAGATCTCTGGTCCGAATCCTTGAATTTAATCGTTCAGTTGCCAAAGCCAGAATGACGGGTGTCACTTTATCTGTAGGCCTATGTGAGATTTGGCGTAGTAACTCCTCCTCAAGTTCTTGGATAAAACGTTTAACTACTGGATTTTTATTCTTATTTTTCACATTACAATATCATCATTGAACAACGCCTTAAAACAAGGAGCACCATTACACCGAATAATATATAACAGCTGGTGACCCATCAAGTGGTCGTAGGTTTACTGTCAAACAACAGATTAACGCATCACGGAGAGTTGTCTAACGTTCATCGTTGAGCAAATATGAAGCTGTATAGGATGTCACACACTCTCTTAAGGCAAAAATAATTTGACATTCACGCTTCATTATGTCAGCCGCAAAGGATAGTCCAACGGACACTGGAGGGGGTAGGGAAGTCTGACTGACGACAGACTCAGGTGTTGTTTTTAGTGGAGATGCACAATGGTAGCATGACTGGCAAACCATATTGATTGCTTTGTCGATGTCAAGTGCAAAAAAGTACCGATGAGCTATCATTTTAGCTGGTGTGGTGTGGGATGATCAAGCTTGATGTAAAGTGCCGTCCAGAGGCCCTCTGAACAATAATTCTGTCACGAGACGCGGCAAGAGGGTCTTGTTGGCGGACAACTAGCAAACCATCACTGGTGATAGTGACATATTGTAGATACCGCTTTACACCCTTGATGGTTGTCTTTTTTTCTGAATGAGCGGGTGCCTCGGGCTAGATGAGCATGTGTGCCACGTAGATCTTGGCACTCGGATTGAGTGCCAATCCATGCCTTCCTGTTTGTGAATGGCAAAGACTTGTGACCAAACATTACATCATGTACGGTAACTTTATGTAGGCCTACTGTGTCTGCTGTCAACACATCTACTAATGTACAAATTTGATAGACAGGTTCGTTACATGATGCTGCGTTTTGGCTGGTAAAATCTGGTGGAAAATTAGCTGGGCCAGCTAGATGGCAAATTGATACTTGATAGCGGCTGGCTACAGAGAGGAAAGTGGACACGCGTGGGCTGTGCGAAAATTCGCCACGGCAGCCTTTCTCGAATGTTTGGGTACATCTGGTCGCTAACTTGGGGGAGAGTTATCGCCTTGCTGCTTGACAGAGCCT
The DNA here is from genome assembly GCA_964017125.1 of Flabesymbios commensalis. Lineage (NCBI taxonomy): Eukaryota > Metazoa > Annelida > Polychaeta > Terebellida > Flabelligeridae > Flabesymbios > Flabesymbios commensalis. The sequence continues at coordinate 26,108,634 of OZ024905.1, read as the reverse complement.
CTTGTGCTGTTGACAATGCCTGATGTAATTCTTCCGTAATTTTATTTTGAGATTGTAGCCCTGTGACCGCATGATCGAGAGGTGTCGTTACGCTGGATCAATTGGGAATAACTCTTTCTAGGGCTTTCATTGCGCCTATGAATGAGCGCATTCCACGCACAGAGTCAGGTGGAGAGAGAATGTGGAGAGGGTGGCTAAGCAGTGTGGGCTAGCAGTGAGTGTTCCATTACACCAGATCCAGCCTAGGATTGTGGTTGTTTTCGGACAAATAATGGTTTTCTTAGGTGATAAGACTATGCTGCATACGCTAAGAGCTTGGAGAACTCTGCGCCAGTTATGTAAGAGTTCTTCTGGTGTGTTGCCTCCACAGTACAAATCGTCAGCAAGTTTGGCTAGTACTCGTTCTTGTACATGTTGTAGTAGGTCACCTAAGATGCGGCACATTAGCTCTTCTAGCACAGTCTCTGATCCTGGCATTCCCATGGCTGATCGAGTGTATAGACTCTAGGCCTGATGCCGCGAAATGGGGTTACGACGCCACATTATTTCATCGAATTCTTTGCCAATGGTATTTGGTAAAATGCATTTGTTAGGTCAGATACAATGATGTATTTCCATTGAGTAAAGGTGCGAAGCGTGGAATTAACTTCTGGCATTAACGATGGATGTGGCTTTGTATATCGTCCAACATCTGAGAAAGCCGTGACGAGGCGATATCCTCCACTGGGCTTGTTTATAAGATGGGTTTACATATTCGACGGGAACGCCAACATCTTCAAGACGCTTAAATACTCCTGTAGATTCAAGCTCATTATTATTTTTGTTGAAGTTCTACAAGTTTATTTCTAGAATATTGGGAGACTCGTCCTTTACGTTGGAATGGGTCCCATGTGTACAGTAGCTTGAAATGGGTCGGCTGAACCATTATACCCTTTATAGGTCGGGCTAAAGACACTGTCATATTCAGTCAAAACATCTAGAAATTCCCCAGTCATTTCTGTAGATAAAATACCATCAGGATTCAGAGTTACAGTGTCAGAATTACTAGTTGATGGGGTGTGTTGAAGATCTTTAATGGGGCAAGGTGTATTTGAGGTGGAGGTGGGACAACTGACAGCTAATACCTGTCCAAAGTGCTCATGCTTCCATAATATTTTAAGTTGGGTACCAGAGTTAGAGATCCTTATTTTTCCATCAACGCTGTGGATTATAGCGGCTCAGGCCACAGCACAGGTTCGGTTTTGTGCACGATCTTCGGGTTATCAGATCTTGGTTCTAGTGCTAGTGGTGTATCTGAAGATATTTCTGATGAGATGCTCAGTTCCACAAACTCACCGGGCCATATAGCGGTGCCAGTAGCTGGTGCTCGTAACAGATATGTCCGCCGTATGGAATGATGTTTAGAGGTGCCTCCTGTGCCTGCGTATTTAATAATGATGTTGCCACGGATAATTATTATTTGATATTAAGCAGGGTGTACAGCTACATCATTCATAGTCATAAATGACACTCCAGCCAAGACTTCAATATCTAGGTTTTCTACTACGAGATCTTCAAATGTGAAGCTGTGGCCATTTCGAGTCATGGACAATGTTGTTTGTGATTTGAGAACTTTTGGTAATGGTAGCGCCTAGATGTGTGTGGCAACTGAAGCACGAATCATATTTGTCTCGGCACCTGATTCAATAGTTATACGTACTGGATAATGTTCATGAAATGTCGCTAGTAATGGCGACTGCTTTACTTGTACTCATATGTTATGTGATGGTATTGAATCTGTGTAGCTAAATACAGAAAGGGTGTCGTCATACTCCGGACCGTCTTCTTTTTCAAGACATATGATCTGACGAGCACAGGTCATGAATTTTCGATTTGAATTATGTAAATGGGGACAGCCACGTACAAAATGATTGTAATCATGACGGCCAGCTTGCTGACATAGAGGACAAGTTTTTTGGGTATTAGGGCGGCGGCTTTGTGGTTTTGATTTTGAAAATCGGTTTATGTTTCCAATGGCAGAGGCGGCCGCAGTACGCATGACTCGGGCTTCTTTGCTGGAACGCAGTTCTTCTACAAAAGAGTTAAGGGTTTGTGATATCTCTGGTTTTATTGAGGCTATTGTTCGGGTGCTTAACTCTGTGCCATATCGTTGATTCACGAGGTTATGGAGATTTTGATGGTTTAGCCGTAGCCAAGTGAGTACAATAAAATTGTCAAAGCTATTGTGTAGGCTAAGTTCCTTGTCTTCTGTAAGATTTTCATTGTGATGTTTAACACCACCATCTTCACCTAAGAGATTATCCTCGACAAAGGCCAATAATCGTTGGAAGAGATATTCTGGGCACTCGTCTGCTTCGAGTTTCAAAATTGAGAAATCAGTAAAGTTAGGGGATACCCTTAAACAAGTTCGCAAGTTCCGAAGTTCCGAAGTTATCAAGTTCCGGGAACTTCAAGTTCCCAATTTTCAAGTTCCGGGAAATTCAAGTTCCGAAATTCCGAAATAAAAAAGTTAACAAAAGTTTTTTCCTATTTCAACAAAATACATTTTAGATACTGCTTTTGCCTTTTCATGCACTATAGTATTGCCAAGCTGCGCGCATGAATGGAATTAAAATGTTTTTTTTTAGACCGCGCACACTCATTGTTATGTTCAAATGACGAATTAGGCCTGTATGTGTAGCCCGACGTTGACCCAAAGTTGAGGTAAGGTTTCCCCAACATCTGCGACCTTAAAGCAGCATTAGTCCAAGATCGGGTCAATGTCTGTTTGATGGGAGATTTACAGCTGGTATCAACCAGCCATGCATCCACAGAAGTGTTGATCTGAGAAGGTTCAGTTGCTTGTCAAGTTCAAAGACTATTATAACAATAATATAATAAATATATAATGATATAGGCCTACAAATCACACCTTGCAGATGACAACCTAGCAAACACCACGCATTGACCCAATGCTGGTTTTTACGTTGGGCCAGGGTCGCAGACAGTGTTCCAACATAAAACCAGCAAAAGGTGCAAACAGCGTCGCGTGTGGAGGAAAGACCTCAATAGCTCTACAGGAAAGGGTCCTAATAAATAATAGGCCTATATCCCATCAAACACGACAAAGATCGTATACTATTAATCGTTTAATAATGTTGTTCTATCGTCTGCCACCACCACTCGAACATTCATTTTTGATTTTGTATAATAAATTTGGTGTTCTATTGTAAATTTTATTTCATACATTCATTTTTGATTTTGTATAATACATTTGGTGTTCTATTGTAAATTTTATTTCATACCTGTAGGCATAGGCCCTTATATATTTAATTTCACATTGTGAAATCTTTGCCAAGATCGCCTATGAATAGAATATAAATATGTAAAAAACTAACTTTAGTCTACAGCACTTAAAATTATTATTGGGTACCAAACTGTTTTTCCGACCAAAACGATTTTTGCAAATAATATTTTATTATATTTTTTCAATTATTTTGGAATTTCGGAACTTGAAGTTCCTGGAACTGGAAACTCGGAACTTGAAGTTCCCGGAACTTGGAAACTTCGGAACTTGGGAACTTCATAACTTGGGAACTTGTTTTAGGGTAGCCATAAAGTTAGCACCCATGGGTTGAAAGCCATAATGTAATCTGATGGTCTGCTATATTCCGTCAAGTGTCGATGAATTTTTATGATGGTATTGAGCGCGATTACAGGACAGACAATCTGACCCAGCATTAGTGATAGTTATAGTGCTTTCTGCTCTGCTGTCAGACGTTTAGCCTCGGGGACACTATTGTCATCATTAGGGACGCACCATTTGATTTCTGGGGGGGGGGGGAGCTAGATTATTACTTTCAGTTATGTTTTTTTTCTGAAAAATTAGCACACAATTTTTTTTGTTTGAAACAAACATTTTTTTTGTCCTTGGAAAAAAATAAAAAAAAAATTTGTGACAGTTCATATTTAATTAGGTATGTTGACAAATGTCATGCACTGACCTTGATGAAGGTCAGTCTCTGACATACATACAGTAACTGCGGCTGTATTCAAGGGTCTACTTAATAAATATTTATTTTGACTCACCTTTCATTCTAGAAGCAGCATAATCTGTACGCATCATTTGGCGATCTGTTGTCTTCAAACTAGGACGCAAACAACTATGACTTGAATACTATGTGGTAGAGCGGGTTCGGGTATTTCCGAACAGGAGGGTATTTGCGAACATTGCCAATATATTTCATCCCGTTGCTGGCTAGACATGAATAAATTGTGTCAGGCAGAGCTGCCCGTTGTGCGTGACTGTTCTGTCACGCACTGTTATTATGGACCAATTTCATATCCATTAATTTTGCTATTTTAAAAAGTCACTTTCAAAATGTCGTAAAGTAGACAAATCTTTACAAATTAAGGTAAGTACACGGAAGGTAATGGTCTATTTATGATATGTATTATCAATCCTGGAATTATTATTTATGTGGGAAAATGTACCTTGCAATGCACCTCCTAGATATAAAAACATCAAAAAACAATTTTTGGTCATGATACTCTGGTTCCCAGAGCCACACTACGCGGCGTGGCTGAGCTTCATGTAGCCTCTGGTATGCCCCAGGGGCAAATGTTTGTGACTTGTTGCTATTTTTAGATGAAAATAGGGTGATCCCCGATTTCAGACATTTTTGAAAGGTCACTTCCCCGGATGAAGAGTTGTTCACAGTATTGTATTTTCCCTTTGACACATTTCCTATGACTTGACCCAGAAAATTATTCACTGGCCTCAATAGCACAGGCATGATGGTCACGTGACTAAGAACCTTGGCAAATACCCGGCCAAAAATGAAATTGGCCGGGCTCGCCAGGCAATGGTCATGATAGCCTTATCATTTGGGACGTGTTCGGAAATAGACCCATCAATTAATTTGGTTTCGTCTAATTACGAACACTAGGCCTATAGGGCCTACACCACAGTTTCACAGCGAATGCGTCATTGCGAAAGGAAATACATCAATGGAGCGATTTGTAGGCTTGCAAACGGTTGTGACGTTACTATGTGGTTTTGAAAAGTAATATGAAGGAAACTATGAAAAAAAAATCTCAGATTTCAACAGATTCGGGTAATCTCGAACAGTGGATTTCCTAATATTTTTTTGTTTTATATTTTTTTTTGTGGACGAATTACAATTGGCATTGATTCTATTTGTATCATATTTGAGTATACTGCGCATGTTCCTGCTTCTAAACTGGTTATTTTCTCTTTAGATTAAAAAATGGATGGGTGTTCGATTATACCCTACTTGGTGTTCGACATTACCCCCTCTATTTCGAGTATACCCGCCGTTACCTTGGGTACTACAACTTCCTATACAACTTTCAGATTCATAAATGGCCGTGCACGTGGTTAATTACGTCATCAATCATAGTTTCATTCATCAACTGATGTCACGTGGGGAGCTGATAGACAAATGGGGACACCAGACATCAAGTGCAGAGGCTTAGGTGTTCGGAAATATCCGAACCCGCTCTAAAGATTCGCAAAAAAATAGAAAAATAGCACATTCTTTAATAGACGAAGAGCCGACCATAAACAAACAAAAAATACATCAGTAAAGCCCCGTCCAATTTCACTGTTAAAAAATACCTTGTAGTAATCTTGAGAATTTTCCTAGAAATATTTTGCGCTCCAATTATTCCTTGTATTAGTCGTTTATTTTAAATTGCACTTTGATGAGCCTCTTCAAAAATTATCAACAATTAAAATTATCAACAATTTTTTTGGCACAATCTTTCAACATATTATTTTTTTATGTACAAGTGTTCAGCATATTTTTTTTTTTACAGAAATTTGAAAACAAACTTTTTTTTCAAAAAAATTCTAGCCCCCCCCCCCAGAAATCAAATGGTGCGTCCCTTAGTAAATCCCCTCAGTGGTGTGGCCTTGTTCTGCTTTCCCTATTTTACACCTTCTAGTAAAAAGGGTGCGAAGTTTGAGTTGAGCACCGGGTATATTGCAAATTTCGACGCCAATTTTCGAAAGAGTTAACTGTTTCTGTTTCACCTTAACACCATTGTTTAGGTGCACGTACCACTGGGGGACAGAAGCGTGGATACAGACACATTTGCTAGGGTACATAGCAATGCTCGGACTGTACATCCCCTCTAGAGAATCCATGGGATGCAACACTGTGAAACACATTTCGTCAAACCTGCTTGGGGGACAGTTAGAATACAATGCTAATTTACACATTCAACACGCTTGAAATCAGACAAATTTCAGTCAGTCCATCACATGATAATAATTTCAAAATAAAAACTAATTTTCATCAATATCAAAATCGTCTTGTGGGGTCGGGCGGCCGTTTTACGCACGTGAAGTCTCCCTAGTCGGGTCCTCAGTTAACTATACAGACAGGCGGAGGGAATGTCTGTAAAGAACGCCTCGGCATGTACACAAAACGTCTCTGATATCGATGAAAACAAGTTTTTCTTTTGTAATTATTATCATGCGATGGTGTGACTGAAATTTGGGTGATTTTGGAATGAATGTTGGAATTCGCACTTTATCCGACCGCCCTCTCAAATCAGGTCTGATGTGGCTCAGAGAGTTGTTGCATCCCATGGATTCTCTAGAGAGGATGTACAGTCCGAGCATTGCTATGTACCCTAGCAAATGTGTCTGTATCCACGCTTCTGTCCCCCAGTGGCACGTACAGTAAAGGCCATCTCATTAAACATTTTCAGCTGACTTTTCAACTGATCCCTTGACGATTTGCGTGGGGTAATCACTAAATAGCAAGTACACGTGTTAAGGGGACATGCCCAGATCTAAAATCATAGAAAAATCGATGATTTCATTTTGGCTTCTTAATATGACCATATGATGTAAACATGGCCATAGACTAGAATTGCAAAAGTATTTTGATTTTTGTGCTGCGCACTTACCGGTTAGGCTAGATATAGAGACGAAATTCCCGTATTTCTTATTTTTGACATGGTTGTCAATAATTAGAAATCAGAAATTTCGTCTCTATGTCTAGCCTAAATGGTGAATGCGCAGCACAAAAATTATAAAACGTTTGCAGTTCTAGTCTATGGACATGTTTACATCATATGGTCATATTATTAAGCTGAAATAAAAACACCGATTTTTTTTTTATTTTAGACCTGGGCATGTCCCTTTAAATTGACTGGCTGTTTTGTTTGCCAATTTGCTTTTTTCGTTGGCAGTGGTTCTAGTGGGTTCTTTTTTATATTAAACGCTGCCAACACATCAGTATAGGTTGAATGAAACTCGGTATAACTATGGGAGTGTAGGGGTCCCCAGTATGGGAGTGTAAGGGTGAACGGCAGAAACCACCTAACACTCTCCATCATATTGTAAACTTCATCTTCCCCGTCGAGTCGACGGTTCTGATTAACTCACAAAACTCCTCTTCTGCTTATCATATTTATTGGTCTAGACATTGAATAATAGCAACGTACAACCCCGCGCACGACACGTCTTAGTTAAACTCCGAGCGGGCAACTCGCGGCACGTCCGCAGTCGCTGAGAGTTCTATCGTAAGTGCGGGAAAAGTACCACGGCCGCATGGGATTCGGCCCCATGCACACGGCACCGAAGTACCAAAACGAGGCAGTCATGCACAGTCTCACCGCGTCCGGGAGAGTGGGGACGATTGCTACAGTAAACAAGCGAAGTAGGGATCCTACATTACCCCCGGGTTAGTGACAACGTAGGACCCAACTGACGTGTAGGAGACTGCTTCGTGCAGGTAGCGGGGGTTGTATATAACGTAACCTCTTATAACTAACCAGGGTGTGAAAAATTACAGCGTGGGTGATTATCGTTAATACAGCGTAGGTGGTTGTCGTCGCAGCATCCGTAATTAAAATATTGTCCCATCCTCGTAACACCAATTGTCCTATCCTCGTAACACCAATTTTTCTATAATTACATATGCTGCTAGCTGCGACCAACCGATTCATTTGTTTAACATATCCATTAAAATTTAGCAAATATCTTCCTGAAGAATGTAATTACAATTTACATATTCTACACAATGTTGCCAGGCCTGGCGCATTCATTTACAATTTAAAAGCATTATTATTACGGTACATGCGGTTGGGCCCGCCATAGATGTCGTTAGGCGCCACTATGGCGTGGACCATCTGCACGAACCGGGCAGGAGTCTGGATTGTTCGTCCGACTCTAGTTTTTCTCACATTTGCGTCCGTCGAAATTTTGTGGCGATTAACGATATTCGAACGATTTCTTGTATTCGAGCCGATTACGGCGTCAGCTGCACCAGAGGTTTTACCCCGTAGATGTAAAGGTATGCGTGAATACGTTTGCAAACCGCCGCCGTTCCCGTTAGCGCGGGATACGGCAGGGGCTCGCAAATGCGCCACTATATAAGTTTTGTCTTTGTTAGACAATTTAACTTTATCATCTAGTTGCTGTGGGACAGTGGCCAATTTGGTACTGCTTCTGACTGCCGTCGACTGTGTCTTTTTACCACTCGTCCTGTTGGACGTCGAGTGTTCGCACTACTAGGTCTAGGTGGGTCCTGTGGATTCCCACTAGAGATCCTGGTAGTCTTCGAGCTCTGTTTTTTGTTTGGCGTAGTATGCTGTGTGTTCGGACCTGTCGTAGGCTCGCACTCGAGATGTGCAGGTTTAACTCGATCTAAGGAGACCGTCTCAACCTCGCCTTTCATCAGGATTTTCACGACTCTGCCACTCCTCGTGAGAACCTTATATGGTCCTTTGTAAGGGGCGGTCAGAGGCGGCGCAATTGCGATTCGGCACAAGAATACATGTGTGCATGTTGCTATTTCCTTGTATTGGAAAATGTTAGTCTGTTGTGTGTCACGTGGCGGACATAGACGGTGATGCGACATGGCTACGCGTATCTTGTCTGAGTAATTCTCCAAATCTGTGTTAGCGTCGACGGTGTACTGTTTCGTAAAATCTCCCGGGAGTTTAAGGGTTGTCCCGTATATCATCTCGGCAGCCGAGTACTAAAAGTACAGCGGGTAGAGTAATAGTCCACGGGTTCGGTGATTCGTGGGCCATAATGGCGGCTTTCAATTGACGGTGGAAACGTTCGACCATGCTATTCGACTGGGGGTGATAACTCCTGGTACGATTGCGTATTATCCCGAATTGATTACATAAATTATCCCACAATTTGGACTCGAACTGAGCGCCCCTATCTGTGGTGATAGTGGCGGGAGTACCATAACGTGCTATCCACCCGCTGAAGAAGGCATCGGCGACCGTTTCGGCCCGAATTTTCTACAATAGGTATGGCGTCCGGCCAACGTGTAAAACGATCGACGCAAGTCAGTAGATATCTAAAGCCATTAGCGTAGGGTAAAGGTCCGACTATATCGATGTGGCCATGATCAAATCGCTCGGTAGGTTCGGTCATAGATTAACCACATATGGTTAATCTATGGTTCGGTGAACTTTCCGAAAACTGGTGTGCTGTGACGTGAAACTTTGGCAGTCTGACAACCCTTACAGGAACGACACCATCTAGCAATGTCAATATTCATGCCATGCCAAACAAATCGTGTATTAATCAAAGGTTTTGTAGCTCTATGAGATGGGTGGCCTAAACCGTGTAAGCTTGACAAAACTTTTCTGCGAAATTTCGCGGTAATGCACAGCCGGTTATGTCCCGTGGACACATCACACCAGATCAATTGATTATCGAATAATTTGAGTAATTTGAAATTCATAGTGGATGTAGTCGAGTGTCTCAATCTCGTGAATTCCGCGTCCTTAGCTTGGTCGATACTTAACTCCTTATAGTTTATCACTGGTCCATCATCTATCGCGGACACTGATGGTCGTGACAGCGCATCGGCGACGAAATTTGTCTCACCTTTAACATATCTAATGTCGGTTGTAAATTCAGCTATGAAAGCTAAATGTCGTGTTTGGCGTAGGGACGCGCGTTCGGTGACGGATGACATTACAAACGTCAAAGGTTTATGATCAGTGTTTACGAAAAAATTTCGTCCTTCTAAATTATGTCTAAAATGTTCAATGGTGGCATATACTGCCAAAAGCTCACGGTCGAATGCGCTATAGCGTGTCTCTGCCAGGTTCAGCTTCTTGCTGAAAAACGAAAGTGGCTGCCACATACCATTCAAATACTGCTGCAACACGCCACCGACGGCGACATCACTAGCGGCACACGTGATGTTTATCTGAGCCATAGGGTCTGGGTGTACCAGAAGAGTAGCGTTTGCCAATATTTGTTTGGACTCTGAAAATGCTGACTCTGCACTCTGCTCCACCAAATCAAAATGGCGGTCTAATTTATACTAATGTGATGAGGCGACACAGGTCCACTGTCCAAGTGCATGCCGGTTATGGCGGGACACGTGTTTGCCCAAGGCGGGCGATTAGCTAAGCAAGGGGAACCAGCGTCCAATATGGCACTCACTTACCAAATACATTTATAACAATCAGCATCCTCTGAAATAACATATTGTAATAATAATAAAATATTGACCTACGGTCCTGGAAATATATTTAACAGACCAAATAGGACCTTTTATTGACATTCATTTAGGCGAACAATTTTATTTGGCCCTAATCCTAATAAAGTTATCTGAGTCGAAGCAATATTTTTTATAATTTTTGTCGATTTTTACTGAAAAATCGAAAAATGACGAGGCTTCGTCTATGGACTTTGAAATCGAGTCACCCAATTATGGCGATCAACGATAAAAAGGAGTTTTCGAAAACACCCACCTCCTACTCGCCTACAGTGGCATTAATAGGATGAAAGCATTTTAAAAACTCTTACTTTAAAAGGATATAGACTAAGTCTATGAGAAAAAAATTCAGGGTTCTTTTAGAAAAACCGACATGGTCGCCATCTTGAAAAAGCGCCAAACACGTGGAATTCCGTCAAAATAGGAAAATTACGCCGTTTTCGATGTAAAAAACGTACTTCTCCTCTGATAACTCTTTCTATCTATTTTAAACTGGCATATTAATATGACCTACAGCTTTCACGTACCTTGGTGAAAAAAATGCTCATGATTTTTTTCAAAAATCCCCTAATATTTAAATAAAACTATCCTTGAAAACAGCGGTTTTCAACTTGATGCTTGGCGAAAACACTGTTGCGTTCTCTATAAGTCGTCAGGGTCACCAGTATGGGAGTGTAGGGGTCCCCAGTAAGGGAGTGTAAGGGTGAACTGCAGAAACCACCTAACACTCTCCATCATATCGTGAACTTCACCTTCCCCGTCGGGTCGACGGTTCTGATTAACTCACAAAACTCCTCTTCTGCTTATCATATTTATTGGTCTAGACATTGAATAATAGCAACGTACAACCCCGCGCACGACACGTCTTAGTTAAACTCCGAGCGGGCGACTCGCGGCACGTCCGCAGTCGCTGAGAGTTCTATCGTAAGTGTGGGAAAAGTACCACGGCCGCATGGGATTCGGCCCCATGCACACGGCACTGAAGTACCAAAACGAGGCAGTCATTCACAGTCTCATCGCGTCCGGGAGAGTGGGGACGACTGCTACAGTAAACAAGCGAAGTAGGGATCCTACATAACTAAGAGTTTCCACAAATGGGCTTATTGTAGAGAAGCCATGAACCAGCATGGCGATAATATGAGTGATCAGAGAGGATGAACTAAATACAGAATTATCAGATAACATTAAATACTAGCGTAGGCCCCACATACTTGTCACCAGGGATAAAAATACTATAAAGGAGGGAAGATGTTTTTTTTTGTACCCTCCCTGGGCGATAAAAAAGGGTTTCTGTCATTTAGTTTTACATAATTCAATGATAATAATTATGTGAAAGTGGATGATGGTGGGGTACAATATAAACTGTTTTCTATGATTTTTATTAGCATTTCTCAAACAAGTATGGCAGCATATATCAATAATATTGTATCCCTGTCAAGTCAGAATTTCACAAAATGGAACACACCAGATGAAATCTATCACTTTCTGACTTAGACAATAAGGAAAAAAATATTACTTCTATACTGGTACTTCAATGCTGTTACAACTATTTAGATTTAAAAGCCATTGCTGTATATTTATATATTTCTAAGTGAAATACTTAAAAATTGATGTCCTTTTAGATATTTTCTTTTATTTTCAATTTTCAAAAGGACATATATTTTTCTTGCGACCAGGAGAGAGCTATGTTATCATGCATTCCACCGTGACGCGATGACGTTCGTTTTTTTAATTTTTTACAATTATTTTCACTAGCATTTTTGCACATTTAATAAAAAGTCATTTATTCTTAAAGGTTGAATAACCATCGTCTGCTTTAAAAAAGTAGCATATGTGGTTTCTATAAAAAAATATGATCTTATATACCGTGACGGTGACGGAGTGAAACGTTTTTGGAATGTAATTTCTTGTTAATTCATTCAAATTGGGCTGTATAGCTATGTGCCAAGTTTTATTATGCTGTGGTTAATGGTTTCTATAATGAGCGTCCACCCGGAATATAACATCACGAGCTATAAAAAAAAACTTTGGTTCGAAGAGGGCGTTTTGTGAGGAATTTGGGCATCGAGGAGTTAAATGCCTTCCGATCACCTTTTAATGCCTTCCCCTCACCATTTAACGTCTCTACGTGGCCCTTTACCGCTTACTTGGTGCCGTTTAATACCTCTCCATCGTCCTTCAACGCACCTGGTCGCACTTTAACACCCTTTAACGCTTCTCCGTCGCCATTTGATGTTTCCCTATTGCCCTTTAACGCTTTGACAGTCAACGCATTTTCTTCACCCTTTAACGCCTCTCCGCCTCCCTTAATGCCTATTCATCCACTCTGAATGCTTTTTCACCGCCTTATATCATATTAATGCATCTTCGTCGACCTTCATCACCCTTCAACACCCTCGAGTCGGTATTTACCACCTCCCCATCGCCCTTTAACGCATCCCTGTCGCCATTTAACATTGTCATTTAGCTAACCTCCGTTGTCTTTCGAAGCCCTTCGGTCACCTATTAACGTATCATCGTCGCCATTTAACACTTTAACCAGCGCCGTTTAATGCCATAAATTATTGCAGCTCCGTTTTGTTCTAATCAAGGAATTATATATCTTAAAAAGCGGTGTTTGAGTCACCATTCTCACTAGAATTTTTACGCCAATTATTTTATTATTTAACAATATAATTCGATATGTATATATATTTGTAATCAGCATTAAATATCTGACATTTTTAGTATAAATATGGCAATTAAATCAAGTTCTATTTTGTATTAAGTGTTGTGACCTTTTACCCAATATCACGTTATATTTTCTTTTATAGCATAATGCATATATTTGTAATGGACATTAAATTTCTGAAAATTTGAACACTAGTAGAAACATGACTACATAATACCTGGTTATTTTTGCTGCCTTTTGGGACCATTTTGCATTATACGTTTTTCGATATGTTTTGGCAATATTATGTACATGTTCATATGATATGTAATGACCATCTGCTGAAACATAGCTCCAATTATTTTTCTCCAGATAAAACACCCGTCGAAACGAATGTACTTTGGCAGTCAAACCTAGCTAGGTCCTGTAGTTCTCATGTATACTCTTATATATGTTTTCTGCTACATACAACAGAAAAATAGTGACCTTGAGTTTTTTACAAGTTATATAAGTTCAAACATTTATAAGTTTATATGTTAAAAACATCTCAGACTGTCAAGCTTATAATATTATTGTGTTTTCTAGCAATGCAATTTAAAAATAAAGGTTCCCCTCTCATTCTTGTGTGGTAATGATATTAGTTTGTGAACTTTGGCATTGTTTTTCAGCTCAAATTGGACAAAATAGCAGGGAAAATGAATTGCTCATGTAAAGCTGGTCCAACATTGTACTATTGTTCGTAACTTTAGGTCTGTTACTTAAAGCGTTATTTAGGCCACATATTTATTATATTGGCAATTTATGGCGACTATCTTGAATTTATTGTTGTTTGTAACCTTATATTTTTCTCTTTTATTTATTTCCCATCCTTCATTTTCCATTAAATCATTTGGTGGCGGCCATCTTAGATTGGCTATCCCAATTTCACATGACTGACATGGGCTTTTGACACCCCTGGATAACCTAGTCTTTCCAAAAATACGTGACAGGTATAAAGTACTGAGAAAAAAACATGGCGCTTTGGTAGAGCACCTGACTGCCTCACAAGTCATGCATGCGTCCCTGGTTCGAACCCCGCTGATCCTGAGTGGGGTTATCAGACAAATATCATTGTTTCTCCCTCCTCAATATGACTAGGCAATCAAGTTAATGGCGATCTCGTCGAGCTAAGGTTGAAACCAGTGTATCGACGTTAATTCCAAACAAAGCTGTGCCTGGCGCGCTCCTTCACACAGCACTGATAGCTCCTGGACTAAAGGTAAAGGTAAAGGTTTTTTATAGTCTGATATCAAGTCTGAAGACCTATCATCGGACTTTAAATTTTCCCCCTGGTCACTGGACCTGCTCATCCATGAGCCATTTTAACTCCCCGCGGAGCATACAGTCGTGTAGCCATTTCGGCACATTGAACTTATCGTACACATTGCCATCTCTGTCCTACCAGGTTCTCATTTTTACCTGATTCAAGTGAAGCATTTGAGAGTGAAGTGTCTTGCCCAAGGACACACCATCTTAACAATGTGCCAAGATTGAGATGGGAGAAACATGATATTTCTCTGAAAATCCTGAGCCAAGCGGGACTCGCACGGCAGGCAACGACATCGGTCGAGCGCCAAGCTCTGACCATTGCGCCATGTCCCTCTCTATGGACTGTATGGATTTTTTCAAGATTCAGTGTTTCTTTGCTTTTAGAATTCGTCGTTAAAGTACAGTAATGTCTAATATATTGAGAACGATGCATCTAACGCAAAAAAGTAGTTAACGTTTGGCCCAGAGCATCATAAGTAGACAAATACAACCTTATTCAAAATGCCAGACAAATTTGTCAAAATTCAAAATGGCTGACAAGAACCAAACTTCAGAGATAAATTTTAGTTGTGTTGTTTTTTGTTTCTCTCTGCGAGATGCATCCTAGCTAAAAGTAGCAGTAGAAATCGCTTTTATCATTCCATCACGTCATTGTGTACGAACTAATGATGATTGATATTTAAACATAACCTGTGTAAATTATTTCTTTATTGCGAACTTGGGCAAAGAAAGGTTAAGTCCCATGAACAACGTGTTGAAGGTTGATGGTGATGCATTAAGGCGCGATGGAGATGCGTTAAAGAGTGATAATAAAGCTCTAATGCGGCGGAGAGCGGTAAATGGCGATGGGAAGGCCTTAAAGGCTATGGGAGGCGTTAAAGGGCGACGGAAAAGAATTCAATTGCAACGGAGAGGCATTAAAGGGCGACAAAGATGCATATAAAGGGCACGGGAAGTCGTTAAGTATGTTAACCCTTTGAGAACCAGTCCCGGATATATATGGGATTTTTTATTGTTCCCCCAAGACTAGTCCAGGATATGTTCTGGATTGATAGCAACTATATAACTATGAAGTCATAAATGCTGCAGCAATTTAATATGGTACTCAAAGGTTAACAGAGCCTGATGATGGGTGGGCATTAACGGTTGTTGGGGAGGCATTAAAGCGTGATGAACAAGCGCTAAAGAGAGACAACAAAGCAATAGATGGCGACGCAAAGCCTATCAGGGAGTTAAAGGGCGATAGAGAGGCACTTTAAAGGCCTTCAATTGCAACGAAGATGCATAAAGGTCGGCACAAGGTCGTTTAAGTGTGACGGTGTGTGTTTAAAAGTGACAGGTAGGCATTAAAGAGATATGTTTAGGCGTTGAATGGTGATGAGAAGGTGCTGAAGGTCGATGTTAGACATTAATGAGTGATGGAGAGGCATTAAAGGGAGACGAAGAAGCGCTATAGGGCGATGTCATAAATGATGTTAGGAAGGCCTTAAAATTTGATGGCGATTCTTTAAAGGTGATAAGGAAGCGTTAAAGGGGGGCGCAGAAGCGTTAAATGGCGATGGAAAGTCGTTAAAGGGTGATGGGGAAGCGTTAAAGGGCGGGGATTAGTAAAAAAGTGACGGGTAGGCATTGAATGGTGATGTAGAGGCGCTAAATAGCGACAGAAAGGCGTTAACGGTTGATGGGGAGACATTAAAGGGTGATGGTGAGGCATCAACGGGAGACGAGAAAGTGTGAAATGGTAACACAGAGGCGAAAAATGGGCATGCGTTAAAGGGCGATGCAGAGACGTTCAAGGGCGACAGAGAGACATTAAAGGGTGACATAAAGGCATTAAAGGGCGATGTATAGGCGTTAAGGAGAGACAAAAAACCTTCAATTGCAAACAGGAGAGACGTTCAAGGGCGATGGAAAGGCCTTCGATTGCAACGAAGAGTTGTTGAAAGTTGACTAAGATGCATAAAAAACTGCAGAAGATTATTAAAGTGCAATGAGGGGGCGTAAAAATTGATGTGTAGGCAAGAAAGGGCGACGAGGCGTTAATGGTCGATGAGGAGGCATTAAAGGGTGATAGAGAAGTGTTAAAGCGAGACGAGAAACCGGCATAGGGTGATGAAGAACTATTAAATGATGATGGTAAAGCATTACCGAGCAGTGGGGAGACGTTAAAAAGCGACGGAGAGGCGTTAAAGTTTGATGGGGATGCGTTAAAAGGCGACGGAGAGGTCCTAAATGTCAATGGCAAGAGTTAAAAAACGACAAACTGTGCTAGAGGACAGCAAAGAGGCACTAAAAGGCAACAAAGAGGCGTTAAAGGGCATTTGAAAGGTGTTAAATGACGATGGGAAATCCCTAAAAAGCGATGGAGAGGCGCTAAAGGGCGATGGGGGGACGGTAAAAGGTGATGATGAAGCGTTAAATTGTGATTGGAGGAATTAAATGGTAAGGCTTGAGTAAGTAAGTGAGTAAGGCTTGTGCTGAAGGGCGATTGGGAGGTGTTAAAGAGCGACAGAAAAACATTAAATAATGATGGGGATGCCTTGAAGAACAACCTTGAAACATTAAAGGGCGACAGAGAGCAGGCAATGGGGAGGCGTTAAAGAGCCATGGACTTCAGGTGAAAGGCAGTGGCAGTACCATAATTTTGATACATCTATATATTTTTAAAATGGAAATTTCGATGTGTATTTTATCGAGCTGGTAACTACCCGACTAAACTAGGCTATTCACATTGCGTGGAGCCTGGCCGCATTGACCTCCATTTTTCCATGGCTCGCTGTGTAAAACAGACACTGACTCCGCCTAGCGATAAGATCAGAGGAGTGTAGGGTGTATTCAGCTAGCGCGCTCTGGTGATCACAGTAGAACCATTTGCTAAAACAATGGTGGTCAGTGTGTCAGAGCCTTGCGATGTGATCAGGGTAGCTGGTAACAGGGATTGTTACATTTGGTCTTGCTGTTGATAACCAATTCACAAATACCCCCAAAATGGTTTGCTCGTTTTCCTAAGAAGTGGTAAATATTACTTTTAGCTTAAAAAATACATGTTCAGTAGGAACAAATATTGGCAGCGATTTTATGTGGCCATCTTTGTCTTTATAAAATATTCTGGACTTTTGTCCGTGATATCCGCTTAAAGAGCATCACATATAAAGACAGAAAACATCGAGTAATAATGTTAAAGTAAGGCCAGACTAGTGTTAAAGATCAACTGTAACTATGCTAACGTTAGAACTCCTATTATAAATAGTTAATGTTTACAGTTTGTAGTTTTAAATTATTATACTAATGTCGTTAGAGTGAAGATGTAGCATTGCAATTTCAGGATAATATATTACAATTTGGTATATGGCATTTCAAAAGCTAGAATATATTTTTTGTGTCAAGTTTTTGCACCCTAATATCCCAATACCAATATATGGTAATATAATTTCAAGATATAACTTAATAATAAGTCATATCGTATGTTAGTATCATGATATGACAATATAATTTAAAGATTTTTAGTATATTTTTATCATACATTTTGGAACAATAATCCGTTAGAAAACGGTTTAGATCAGTTTAGAGGTGTTCGGGAGGGTATTTTCCTTCCTATATAGTAACATTATCAGTTATATTAATGATGTTTCAAATAATTCGCAAAATAGGTTTGGCGGCGATCTTGGATTCGCCATTTTGAATCTTTGCAACCGGAATTCACGTGACAAGCATTGCTTTCTCAGATTTTCAGACATCTTAGTATGGGAAAACCCGACCGCCAGCTGGCCAATATTTAGGCCCCTATGCCATGATAGTTCAGCTACCTAAAAATCATAGTGGCCTAAATTGACCTCTCGGGGAGTTTTTTTTTGAATTATTGTGTAATCAAATACTAGTTCAAAGGAGGAATGTGCAGTGCACCTGAAATGAAAAAATATTTCTAATCATGGTAATGCGAATATTTGAAATTGACCATTCATAGCACCGAAAAGTAGCAATTTGTTGTGACTGGTCTCCTTTCTCCTGTCCACCCCTGTTGTGCCACGTATTATAAGCAGTGAACTATTCTGTGAAACGCAGCGACTTCAGTCGGTGAAAACAAGGTTATATAACACCCCCTCCCCCATACTTCATTATGTGGAACGCAGTGACGTTACTCGGTGAAAAAAAGGTTATATAAGACCCCTCCCCATACTTCATTGTATTAGCCAGCTCAGTGAAAACAAAGGCGGTCAAGGTCATTGAGTTTCACAGAATATAATTATATTATATTCCTTTAATGGAAACGTCAAGTGTATCAAGTGTATTAGGTATGTGCTCGTAGTGACGCACATAAAATACCTTTACTTGGTTAATGTGCAGTTTTCCTGACTACTGACCCGTGTATTGCAGAATGTCACGTGGAACTGAAAGGATGCGAGGCTATACGATCTAGTGGGCTGTCTTACGAGGAAGGATACATAAAGGTGAACGGAGAGAATCTGGTCACAACAAACAGCATTGTGGGACCCGGTCCTGGTGGACTTGGTCTTCACCTGGGGACACTGGATGGACACTGTCATCTGAGCGATTACAGTCGTTTTTCGTTTGATAACGACTATGTTTCTGGCCAGCTGACCAATAGCACTATATCACTCATCAGCAGGTTTATTCAGGTTAGTAAGCTAAGTAATCAATGTAAATAGAAAGGAACGTCAGTAGCCTAAACCTAAGTCACAGGATATGTATATTAGTTTTAATATTAGTTTGTATATTAGGTTTAATATTTTACTAGGTTGAATTTTCATAACCCGGGTAAAACGATATAACGGCATTTTCCATAATGGCCGCCAGAACCCATTATAACGGCCATAGCAACCAAGAAAAATAAATCATAATTTTAAAATTAGATCACGTGGTGCCTTTCGATGAGTTATTTTCCCACCCTGGATATGGTTTTAATTATTAAGGAAAAACAATCAACGTTGTCCGAAATATAGTGACGTAAATCCAAGATGGCCACCCAAATTAAGCGATCAAAATAAAATTAAATGTCCAGACACATAATTATATGGTCCCCCAAATGGTCAGGTTATCTGCTAGATTTTGACGCCCAAATTGATTGTATTATTGATTTGGATACTCCAAATACATGGCAACACGAATCCACATGAGCATATTTTTTTTGATGAACCGAAGGGGGTTATAAGAGGGGTTTTTTTCTGAAAGGGCGTCCAATTTTTTTTTTACATAAATATTTATTATTTAACCATGATAACAATTTTTGTATGAATGTATTTATGCAATTTCACAGGTTTATGTATCTAAATGCTTAATTTTACTCTAATAATCGGATTCACATTAAGCGTGGTGAATGATCATTAGCCGATTTTTCTGTCAATTCTTGGCCAGTTTTCATGAACTTATTAAGTATTCAGATATATTTAGAAAATTTGACATAATCATCTCTTTGGATATGAAACGGCGTATCTGACACTTCACAAAGTGGCAGATACACACTTTCATATCCAAGGTGACGATATATATAATTCAGAAACGTAGACAATGGGGCCGTCATTTAGGCATAGGAGAGATTGGGGTTAGTTCAAACAAATACAAATAAATCCTGTAATTTATTATATGATCTTATTAGGTAAATAATATTATCGCCCAGAAGTATTCTACCACAGATGCTGGTAGATTTTTAGCGTAAATATTATTCTCAAATTTAAACTATAGGCTCAGAATGATTCAGATTCAGAGAATATATTTCCAGATTAAATCGGGATAACCAAAACCCTCAAAGAGTCGGGTATATTTGCCACTACAAACTGAACAATTAATCAGATTACCATACACTTATTGGTGATGATGACGACTATTCTTGCTGATAACAGCCTCCCTGGCCCCTCCAGCACTGCTGCTCTAAAGACTTGTTGTTAACAACCTCTACATCCCCTCTAGCATTTCTTCTCCTCACGTTAAACAACTTTTTCGTCCATTGTTGTTTCTGTAGTTAACAATCCCCTTGGCCACATGTTGTTAATAGCCTTTCTAGCCCCTCCAGCACTGTTGCTCTTGTTGTTAACAGCATCCCTGACCCCTCCAGCATTGTTTCTCCTGTTGTTAACTTCCTCTCTGACCCCTCCAGCACTATTGCTCCTGTTGTTAACAGCCTCCTTGACCCATCCAATGTTGTTCCTGCTGTTAGCAGCTTATCTGGCCTCTCCAGCCCTGTCGTTCCTTTTGTTAGCAGCCCCCACTATCCCTCCAATACTGTTGCTCCTGTTGTTAACAGTCTCTCTGCCCCCGCCCTGTTGCTCCTGTTGTTAACAGCCTTAGTGGCACCTGAAATACTGTTGCTCCTGTTGTTAACAGTGTCTCTGCCCCCGCTCTGTTGCTCCTGTTGTTAACAGCCTTAATGGCACCTGAAATACTGTTGCTCATGTTGTTAACAGTTTTCTGTCCCCTCCAATATGTACGTTGCTCCTGTTGTCAACAGTCTCCCGTGCCCCACCAGCACTGTTTCTCCTGATTGCTAACAGCCTCCCTAGCCCCTCCAATAATATTGTTTCGGTTGTTAACAACCTCTCGGACCTCTCCAATGCGGTTTCTCCTGTTATTAACATCCTCTCTGGCCTCTCCAGCCCTGTTTATCCTGTTGCTAACTGCCTATATGGCCCCTCCAGCACTGTTGCTCATGTTGTTAACAGTCTCCCTGACTCCTCCAGCACTGTTGCTCCAGTTGTTAACAGCCTCACCGAATTACATATATAGTCTACTTGGATTTATATATTGCCAGCGGGAAACACCCAATCGAGCCCAATTTTCTCTAATTCCCGAGTCCGGCTGGATCGGTGGTGATGGATGAAACAAATTGCATAACTATAAGGAGTCCATAGATTTGTTCTTTTATTGTAGATATTCAGTCAGTATCGATTCATATATGCACAGCTTGCGACGGTGAAAGCGGCCTGGCCATATTGGCCTGTACGGCGCTTGACAAAACGATATGTCTCTGCTCGCTCTGCTAACCAAGTCGAGAATGGTAGAAAGGCGCAAATTCGGGGCGTCGTTTTAGCTTAGCGGAAGTAAGAGCTCATCAGATTCTGACTTCGCCCAGCCAAAACCGGCCCCAATGGCATCGGCCGAGAAGACGGCTATAGGCCTGTCGCCGTCGCCACATATCTGCCACTTTGTGAAATGGCAGATACGCACTTTATTATCCAAAAATATGATATGTAAAATTGTCTAAATATATCTGAATACTTAACTAGGCCTTGCAAGCAAAAGTTCATGAAAACTGGCTAATAATTGACTGAAAAATCCACTAATGATCATTCACCACGGTTAATGTGAATCCGATTATAAGAGTAAAATTAGGTATTTCCACACATAAACATGTGAAAACACATGAAAACATACGGACAAAAATATTAATCATGGTTAAATGAAAAATAGATTTTTTTTAAAAATGGACCCCCTTTAAAAAACACTCTTGTATCCCCCGTTACACCTTTTCAAAAACTCCACCTAGTAAAATATTAAATCTATAGGTATGTATTTCTCAAATCAGCAGTCAAACAATTCTCATCGTATGCAGGGTTACGGAGCTTTTAAAGGGACATCTGAAAAAATAAAAATATTTTGACTCTGTGGCCACAGATTCAAACTAATCTGATTCGAATCTGTGGGAACAAATTTGATTCTGTGGGAACAGATTGCAATCTGTGGCCATCGATTCGAATCTGTGGGAGCAGATTTGAATCTGTGGGAACGGATTGCAATATGTGGCCACAGATTCGAATCTGTTCCCACAGATTTGAATCTGTGGGAGCAGATTGTAATCTGTAGCCACATAGTCCTGGCCCTGTCATATAACCCTGTATACAATGAGTCTTTAGAATTGTTTGACTGCTTATTTGAGTAATCTGTGTGAACAGATTTGAACCTGTGGCCACAGATTCTAACTAATTTGTGGCCACAAATTCGAATATGTGGGAACAAATTTGAATCTGTGTGAGCGGATTGCAATCTGTTCCCACAGATCCAAATCTGTTCCCACAGATTCGAATCTGTGGCCACAGATTAGCTTGAATCTTTAGCCACAGGTTCAAATCTGTTCCCACAGATTCGAGTCTGTGGCCGCAGATTTAAAATATATATATTTTTCAGATGTCCTTTTAAAATCTCCGGACCTACCGGTTATATACTTTAATAATTACTTCTACACGTGCCTTCTACTTGGATTCAGACACGTGAAATTGATTAGTTTCTTGGCGCGTGTGCTAAGACAACACATTGATAGTCACAGATGGGGCAACACGTGTAGGCCTAAAGTGAAATATACGCGCGCAATGCAAAAATCGTGCAGTATTGAAATCAGAAAAAATATCTAGATGAAGCAAAATGCTTCGATATATTTTGTTGTCAAGAGAATAATATAATTTAATGTTACTATAAATGATAGCATATAACTACCAGTGGAAGGATTGTTTGCAAAGAGGATAAATTAATCTAGTCTTTTTTACCTATTATCACTCTATTATCATGTTTTGAAAAGAAAACGTTGTCTGTTGACAGGACAATGTTGATAACACACAAAAGGTTAAAGCAGATACACAGGTGTTTATCACAAAAATACACGAAGATTAAATGGGACGAATAAAAAGATGGATGAACAATATTGGGACATAACTGGCACAAATAACTGGATATGTTAAGCACAAAAAAAATGAAGATAATATGGAACGAATAAAAAGATGTATGAACAATATTGGGACATAACTGGCACAAATAACTGGATATGTTTAGCACAAAAAATAAATGAAGATAATATAGAATGAATAGAAAGATGTATGAACAACATTGGAACATAACTAGCTCAAGTAACTGGATATGTTTAGCACAAAAATACATAAAGATAATATGGGACGAATAAAAAGACATATAAAAAATAATAACAGAGCTGGTTCAAGTAACTGTACATGTATTACATTGATTACAAGCTCTGCAAAATTTTATGAGACTGGGGTTTGTCCAATAAATTATATGCAAATTATTTTAATTTGTAGCGAATTTCGTTTGATTTATGCACTGTACTGCATCCAACCGCATTTAATAATTCGAAGTTTTTGGCGATTGTGAATACTTCTGAACCATCTGTGTGGGCATCAAACATGAATGCAATGCATTCATGTATACATAACCCTTTTAACATGTTTAACGTGGTTTGTGATGGGTGAATGCCATCATTGATTTCAATACTTTCTACTACTCGAATCCGGCACGACACCTATTATTACAATTAATCTGTATGAAATGAAAGCATATTCAGACTAACCGTCCAGTCAGCACATTTACCTGGCGCTGGTTTTCAGTGCCGCCAATGCGGGAATGCTGGTCTGATTGTACTTCTGTTCGAAATCTGTCAGATAATTTTTACTCATTAACTTGTGACAACTCTCGAGTCTGACAATTCGGCATATTTTTCGTCAGTTTCATTGCTTCCCAATTGAATGCTAACTGGAAGAGCATCAATATATTAAAAAATTGTATACATTTCTCAAGCAGCCTTCTTCTCCTGCACAATTTGTGCACATATATGCTGCTATGAGATACATAAAATCATACGTCTTACAGATTTTATTTCAGATATAAACTTTCTGCTTTAATTAGCCGTCCGAAATTAACCTGTTCTTCACCTGCAATATAATACGGTCCTGAGATATCTTTTAGATAACTACGCACCGATCAAGTGAAATAAAATCACGATTTCAGGAGTCTTTCCAGACATCTTTAAACATATCATTTCATGTTTTTAGTAAAAAAATGACAAGATGTCTTGAAAAATCACAGATCAGTGTCACACAGCTAAACTTTGTATTTAAAGTCATCGAAAAGGTCATGTATAGCAAATCAAATTCGTTAACATCTTGACAGAAACAATCTATCCAATGAGTATCAGTCAGCATAAAAAAAATACTCTACTGAAACTGCCTTACTGAAAGTTGAAAATGACCTCATATTGAATATGGACGAAAGGAGTGTCACTGCACTTGCTCTTGTTACATCTTGTCTGCTGCATTCGACACTCTGAACTACAGCAGTATCACCGATTTCTTGTCAACTTGGAATATCGATGGTATCGCCCTTGAGTGGTTTGTGTCCTATCTGTCAGGTCGTGAACAGGTTAAACTAATGATTTTTTTATCCAGTCCAATCGCATTCACATGTGGTAATCCCCAGGGATATGTCCATTGCCGTTTCCTCTCTACCCTATCTCGTTAGCAATGTAATTCAAAGAAACAATGTTAAACGCCATCTTAACGCCGAAAATACCCAAATATATTTATTTGTCGAATAGGAGGTACTGTATCTCCTGCTCCATCTGCTAAAAATATTAGCATAGTTTTGGACAGGGCTTTGCACTTTGAGATGCCTTAACTGTTAAGAGCCATATATGTATCTGGTATATCTCGAGCTTTCTTCTAACATGTACGCGACATTGGTTGCTAACAAAAATGGCAACTTCGCTGATAGAAAGCAAGCTGGACTATTGTCACTGAAAATGAAATATCAAAGCTACAGGGTTTACAGAACTGTTTGACGCGGTTTGTGACTGAATGTTCTCGTTTTGTCACATTCTAAAATCTTTACATTGGTTACCTGCTCATAACAAGATGAAAATTAAATTGTGTTCCCGGACCTACCAGGCTCTGACTTGACTGCCGGTGATTTCGGACCTCAACCATTTCGAACATGGTGATTTCGGACGCCTATCGATGATTTCGAATGGTAAATTCGGACAGTGTGTGGTAAAATCGGACGGTGATTTCGGACGGTGTGTGGTGAATTCGGACGCCGCGGTGAATTCGGATGGTGATTTCGGACGGTGTGCGGTGAATTCGGACGCCTTACTTAGTAGTCTTTTATATCACAATTCTGGTACTAGGCCTAATATCGCTAATTTCGGATGGTGATTTCGAACGGTGATTTTGGACGGTGATTTCGGACGGTGAGATGTATAAAAAACTTTTTTATATGACTATTCATGTACTAATATCAATCTCATTGAGAGGTTAAAGAATCATTCAACTGCAAAATACGCATGCCTGGGACGGTCAAGTGTAGGCCAACAGTTGCCTATTGAGTACAGATTGACGGCATTAATATAGCCACTGAACTGATTACAAGATACTACTTAAACGAGGCATTGATCCAATGCAGTTTAATGCTAGGCCAACTTCTGCGACGCTGGCCCAACATTGAACCAACATTGAATAAATGTACAATGTTTGAGAGAAAGTCCTCCTGCAGCTCCCAGCAAACACAAGACTTTGTACAACATTTATACAACGTCGGCCCAACCTTCTCGTCGTTGGTCCAACATTGCATGAAGTCATACAAATGTTTTTGTGTTTACTGAGTGTCAATACAAGCTTTTGGGGTCAAGCAGTTTCCAAATTTCCCGCAGTAATACGGTCAGTTTGTTTGCAAGCCAGCGACCAAGTAGGGGCAAGGGCAAAGTGCTTTGAATTATTAACTCATAGATGTTGCTCAAGTATATATGAACTTGCTGTGATTTGAGAACTTGCTCTTAATGAGTCTTTGAGTATGAAACGCATATTTAGTATTATTATGGAATAGGGCCTTGGCCTACACACGGACACTATTGCCTTCTGGGGGACCCTTATCCCGAGAATTTTGACAGTTGACCACACCTTTAAGCTGCATAAATGTTTAAGAAGATAACATACTTTCGACCTTGGTAACGTTGCTGACAAGTACGCAATAACAATCACATACGGTCAAGCTATTCCAATTAGTCCTGCGCCATAGATATAGTCGGTAAGCTCCAATTTATTTACTATCGTAATTCTAAATTAATTGTTTTCCCATGAAGAATAAAAAAACTCACACTAAACAAATTTCCTATGTATTTTTTTAGAAGCCCAAAAATTTGATAATGATCCATATGGTTCCCGCACCAGAACCAAAGATAAACTAACTTGTATTACTATAGGCTACAAATGTATACATTTTATTTATGGTAATATATATCTATATTTTGTATATATATAATAATGTGTTTATAAAGATGACAAAGTATATTATATTGTATAGCAGTTTATATACGTAGCATCCATATTTGTATAAACACAATGATATTTTTGTATATTTTATTAATCATATTAGGCTTCCTTATAAATATTACCGTCCGAAATCACTGTCTGAAATGACTGATATTATAGTATAGAAATAGTCATATGAAAGAATACTATCCTAGGGTTTTTAAACATCACAACGTTCGAAATCACCGTCCGAAACCACCGTTCGAATTTACCATCCGAATTTAGCGATAGTAGTACCAAAATAGTGATATAAAAGACTACTAAGTTAGGCGTCTGAATTCACCGCACACCGTCTGTTACGACCCCAAGGACCCCAAAGACCCCCAAGGTCGAACAAATACTGCTGCTAATTCACAACCATAACATTACTTTACTTTAAACAAAATTTACTGTCTCAAACAGTACATATTAGTGCGAAGGTGCAAAGTACAGTGCAGTTAGTAGCGAGATCAAAATGAGTACATTGCATTTAGGCACTTTGTCCTTTCATATTTAACACTAACGTTACGACTGATTACGTGATTGACAGGATTGTGAGATGGTTAATCTCATATCACTAACATAACAATTAAAGGTGTAGTCAACTGTCAAAATTCGCGGGACAAGGGTCCCCCAGAAGGCAATAGTGCCCGTGGGTAAGCTAAGGCCCTATGCCAAAATAATACTAAATATGCGTTTCATACCCAAAGCCTCATTAAGAGCAAGTTCTCAAATCACAGCAAGTTCATATATACTTGAGCGACATCTATGAGGTAATAATTCAAAGCCCTTGTCTTTTGCCCCTACTTGGTCGCCTACTTGCAAACAAACTGACTGTATTACTGCGGGGATTTGGAAACTGCTTGACCCCCAAGCTTGAATGTATTGTCACCCAGTAAACACAAAACATTTGTATGACTTTATGCAATGTTGGACCAACGTCGAAGACGTTGGGCCTACATTGCATAAATGTCATACAAATGTCTTGCGTTTGCTGGGCAGGATGACTTTCTCTCAAACATTGTACATTTATCTAATGTTGGTTCAATGTTGGGCCAGCGTCGCAGACGTTGGCCTAACATTAAAACAGCATTGGATCAATGTCTCGTTTAAGTAGTATCTTGTAATCAGTTCAGTGGCTATATTAATGCCGGCAATCTGTACTCAATAGGCTCCTGTTGGCCTACACTTGACGTCCCAGGCATGCGCGTTTTGAAGCT
Organism: Flabesymbios commensalis; assembly: GCA_964017125.1. Taxonomy (NCBI): domain Eukaryota; kingdom Metazoa; phylum Annelida; class Polychaeta; order Terebellida; family Flabelligeridae; genus Flabesymbios; species Flabesymbios commensalis. The sequence continues at coordinate 26,080,889 of OZ024905.1, read as the reverse complement.
GAATGATTCTTTAAGCTTTAACGGTTGAAACGGGTTCGACTTGGAGTGTTCATTGTGAACGCCACACAACGTTATAAGAGCATATGGGAGAAGTGGATCACTGAGGATAGACAGGGTAGCATCCCGTGTCGGCATAATGTTGGGCCGGCGTCGTGGTCTACTGTGCTTTGCGCCACAGTACTTGGCTTAACTGAAGTTCACTCATAGTGTTCATTGTTAATGTCGACAACGTTGAAACAGTGTTGGGCAGACGTCGAACATTGAAGATAGGCAAAGCAAAAACGGAGAATTTCACTTAGCTGTTGAAATGTTCATCTGGTCGTTGGAGATCATTTTTCACATGCCCCATGATTACAGTAGCACACATCAACTAGTAAACGTTCATGACAGACTTAAGAACACGTCCATGTCGCTGGCTGTTCATTGACCTAGAGAGAGATCAACCTGCATTCAGTGTACACCGCAATGCACACCCCAGTGTACATTCTTATTGTTCATTCATAGCTGTGCACTGGTCAACGAGGCTCCACACGGTGGGTACACATGAGTTCACACATTTTAATAACATTATTAAGTCCTGTCAGCGAGGCTCCAAACCACTACACACAATTATCAGTCTATTCGTAACATTCCTCCTTTCATCAGGAGAAAGCGTCATTCGGTGATGCTTTTTTCTAAGCTGAACCGTATTTTGGAGTTGAAGAATAAGCAAATACCACCATATCGAGTTAAGTCTCAGCACTAGCTCGGGAAAGCGCATCCGCTATAACGTTATCTCTGCCTTTTATATGTTCAATCCTAATATTATACTTTTGCAATGTCAAACACCAGTTTAGTAGTCTTTGGTTTTTATTTTTCATTTTGGTGACAAATGTGAGCGGGTTATGGTCCGTATAAACCACCGTCGAGTGGCTGTATCCGCCGACATACACCTCAAAATGATCCGAAGCACGTAAGAGGGCCAAAGCCTCCTTTTCAATTGTGGAATATCTTTGCTGGTGTACATTAAACTTTTTGGAATAATAGCATACTGGGTGATCAACACCTTCAGAATTTTCCTGTATTAAAACAGCTCCCATTCCTAGATCACTGGCATCAATTGCCAGTTTGAAAGGTATCTCAAAGTTTGGGGCAGCCAAAACAGGGGAAGACATTAACATAGCTTTAATGCCGTCAAATGATGCTTGACATTTATTTAACCAATTAAATGGTGTTTGTTTCTTTAGAAGGTTCGTTAATGGCATGGCAACATCAGCGAAATTACGACAGAATTTTCGATAAAATCCTGCCATGCCAAGAAATCTTCTGAGAGATTTCCTATCATTTGGAGGTACAACTTTTGCGATACCTTGAACTTTGGCTTCAATAGGAGAAATCTTACCTTGACCAACCACGTGTCCCAAATAGATGACTGTTGCCTTACATTAACATTAACATTACTTTACTTTAAACAAAATTTACTGTCTCAAACAGTACATATTAGTGCGAAGGTGCAAAGTGCAGTGCAGTCAGTAGCGAGATCAAAATGAGTACATTGCATTTAGGCACTTTGTCCTTTCATATTTAACACTAACGTTACGACTGATTACGTGATTGACAGGATTGTGAGATGGTTAATCTCATATCACTAACATAACAATTAAGCTTTAACGGTTGAAACGGATTTGACTTGGAGTGTTCATTGTGAACGCCACACAACGTTATAAGAGCATATGGGAGAAGTGGATCACTGAGGATAGACAGGGTAGCATCCCGTGTCGGCATAATGTTGGGCCGGCGTCGTGGTCTACTGTGCTTTGCGCCACAGTACTTGGCTTAACTGAAGTTTCATTCATAGTGTTCATTGTTAATGTCCACAACGTTGAAACAGTGTTGGGCAGACGTCGAACATTAACGATAGGCAAAACAAAAACGGAGAATTTCACTTAGCTGTTGAAATGTTCATCTGGTCGTTGGAGATCATTTTTCACATGCCCCATGATTACAGTAGCACACATCAACTAGTAAACGTTCATGACAGACTTAAAAACACGTCCATGTCGCTGGCTGTTCATTGACCTAGAGAGAGATCAACCTGCATTCAGTGAACACCGCAATGCACACCCCAGTGTACATTCTTATTGTTCATTCATAGCTGTGCACTGGTCAACGAGGCTCCACACGGCAGGTACACATGAGTTCACACATTTTAATAACATTATTAAGTCCAGTCAGCGAGGCTCCAAACCACTACACACAATTATCAGTCTATTCGTAACACCGTCCGAAATCACCGTCCGAATTCACCCCGGCGTCCGAATTCACCGTACACCATCCGAAGTCACCGTTCGATTTCACCGCACACCGTCCGAGATCAACGTCCGAAATCACCGATAGGCGTCCGAAAAAAAAAGTTCGAAATAGTCGTTGTCCGAAATCACCTCTGACTTCAAAGCCTGCTAGAACCCTAGACACTTCGCTCCAGGACTACCTGTAGGGTGTAGACGTGTTTGTCAAGCTCTTACTATTTTGATAGTTTATGCTAGAATAGAGCGCGAAATGTTTAAAGTTTTTATATCATTTTGACTGTGAATATATATAGATCGAGCTGATAACAACAGTTATCCCGGAACATATACATAAAAGTGAATATATGTGGATTATATATTTTATTATAGAGTGTACTATATAGGTCAGGTCAGCTAGTCACCTGTGTTTCACACCTTTACCTGCAAGCTGGACTTACTGTACATACCCTCTAGTACTGAACTCTCACCTGGTGCTGGAAAGGTGTCAATACATCACTAACTGTACTGTACAGAACAACGTGTGATAACACTCTTTATATATATATACTACATCATATCAAGATATGGCTGAACCTGCTATGTACAGTTTTCCTGCGATTACACGACAAGAGAAAAGAAAACAACGACAAAAAAAGCAAGAAAAAATGTGGAAACAACCTGAAACTCTACATCTGGATATGATATGCCACACCAGCGACATTGACAACTCTGGCGTGCTGGAGTACGAGGATCAGCTGTGTGACTTACAGTTTGTCACCCACAACCTTGCTGCTTGGAAGGACGTCTGTTTACAGCACTACGCTCAGAAGTATGAGGCTGGTGACATCACATCTTTCCCGTCTGTGTCTGCGATCTCAGACGGATCCCAGCTGAAAGTTGCTGGCTCTATTGTCATCAATTACTACTCGACAGGAGTAGTGTTAGTGCAAGGCAACCAAGTCCATGATTGGAAAGATCGTGACTTTCCAATTTTGAAAGCTGGTGTTAAGGAATGGGTTGATGAGGCTAATAAGTCTGTGATTGAGATGACGGAGTTAAGGAATAATTCAACCTTGAATGTTACGCGAAATGTCACAGCTGCTCAACAAGCATCATCCCCCGCCTCTGTGACAACCAACACACCAACTATACCCAAAGTAAAAGCTACTCCAAAGAGGAAGAAATCAGTTATGCCCAAGATCAATCCTGCAAAGCCTATGGATAGTTCAACTCCATGTCATAAGCCTGTAAGCGCAAAGCCATCACCACTTCTCTCACCTGTTGTAAAACACGACGTTGACAGCCAGCAAAGTGATGAACTGTCGCAAATTAGTACATTGGAGTCTTTAGCGATCAACACTACCGAGGATATGCCACACCAATCGCCTGTCAACACCTCTGGTAGAGCGACAAAGCTACAACATGTACAGTGCCTAGGTGATTCGTCGTTAGATTTGTTACACGCTGACAGTGTAACTACCAATAACACAGTGCATGAATACAACAGTGACGCTTCTTCTCTCCGTGTGACACCAAACTGTGAACATTGTAAAAATCTACAAGACTATATTACCATCTGCGAAGAGGCTGCAAACACACTACGCGAAGAATTAGCGCAACTGAAACAACAACCAAGTTCAACACGACCACCTGCCACACCGACACGACCACCGGCCACACTACCAAAAACAAAAGAGCGCATCAAGAAAACCCCAAAGCCTAAGATCTCATTCGTCGGTGATTCTAATGCCCGGAATCTATATAGACACTTGGATAGCACTAAAACAGACAATGCAGTGTGGGTTAATGCCGGCTGCAAGATAGAAGATGTGAACTCACGGGTGCACCATATGATTAAAGACAATGACGTTGGTGTTATACACCTTGGTACAAATGATGCCCTTAGCACCAAATCAGATAATGACTGTCTTGCCGACTGTAGTGACGCCATGGATTCTATCTTGGATTACTCAGTGCAGACGCCTCTCATTGTTTGCTCCGTGCCACCAACACGCAGCCAGAGAGGACAACGACGTGTCACAATGATTAACACCCTACTCAAGTATAAATGTGACATGAACAATTGACTACTGTTTGTTGACACCGGATTAACCTTAAGTGATATTGGCAACGACGGGGTCCATCTGACTGACTCTGGTAAAGGAAAGCTTGCCAGGCGTATTCAATGTGAAAGCTTGGATTTTTACCGCAATATAAGCAGCCGACACATGTGAGTACAATTTCTAGTACAATTGCAGACATTAATCATTCTTTTGATAATCGTACTTCATCTACTATTCAACGAGTAGCGAATTGCGACTCAATTTCAATAACTTCTGATAAAGATCATCACAAAATACCCAGTGTTTTAGTTAGCTCAACAATTTTTTTTCCATATTTCAAAAAAGGCTTACGAGTGGCTTGTCACAATATAAATAGATTAATAAACAAACTTGACCAATTAAAATTATTTTTAGTCAACGATTGTCCATCATTTGATGTATATTGTTTTAGTGAGACATTCTTAACGGAAACAATTAATGATTCATATCTCTGTATTGATGGCTACACGTTTGTTAGGAAAGATAGGTTAAACAAAAAAGGAGGTGGTTTAATAATGTATGTCCGCGAAGGCATCTCATACAAACGTAGAGAGGACTTAGAAGGACCTATTGAAACTATATGTATTGAAATCAAATATTCAAATAGATCTATTTTACTGACTTCAGTCTATCGCCCACCAAATAATGATAGTGATTCTATACAACATTGGTTATCTAATATGGAGGAATCTATGTATAAAATTTATTCCGAAAATAAACCAACGATACTAATGGGAGATATTAACATTGATATCATGTCGGACAAAAAAGATAAACTTCAAGAATCTTGGATCAGCCTTACAACCAATATACAGTTAAACCAGATAATTAAAGAGCCCACGAGAGTAACAAACACCAGTGAAACTCTTATAGACCACATTTACGTCTCTGATGATCTCCCCGTTTTATACAGCTCTCCTATTAAGTATAGTATTAGTGATCATTTCCCTGTATTTGCTGTTTTTAAAATGACGAATATTGATTATAGCAAAAATGATGGTCGCCATAAAATCATAGCGTATCGAAAATACAATAACTTCAATTCTGCAACATTTTTGTCGGACTTACAAAACGCCCCCTGGTTAACTATCGGTGCTGAAAACATTTCAATAGATCAATATCTTCAAAGTTTTATTTCTACTTTTACTAAAATAATAGACAAACCTTTACCACTGGTCACCAAACGTATAAAACGACCAAAACAACCAGAGTGGAAAACAAATAACATCTTACTAGCTATTAACAAGCGAGAAAATGCAAAGAAAAACAAAGATGAACACAATTATAAGTATTGGAGAAATGAAGTCACAAAGTTAATACGAGATGCAAAGAAAGAATATTATTCGGAATCAATTCAACTCTACAAAAACGACCCGAAAAAATTGTCTAAGGTATTTAATGAACTTAGCAACAAATCAAACTTTTCTAACAACATTAAAACAATAACTTATGAAAACAAAACATTTACAGATGATGCTGATATAGCAAATACTTTTAACAAGTATTTTACTAGTGTGTCTGAAAAATATCTAAATAAAGAAAAAAGTCTATCACCAAATCTGAAGAAACTGGAAGCTTTTATTTCAACGAAACTACCAAAAGGAAATATTTTTAATATACCATACATAACAGAGGATTTTGTTTATACATTTTTGACCAGCCTTGATAATAATAAAGCGACAGGAATCGATAATATATCATCAAAGATTATTAAAATATCAGCCCCAGTAATTACGAAACAATTAACAGACATTTGTAATCACAGTATCCGTAACAGCTGTTTTCCGTCGATCTGGAAAAAGGCAAGAGTTACACCACTTCACAAGAGAAACTCAACCGACGACCCAGAAAACTACAGACCTATATCTATTTTGCCCCTTTTGTCTAAAGTTCTTGAAAAACATGTACACAACTCATTGTACGAATTTTTTCTGGTGAATAATCTTTTATCCCCTCGACAATCAGGTTTTCGGACCAAACATTCTTGTGAAACAGCACTCACTGAAATGACTGATAATTGGCTTAGTGCCATGTACAACAATGAATATTGCGGAGTTCTTTTTCTAGATTTATGCAAAGCTTTCGATCTAGTAGATCACACTATTCTACTTGAAAAACTAAAATTATATCAACTCGGTGAACAATCCCTTTTTTGGTTTCAATCCTACCTTTCTGATAGAAAACAGTCTGTTAAAATTAATGCGACATATTCAAGCGAAATATGCAACACACATGGCGTTCCACAAGGCTCTATATTGGGTCCCTTACTTTTCTTAATTTATATTAACGACCTTCCATTAGAAAATGCATCTGGTAAAACATCATTATTTGCAGATGATTCAACAATCACTGTCCGTGGCAAAGAAATACAATTTGTCAAGGAACATTTATCTAATGAAGCAGTAAGTACGAACAACTGGTGCTATGAAAATGGCATGGCTTTAAGCTTTGAAAAAACCAAAGCCATGTTAATTCTATCAAAAGCAAGAGAATCACGTTTAGCTGAAAATGAAATAGACATCAACATAAATATCAACGGCACACAAATAAAAAATACCAAACAAGAAAAACTCCTAGGTGTGGTTATCGATAATAACTTAACGTGGCATAGTCAAGTAAAAAAAGTTAAACAAACAATTGCTTTCAAGCTGTCTATTTTCAGGAAAATAAGACATTATTTACCTACAAAGACGCGTATTTTGTATTATAACTACTATATAAAACCACATCTACAATATTGCTGCACTATATGGGGACAATGCAACAAAACCGACATATATTCAATAATAAAATTGCAAAAACAAGCCGCGCGCCTTATTTTGAATGCAGATAAGTATTCCCCATCTAGTCCTCTATTCGATCAACTTGAATGGGAAACTTTTGATAAAATTGTTCAGGAAAAACAGGCCACAATGGTATTTAAAGCTCTAAACAACCTTACCCCTGATTATATATCTAATTTATTTAAAGCAACATGCACAAACACAAATCATTCCTTAAGATCAAAGACAAGCAATAAGCTCCATGTATCAGCAGCTCATCACAAAAGCCTGAGGTTTAATGGTCCAAAAATATGGAATTCTTTATCCGACAAAGCACGCAAAGCAACAACATTAAAAGAATTCGTACGCGAATACAAAAAACGGAAATAAAAATAGTTAGAGTATCAATGACAGATTTGTAATAATTGTGTTTGAAAGTAAATATATGTTGTCTGCAATTGTGCTTTAATTGTACTCCCAAATGTAATTTATGTATGTGTGTTTGTAGTTGTCATTTTTTTTACAATGTATATACTGTATATATATATATATATATATATTTCAATACTAGATATTATTTCATAAGTCAAGTAATAGTATGAGGTTAAGTACTATTATGAGTTATATAAATATACCTCAATATATATGAAAGTAAAAAAAAAAAAAAATGTCCATGTTTATATTATTTTTGTCAATTATTTCAATATATACACTTCAATCATGTAAATTGTTTTACTTCAAATGATGACTTCTCATGTAGATGTTTGTAAAATTATATGTTTCTCCCAGATATATTGTCAGATTTACCATGTACACAAATTTAAATATATGTTATTATTACTGTTTTATATTATATAAGTAAATGGCTGATACGAGTTATCTAGATATCATTATATTATTTAAATAGATGTATATCAATGTATGTTTTTTAATGTTTATGTATGAGGGCCCCACGGCGGATGAGCTATGCTCAGTGGGTTGGTACATACATGCATGTATGTTTTTAGTTTTTATTGATTTTGTACGTTGTTGTATATACCTGTACCCTCGGTAAATAAAGCCTTTATTATTATTATTATTATAGTAATCTAGATCGGGCTGGAAGTTAAACTGTTAAAAATTTCGATAGGCACCATGCAGGGCCTTCTCTGTTGCAGCACCAAGACGTTTGAATGAGCTTCCATTATAAATTCGCTCAGCGAAAACACTAATTAATTTTGGAAAAAAATTGAAAACCCAGACGACAAATGCACACGGTTTTTAGGCCTATGAATAGCCTAATATTATTATTCCAGGGTACTGTAGTCGATTTCAAAAGAGGTAGGTTTTATTTTAATGTAGGCTCCAATATGATTTTACTATCCATGGTTTATGCCTAGAACAAAGTATAGCGCGATGAAAAAAGATCCGGTGCCACAGTTTCATTGCGTCTTCAAAACAATAATGAAAATGCACCTCTACTTAACCCTTTAAGCCTTCACGATGCATTAAAGTATCATCTTACATCCCTTAAAACAGACTTAATTTTCCTGCAGCCAAGGATTTTTGAACAAAAATTTCCATGGAACTGCGTACCTATTAATGGCAATTCTCTTTAATTCTAAACGACATCAAATTATCTGCATACACTACAAGTTGATAATTGCGACAGCCATTTGCGGCTTGTAGTGGATGAAGATGACAATGGTAAATTCAGTCCCGAAAGGGTTAAATTTAACTGAAATCCGTGTGTGCCCACTACTCACAGTTTATGTTCGACGTGTTCATGTAAAAAAAATCGCGTGGCGCGACATAAACCAACATTTGGTGAGTGTGCCGTGTTGGCCTGGAAAGCTCTCACTGTCAACTGTTTCCAAACCCCCATGGTAACACAACCATTTGTGTCTCAACACAAATCCCACATAAGAGAAATTGGTGAATTATTTCCTCATAGATGTCGCTCAAGGATATAGAGTTTAGATGATTTGGGAACTTTCTCTTAATGCGGCGATGTGTATGAAAGGCATATAGTATTATTATCTTGCCTGATAACTGTGGATGTGGGGTGATATGTCATTGTGGAATGTCCAGGGGCCACTGTTGCTGTCTGGGGACACCCTTGTCCCGTGTATTTTGACAGTTGACTATCCCTTTAAGCATGTTAATATAATTGTGTTTTTAGCTGTAATAAAGAAACACTAGTAGAAAACTGGAATGGTATGTTTGATCGTATTGATAGGTCCATAGTTTAAAAAAAGACAATGTTTATTGAGACTTTATCATAGTGAATGATTAAAACGATATTTGCATGATAAACCTGCAATACGTGTAATCGCAAACCTGCCAAATTTGTCAAGTTTCCGGAGAAAAAAAACATAGTCGGTCAATTATTCAGCTATTCACTTTTGTAAGAAAATGTTTCACAGTGTTTATTCTACATAGTAATACTGTCGTAGAAAGATTATGAGCAAATTACTCGGCAAATTATTTTATCGGGTGAATACGAAGTTTTTTTTTAATCTACCATGTTAAGCCTAACTGTATTTTATCTCATTGAATGTTTTTCAGAGTGTGCCCGAAGGAACGACTATTGTTGGAGCAACATGTGGAGGAAATGGGGGTGATGGTAGACACACACTGTACTCCAGAATTTTCGCCGCTTTAGGGGTGGAAGCCGGCAATAACGAGTTAGAAACCTTACTCTTTGTAGCCAGAAAAGGTTATCCGTGGCAAGCTGTACAGCAAACTTATGTATCACGCTTTCTGATGGAAATCTTCAACTCTCCACGCACATTAGAGACGACAATATGGCAGTACCCATCCTACTACGGTACCTAAATATTGCTAATGCTGCCAGTATGGGCTTTCTACTGGACATTAAAATTATATTGTTTTACCTGAGGGTTGACTATTTAGCAAGATAGATTATATTCAAGGTTGTTTAATGTCATTAATGCACATCTAGAAAAATACTGATGAATATTATAGGAAATATACAATATAACAACATGCAGTAGAATACTGATACACGATATGACAAAGAGGACTGAATCTCGGGTGACATCATATGCCCTCTCATTAATCACAATAAATATATGTCGACCCATAGGAAGCAAAGGCTGTATCTCCCATTTGTTCAAGCGGAAGACAAAGCCCCGTGGATCCACATAAGCCTAAACAAAAATACACGTGCAGTGTGCATAAAACGTGCAGTAAAAAAATAAAAATTTTAAAGTATCAAACAAAATCATTCATGAGCCAGCATAGGGAGTTCTACTATTATAACTATTCTATTATACTATTATAACTAGGGAGTTCTACTATTAGGAATATTACGGCATAATAGATATTTCTTAAATTTATTTTAAAGGTACGTATTGAACAATTGGTATCTAGATTGACATATATATGATACCATATTGCTATAGGAGCGGTTCTAATGAACTGTTCAGATAATTTGGTTTTATGACATAATTTGGTTTTAATTAAATATTTATTAAATATCGTGCGATATATTTTATATATCGCGGACTGCGTAAACTGGCACTTGGTTAATAGAGAGATGATTGTATATAGATACAGCCGCTGTTCTAGTGAACCGTTTAATATTCAGTATTCAGTATTCAGGTGATATACATACTCTTCAAACTTGGTGTTTAAGTGAGTCCTTGTTTCGGTATTATTTAGTTGATATATTCTCTTGAAACTGAGTGGTTTAATGTGTACTTTTTCAGTAGTATTCAGTTGATATCTTATGTTGATGGTGCGTGTTTTGGTGTGAACTTGTTTTGGCAGTATTCGGTTGATATATTCCAATGACGGTGGGTGTTTTGGTGTGAATTGTTTCAGTAGTAACCAGTTACAATATATTATTGTGAAGCTTTCTGTTTTGATGTGTGTTTTTTCTCAGTATAATTCAGTTGATATATTCTCTCGAAGTTCGTAGAGTAGCTTAGGTGTGTAGTTGTTTCAGAAGTATTTAGTTGATATATTCAGGCTGTTTTGATGTGTACTTCTTTCAGTAGTAATCAGTAGTTGTATGTTCCCATAAAGCTTGGTGTTTAGGTGTGGGTTTGTTTCAGTAGTATTCATTTGTCATATTATTGTGAAACTTGCTGTTTGATGTGTGTTTTTTCAGTATGATTCAGTTGATATATTTTCTTGAAGCCAGTAGAGTTGCTTAGGTGCGTACTTGTTTTGGTATAACTTAGTTGATATATTATCTTGAAGCTGAGTGGTTTAGTGTGTACTTGTATCAGTAGTATTCAGTTGATAAATCCTCTTGAAGGCGGGTGTTTGGTGTGTACTAGTTTTAGTAGTACTTAGCTCATACATTCTCTTGAAGCTGGGTGCTTAGTGTGTACTTATTTCAAAACTGTTCAATTGATATATTCACTTGAAACTGGGTGTTTGATGTGTACTTATTTTAGTAGTATTTGATGGGAATCTAACATTCAACAGCTTGAAACTTTTCCTCAATTATAATTATTGATGGTAGTAGTCGATTCTAGATGGTCTACGGGAAATATATTTTGTTTTATCTGGTATTCATAGAAAAGTTTTCTACGCCTACTGCAGTTAAAACACGTAACTCATTTAGGGATAACATGATTTTTTATCAAGTCTGTTTTTATATTTAACCATTTAACCGCCAAATTATTTAATCAGAATTTTCACCCACTTGAAGTTGTGTCTCGCTGACGCGATCTACAACTTCAAGTGAGTGAAAATTATTCAGAATTGACAAAATGGTGGTCAACTGTTCTCAAATATTGCTGATTGATGTCACATTTTATCTTTACCATGTTTAAAAGGTGGTACCTAATGTGCTAATAAAAAATGAAAACCCGAATATATGCGGCACCGGCGGTTAAAGGGTTAAATAATTTTTTTAGTTTTGGTGACTGAAAGCAATTAACAAGAAACAATATTTGTGATTTATCTTCAGAATCCCCTGACAGTTCATGTATGCCATACATTCCAAGCGGTGACGTTTTTGTTTCAACCTACAACCGTTACCTGCAAATCTTCCCCGGACTGAAAATCCATTGTACCGGGTATATAGCAGGGTTCCACCTGTATGTATCCGGATATCATCCGGTTCAATCCGACTCAAGAATTTATATAGGAATTTGGAGAGACGGAAAAGCGATTGATGACATGGAGATTCACTTTGTCCACTGGATGAGTGACATAAATTGGGGTAACTATATGATGACGTATAGCTTCCCAGATGAGCGTGTGCGTGTTGTAGCTGGTGATTATATAAGTGTTCATGTCGACGATTACACAGACGGTTCATACCACCCTCTAATAGCACGCGGACACATCAGAACGTATTCAGATTCTTACACAGACTATCTGAGACAACCTGTCGACTGTCACGAGAGCAGTTCTACAGTTGGATCCTCGGACTGGGACCAGATTATAGGAAGTAAATATATACCTAACAGTGATGACAGTGATTGGTCATCTGTACCACCTTACCTTCTGATTCACAGTGACAGTATGCCAGCAGATTACTCAGCACAACAGCTAGCACTGCAAGCCATAATTGTGGAGAACAGAGAAGGTAAGTGATCCAATACAAATGTGCGAGTAAAAAACATCTGACTTATAAGTAATGATATAATGCTTTAGTGGATCTATTCAGCAGACAAGATATGGGGGTCCATATGCCACGCGGGGATATTACCATCTGTCTCGATATCTTGATCCAATACTGGCATAATGTTGGGTTGACGTCCTAGACGTTGGATCAACTTATATACCACTATTTGGTCAAGGTCTCTTATATGCTGGTGATAATAATGAAAATTAAAAAAATCAGATCAATGCGTCGTTGTTTGCCACAAAAAGGCTAGCGTGTTGAGAACGAATGCACAGCATATTGTACAAATGAGGTGAATGCATCAACGAATACACAGTAAAATGCTACCGTGATACGTATAGTCATAACTCATGTATGATTTATGCTTGCTGGACGTGCGTTCAAAACACGTGCGGTGTACATACTAGTAATGTGTTTCTCATTCTTAGCTGAATTTTGAATTAAAATCAAAGTCACACATAGACGCACTTACTGAAAATTGAGCAGTTATGGCTAGAGTGTAATCGTTGGGTGGGTGTACGTCAGCATTCGTTGCTCGTTCATGGGTTCCAGGGACATGCCCCCAGAAATTTTGGAAATGCAAGGCTTCAAAGGGTAAAATTCTAGAGCAGATTACGGCCCAAATGTTTTTTGTTTGTTTTGGGGATCATGAACGGGGACGCCCACCCTCTGGATCCACCACTAAAAAATATTCATCTTTCAAGGCGTATTACCCCTACGATGAAGTCAATTTGGTAGGACGTTTTTTTCAATATCGAGACCAGCAGTTTATGTACTTAATCCCACTTCACTTAATCATAATTATATGTTTCTTTTTCACAGACCATGATGCCTTCCCGCACAGCGGTTCATCTAAAGTTACAGACAACTTTGTAGATTACAACGACAAGGAATTCGATTATGAAACAAAGAGATCTATTTATTTTTTTCCTGATGAAACGTTGGGTGACTTCGGCAGAGTAGTGGCCTTGCGGTTTCGCCCACTCACCTTCATTGATGACTTTGCCGTGGCTTTCTTCACCAATAATGGCGGAAACTTTACTTACCAAGAAGCAGTAGAAGTCAGAAATGTATCTTGTCTTTCGACCATCTGTTATTTCCGTTTTCCTGATGATGTACACGTCCACGTAAATTCAGACACGTTTTACGCACTGCACTATAGAAAGACACAGGTGGTCGGCAATTCTGACACCAGCTTGTTCGAAACAACACACGCCTACAGAGCGAGTCTGAGCGGCAATGATGCCTCCTCAATCAGAAGTTCATACCGAAACAATCCCTTTAATAAAAATACGCTAGACGATCTGGGAGTGCAAACTCTTCCTGGCATTGTTTTCTACATTACTGATTTCGAGTTTGGTAGTAAGTATTATTTCCTCTTAAGGTTTTCATTTAATAAATGTTATTTATTCCAGCAAACACATGACATTTTCCAAACGTTGCCTCATTAATCATTGAACGCTAACTTATTTATTTGGAATTTTCACTCACTTGAAGTTGTGTCTCGCTGACGCGATTCACAACTTCAAGTGGGTTAAGTTATTCAGATTTGACAAAATGCAGTCCGATAATGTCAAGGTTTCACATGAACATTTGAATCGTCTATTGTTTTGTGAAATGAATAATATTATCATTACATATTATCATGTTGCAATTGCGATTGATTAGTCCTCCAAGCATGGCCTAACATTGTGATGATCATGTAGAATATATTTGAAATGAGCCCATCAGATAAGAATTTGTCAATTCAAAATCTTTCAGATAACACAATTTTTTCGTTTCCTTGCGACAAACCATAAATTATTAAAAACGTTTGTATTTACATTTAGGCGGCTAGTTTTTGTCTATTTAAAGGTGATCGAGGGCACGACCAATTTGACTTAGTTTTAAAAAATCCACCGGTCAGCAGGATGTATCCCTGGCCCCTAATATAATATAAATAAATCATATAGTATACATCTGTGTAAGCATGTTAAACGGAATAGCTACAATCATAGTTTAAAACAGTGCCCATCGATTTGAAGGTTAAATATAGGTCAAATTTATTTATTTATTACGCTTTATCATGTTTATATACACAATGTTGTACAATAATTATACAAAATAAGATGACCAGCACCCTTACTATGTTTGACATCCAGGATAAATTCTATATAGGCCTACACTTAAATTCAAGCTATTGTGTAAAAGATAATTTTAATATACAGAAAGTATTCCAAAGACAAAAAAATAACTTTGTCAACTTAAAATCATACAGAAACTATAATTATTGTACATTCCTGTGCGTTAAAACCATAGAAAAACGAATTTTAATTGACATTTTGGAGGTCATTTTAAGTTTTGCTAGCTTTAAAGTAAAGGACATAAAATAGATAATGTCGATAACAAATTCTACTCTGAACTGCAATTAAAAAAATGGCCCTGACTAATACAGGTAGGCCTACCGCATAAAGTTAGCGGGCTATTACGTTAACCCTTCAACCGCCAAATTATTCAATCTGAATGTTCACCCACTTGAAGTTGTGTTCCGCTGACGCGATCCACAACTTCAAGTGAGTGAAAATTATTCAGATTTGACAAAATGGAGATTAACTGTTTTCAAATATTGCTGATTGATGTCACATTTTATCTTTAACATGTTTAAAAGGTGGTTCTTAATGTGCTAATAAAAAATGAAAACTCTAATATATGCGGCACCGGCGGTTAAAGGGTTAATGTGTACCCTGTGTTGTCAAGATTCAGATATTACAAATGAGAAGAGGGGATTACCGGGCGGTTGGACATGTGAGAGCGATGAGGACTGCGAGTATTACGATCCATTCCTCTATTGTCACTGGGAAGGTCGATGTGAATGTCTCGATGGTTATGACTTTCACAGACTCCATCGTGCATGCATATACAAAAGTGAGTAGAAAATCGTTTGATCACATTTCTTTTAATTACCATGAAACAGCGCTTAAATAATAATATAAGAAAATATCAGTAAATATTGCTAAAGTGTTATTGACAGGAAAATACTGTCGATCGGCTCTTTTTGACAAAATGGCCTTGTATTGTCAATTATGGACTGGACATGTAAAACTCCTGCCAATATACTGGACCTTATATGATATGACGGTTAATAATTGAACATAATTATTTGTTTTTTTTTGCGCGAATACCTATGATTTGATTTGATTTTAATACTAGATTTGAAAACAAATCATGACGTAGGCCTACATATTTGTCTGATTGGTATCGAACCCATCACCATGCTATTCAATAATCATGTTATGATTAACCAGATTTGTATCAAACAAATCATAAGTTTTTCTAGGAAGCTTATGTTTTGCTATGATTTTAAAATTTGCATATTCAACACCTTCGTTCGTATCAAATTTATCTGTTTGAAAACGACATGCACCGTTTTCAATTAGTAAATTCTTAAAAACTGTTAAAACCACAACCATGTTAAAGACTAGTTCAACGCTCCAAGAATATGAATCGAACATTATAATCCCTGATAATATAGTTTAGTCTTAATCACCGTTGCAGATTTTCCAAGTCGACTCGAACAACGTTCTGTACATACTGTATGCATCAGCTAAGTGTTAAACACATGTGAACGCTGAATGGCGCATTGATGTAGGCCTAAATATACATTCTAAAATCGAATAGAGGTTTAGTCACAAATTACGTAGGCCTTTAAAATGATTGGGATGATTGTGGATTGATATACCATTCTATCATGTTTATCGCCACGTACAAGAGAATATAATACATGTAGCTAGACAATCTGCCTATATGATGACGTCTTTCAAATATTGTGCACTTTGAAGTACTTTTCTTTCTATGGCATCTTTTCATAACTTATATTTTGTTAATAAAAAGCTTGTGTGTACATATATATTATCATCCTGTGTAAATGTCAAGATGTCCTAATGTTACGTAAGTTTCTACGCTTTCCAGAGTGATTGTTTTACCACTTACCAAAATGTGTTTTTTTTATCTCTGGTTGTTGGTGCGGGAAACTGGTATTTACACTTTTATCATGGCAATGCCACTTTTAACATTAAATTGATTTTACGTATTATCAGATATCCACATAATAACAGGTGCTTTTTAAAAGCTTCATATGACAGTGTTAATTAATTGATTTTAAGGGTAGCTATGATTAGATTATGGATATTTTATTCTGTATATACTCCATTTAAAATATCAGATATTTTAGAAATGTATAGTATTGAATGTATGACAGGGCACATATTTTAAAAATAGCATCTTTGCTAATATGTATACACCCTGTATAAATATAATTTAATAGCTAAATAATAAATAAAAGCAGTGACAGAATGTAAACCCACACTGAAAACAAAAAGATTGTTTCTTGGCCCTGGACAAACAAACAACATGACCAAAAACGTAACCCTCCTGGCGGGGCTGAGGATGTCATTAACACAGAAATATATACTTTTTTAATAAAACGACAGTATATTATTACAACTGCAAACTTGTTTTAATCGTCATGTTAGAAAAAAGGGTTATAATAATAAAACAATGATACAGAGTATATACGAGTGTTAGTAGTTATAATAACATCTATCTAAGAGGTATGTGGCTGAATACACAGAAATACAATAATTAAATTTCAATTAAAAAAAATAAGACGCATTATATTCTTACAAACGGCTGCACATTTTTATCGTTACAGCCGGTTAAAATTTTCCAAATAATAATGAAATAATGAGCAGTGCAGAGGGCTAGTAGGCTATCCCCTACAGAGCGGGGATCGACTTTGGTCGTCAAAATTTGACGTCTATTGACGTCATATTCTGACATCTAAAGTCGATCTCCGCATTGTAAGAGTAAACTAATTTATAATGACCGTACACCCAAGACCACGGTTTAAACACGGTTTATACATCAATATATCAGCGCTTTAAGGGTTAAATACTAACTGTCATTTTCAGGGAGTGTGGCTGAAAGGATGCCCGCCTATCAAGTGTCGGACGAACCATACTGGGCCGCAGATGCAGGGGAAGCAGTCGACACTTCATCAAACACTGATAGCCTTGGATTTAACTATAACCATAAGCAATCCTGCTCACGTACACAGAGAACTGAGAATCCCTGGTGGGTGGTGGATCTGGGTAGCGAATACTGGGTGCATGAAATCCACATAGAAGCGCCTGAAATCAGTACAGGTAAGTAATTCGATTATTTTTTTATCAAGGATGTAATAATTTATTTATTACACAAAATAATTGTCATAACGAAAATGAATTTTCAGTCTCAAGAGTGAAGTTATTGTCTCTATTAAATAAAAATAGGGTGTTATCGACCAGTGATCTGACCTACATGTTTACAAGCTCGACAATACAGACAGTAGTACTGTTCATGCTAATGTTACATGTTCAGAATTTGAATCCAGGGCACAATTATCGAGAGCTTTGACCGCCGCTTACAGTAATTGAAAAAGCTCGTTGATTGTCCTCTTATGTCTCCCAATTTGATGTAATAGTTAACGAACCCACGCGTACAATTTTTGGCAATTCTTGTAACATGTGTAAAGCCAACAACACACCGAAACCACTGCGTTACCTTAGTTCCAACATGGCGGATAAAGAAAATGTGGAGAAAAGTCTGTATGTTTACTGTTAATTTAATTTAATATCTCCAAATGCTAAAAAATGTTCATCAGTGTTAATCATTAGCAGTGAAGTTAATTTTCGTACATTGCAGCATATGTAACTTAGTGTAATAGATTTCAGAGTAAGCAGTGTAAAATATTGAAGCAAGAGACGGTGACTTCCATAGTGGAAACGGTAACTCTATGTAGAAAAGTGAGCGGGATGACTATTGTAATTAAATTGGGTTAAAACTTCTATTTCAAGATGACGGTAACTTTCTTTTTAAGACGGCAATGACTTAATAAAATTTAGGTGTAGGTCTACATAAATTACTTTGCAGCTCCAAAATATATAATTATGTTATGCGAATGACATATCATAAGCCATTAAGTTTCTGTGCTCGCTTGTCACCTTTTTATCGCCGTCAGAAGAAGGTCACTTACTCCTTGTTGATACAACACCGTTACTCCTTGTTGATACAACACCAACTCGGCCATTGCTGTTGTGTTTTACTCTTCAATAATAATTCTTTTAAAATATTTTAATGATTTCACACTGCAAATTATTTTGTATATTTTATTCAATAAAATAAAAAAAATAAAAAAAAATAAAAAAATAAGCTATTACCAGATATTTGAAATGCTATTATTTCCTCCTTAATTAACCCTTTCAAGCCTGAGTTTACCATTGTCACCTTCACCCACTACAAGCCGCGAATTGCTGCCGCAATTTTCGACTTGTAGTGGATGAAGATGATTTGATGAAAAAGTAAAGAAAAAGTAAAGAAAATTACTATGTATTGGTAAACCAGTTTCATGGTAATTTTCCTCCTAAAACCCCTAGTTGTAGGGAAATCAATTGTGTTTTCAGGGATGTAAAATGATGCTTTAAGGCATCGTGCGGGCTTAAAGGGTTAATGCCATGTAAAGAGTGGGTACACATTACGAATGACTAATTTGGCTTGTCCATGAAATATACGTCATTTCGGCCAAATTATGTTAATGTATCTTGTATTTTACTGTAAAATCGGAAATGGCCGCCATCTTGGTTTTCAAAATGGCCGCCAAATTTACCATATTTCGTCTATATCTCCATTAGGACGTGAAAATTAGTGTCAAATGGAATTTGACACTAATAAAAGCTTACATTTTGTGGGGTTGTTGTTGTCGGCCATCTTGAGAATATGGTAAATCTATGTCGCTTAAGTGTGAACAACCTCGTGACAAAATGTATATCGAGACAAACGCGATGCTAAAATCTGGTCCGGTGGTCTTGAAAACTAAATGTGAATTATTTTTAATTTTTTGTCTCCCGTTATACGTTTTTTTTTTGTATTTTGTTTTTAAAGCCACGATAATAAGTATGGTTGTGTTTCCATCTGTATGGAGGAACATATGTGAAGGGGGTTATTATACAAAAGCCTAATGACCCAAATCTAGTATTCCACCCTCGACCAATCCAAGAGATTCATCCTGTCACATGACGAGATCGGCCAATCACGCCATCATTCTGCTGTTAATTAAATTAGGGGGTAGTCCGAGTAATCCACAAAAAAATACATTAAAATAATAAAATGAAATTAATTGTTGTTCACTATTTTAAATTGGTATCAAATTGTATAAACACTGATAATGATTTCTGAATGGCCTTGGTCATGTTGGTGGGAGGATGCTAGATAACAATTTGGGGATACATTGGTGACCATATTATTATTTGATTTATATAAGTACACGTATATATGTTGCCTGGCTCTAAAGCCAAGATATGAGAGCAATGCATTGTGATCACGATGCTTGTCCTTGGTAAGACGTATTGATCGTTCAGTGCTCACTGTTACTCTGCCGGAAAGTCCCATTTCCAGCTAGCACCAGTGTCACGTGACGCGTAGGGCCTGATACATAGGCCTACAGGCTAGGCCTAAAGTGGTAGCGCCTACATAATTTTTACAAGGAAAAATACGTTATATTGTGTTTGCGAAAATCAAAGCAAAATGGTACGATAGTGGGGATATTTTCACCATGTGTGAACTACCGTAGTATACATGAGCAGGCTACACCAGGGGTGAGCTTCAACCCTTTAATGCCAAATTATTCAATTTGAATTTTCACCCACTTGAAGTTGTGTCTCGCTGACGCGATCCACAACTTCAAGTGAGTAAAAATTAATCAGATTTGACAAAATGGAGGTCAACTGTTTTCATATATTGCTGATTGACGTCACATTTTATCTTTAACATGTTCAAAAGGTGGTACATAATGTGCTAATAAAAAATGAAAACACGAATATATGCGGCACCGGCGGTTAAAGGGTTAAGAAAAGAAAACAGCGGAACTAAATTTATTATCTCAAAGGTAAAGTACTCGCTCATTATGGCATCGATTTGCATGCGATTCTCAACAGTTAAAAATCCCCAATATTTTAATGTAGCCTCATATCTCTAAACCTCGTTTTACAGCCAAGTGAATCATTGCTTCAACCTCTGTTTTCAACAATGTTCACTATTATATTCAAATACAGTTGACAATTGTACATAAGTGTACATTTTATTATCACTGAAAATGCACTATTTGTACAGCAAATGCAAAATGGTGTTCTTGGCAAGGTGATGTGGTGCAGTGAATTGATGGTTTTATCAGTCCATTCACTGCCACTACTCTTCAGTATAAGTTGAAATACACGCATCACACAAACACACACACATATTTTTTGTGAATATGTCCTCTTTAATATTGAGATAAATGTCAACAAAGAAAAGGATATATTAAGGGTGTAATGACAGTAGGGAATTTTTTCAGCGAGCTGATGTTTGGTGACGGCCATGGGAGCATGAGATGGTTATGAAAAAATAAGATTATTTGAACTTTTTCCCATTCGCATTAGAAAAGTAAAGAGCATCTAATTTTAAATTATAATGGCAATGAAATGGACATAAGATAATGTAATGTTAAGATGTGTAGTTTGATGGGTCCCTGGCCTCTTTCAAAATTACAAAGTCGACAAACAATACAATTATATAATATTGCCGTCTTGGTAATTGACCCTAGCTATGAGATGGTTAACCGTATCTGTGTGACCTCGGTGGACCTCCGTTAGGACAACTTATTTTCGGATACTTGTGGCATGGGATTGCCCCGTCTTTTACAAAGACCCCCTTTGTATTAATTATTTCACTAGTTTATCATACTGTGTTTCTTGTAATATTCTAAGATCAAAATGTGAGGTTTAGCCGATGAATTACTATTTCCTTTCAACACCTAGAAATCTGTCTTGTTATATTATTTTGATAACTCATCTTGTTTTATGATTTATATTTGTGATAATATCATTATCTTTAATTAACTGACTTATGTCATGCCAGCGGCATGTGTTTCTATTATAACTTCTCGATTAAGTCATTTTACTCTTCTAAATTCGGAGTGTTATATTATAAGTAACTCATCTTTCGTTCTGTGTAAAGACGTAATTTTATGTGTTTTATTTATTTAATAGTTTACATTTTAGTAGTGCAACAAACACACGATTTTTATAGAATGTTCTAGAATCTCTGGATTCTCCCCGACAAACAGGATGCGTTTGGAGGGAAGGACAGGGATTGGCTCATGACGGTATTTGCACACGACCCGCTCAGTATAAAAGGGGTATTGTGTGTTTTGGCGCGAGATGGATGGTTAGAGAGAGAGGGAGAATAGATAGACGGATAGATGGGTGTTAAATATGAGTAGAGAAATGGAGATGATAAAAGAGACATGAATCATGAATGTGAATATAAGTATTAATAAAATGTTATCAACAGTAACTACCATGTGTTGAGTTGGAACGTTAATTAGTGGATATACCTGGTTCGATCTCAGTGTGTAATAGTATCCTGACATGTTGAGTGAATGAGCAGCCGTGGCGACGGTCCGTCATCTGGAACGAGAAGCAACAAGAGTCTCCCGGTCCCGGATAGTAGCAATCAAAAGGTGAATATGAATAGGTTGAAGGGCGAGCTGAGGCCTAAGCCATTTACAGGAGTAAAAGTGGACGCTATGAAATGGCTACGCAAGTTTGAAGCGTACATTGGAGCTAGTGGTTTGGAGAATGCCACTGCCATTCACACTTTGTATATGCTACTAGATGGACCAGCAGAGGATTGGTACTCCAGCCTTCCGGACGAGAAGATGGACGTGTTGGACAACATTTACGAGGCATTTTGAGAGAGATATGGGTGTCTGGCAGACGTCAAAGATCCGGATTTCCTACAGCAGTTCGACGACAGGCGTCAACAGCCAGAAGAACCGGTTTTGGATTATATCGCGGCTATGAGGGCAGCTGCCACAGGTACAGATATGCCCGATCACTACTTGAGGGCGTTTATCATTAAAGGGCTGAAAAGCTCTATACGCCAAGTGGTGAAACAGCAGAATCCCCAGACGCTGGACGGGCTGCAAACGGTGATTAAACAAGCTGAATCGGCTGAAGTGGAAACAGAGGATACGCCAACTGCTGCCATTACAGCTTTAATGGCAGAGTTGAAAAGTTTAAGATCTGAGCAGGCTGAAGTGAAGGCCATAATGGCAGAGAGGCCTAAGTCAGCTGATCAGCCGGTGGCCGCCACGTCTGTCCAACCTCAACAGGTGCAGCAGCCAGCACAGTGGCAATGGCAGCAGCCGGGTATGCCAGTCCCTTGGCTACCACAGCAACCTGCTTGGCAACCACCCCCGTATGCTAATCCCCAGCCTACAGCTTACCCTGCAGTCAACAACAGCCTACGGCTCCACAGCAGCAGCAACAACAGCAGCAGCAACCACTTCAACAGCAGACTCAACAGCAGCCTCAACAGCAGTATCGTCCCTGTTTTCGCTGTGGGAGTACATATCACGCAAGCACGAGATGCAATGCACTGAATATGCAGTGCCGAATATGTAAACGTGTGGGTCATCTGGCTCGAGTGTGTGGATCAGCACGGCGCAACCCCAACAACCCCAGTCACGCTGGTACACGACAGAATGGTCAGAGAAAATGATTAGCGGCACCTGACCGTGAACATCCAAATCACCCACCCCTCACTGCGCACACTCATGTAACTGACAGTTTCAATTCTGATGACAGGAATAAACCAGCCGTGTGTCTAACGGTTCCTATGAATGAAAATTACATATCAATAAGTCTCGGTGAAATGTCTTTATCTGCTTTAATAGATACCGGGGCGAATATTTCATGTATCACTGAAAATGCTTTACGGAAAAGTCAGCTGCGACACCTACAGTTCCAGCCAAATGATATTCAAAACATTGTAAGTGTTAGTGGTGATTTTACTCCTGTGAAAGCAATTGTTACAATACCTTAACGATTAATAGGCTGATTTTACCCTGCAAATTTTATGTTTTCAAAACACTACATAGAGATGTCATACTAGGACTGGATTTCATGGAGACACATAATGTCGACATTTTAGTTTCACAGAAGATGGTGAGAATAAGAGACGGTTTGTCTGAAGCAGCGCTCACTCCTGCTCCAGAAACAGCTAATATTAATACAGCAAGAACTGGTCGAAAAATAAATATTCCAGCAATGTCAGAATCTATCATTCCATTATATCTACCAAGAACTGTAAAACCAGAATCAACCCTGCTTCTAGAACCCCACACGACGTTAACCAACAGAACTGGTGTAATTGGAGCTAGATGTGTGGCGATAGTGAACAATAGAACTGTAACATACCGAGTGATGAATCCCACCAATTGTGACATTATTCCACATGATTATATACCTGAAGCATGTGCCATAGACATCAACGATCCTTCCTTAGAAATAACGAATGTGACGTCATCACACACTTCAGTTCAATGTGTAGATCCTTTTACAGTTACATCCAACTCCAGTGACAATAAAGATTATGTGAAAATAGCTGAGGATATGGGAATCAAACTGTCAGACAACAGTCTGTCTGACAAACAACAATTTGAATTATTAACATGTATTGGACAAAAGAGAGACGTTTTTGCTTGTGATTTGTCTGAACTCGGTACAACTCCTTTGTATGAGCATGACATAGATACAGGTGATCATAAACCTGTCAGACAGCGATTTTACCGCACATCACCTGACCTGAAACAGGAGATAGAGTGACAGTGTTTAGACATGGAAAAACACGGCATAATAGAACGTGCTGTAACAGAGTGGCAATCACCTGTCATTTTGGTGAAAAACAGAAATGGTGAATTCAGATTTGCTGTGGATTATCGCAAATTAAATGCAGTGACTGTACCACAGAGCTATCCCTTACCAAGAATGGATGATGTCTTTGACACTTTAGGAAATGCCAACGTACGACTGTTCTCGGTGGTCGACATGGCCAGTGGGTTTTGGCAGGTCCCTGTGAATAGTTCTAGTCAAGACAAAACTGGATTTGTAACCCATGAAGGCGTCTGGAGATTTAAGAAGTTACCATTTGGTCTCATTAATAGTCCAGCAACATTCGCCATGGTATTAGCGAAAGCGCTAAACGGAATAAACTGGAAATTTGCCATGACGTATGTAGATGACATAATAATATTTAGTTCTGATTTCAACCAGCATTTGAGACATTTACAGTTATTATTTCAAAAATTAAGAGAAGCAAATCTGAAGATAAAACCTACAAAGTGTGATTTTGCAGCTGATAATGTAACGTACCTGGGACATGTTATAACTGAAGACGGTAATAAAGTGGATCAAAAGAAAGTAGAAGCCGTACGTGATTTTCCAGTGCCAAAGAATGAAAGTCAGCTTAGAAGTTTTCTTGGACTGTGTCAATATTACAGAAGATTTGTGTTTGGATTTTCCCATTTATCAGGTCCCCTTAATAATCTACTGAAGAAGAGTGAAAAATTTGTATGGACAGATGAGTGCCAGAAATCATTTGAAAAACTCAAAGAACATTTAATCACAGCACCAGTTTTAGCATACCCATACATGAACCAGCCCTTTATACTAACGTCAGACGCATCAGGTCACGCAGTCGGATATATTCTCAGTCAAAAGGATCATGAAGGTGTTGAACATCCCATTGCTTATGATGGAAGATCACTACAAAATTTAGAGAGAACATTTTCAATCAGTGAAAGGGAATGTTTGGCAGTACTAGAAGGGATCCGAGCATTTCATCCTTATCTAGCTCATAGCACATTTACTGTGGTCACGGATCATTCATGACTTCAATGGTTACGGAATATCAAGGTGGAAACTGGTAGACTTGCACGCTGGTCATTGCTGCTACAGTCCTATCAATTTAATGTGATTCATCGTCCTGGCAAAAGTATATCACGCGCTGATGCCTTGAGCAGACGAATGTATCGTGAAACAACTGAAGAAGATGACACATTAGAATATTTGTTAGACAATAAATATGCACAGCCAGTATCAGCTTATAACAATGAAAGGGTGTCAACTACTGAATGCAGTGCCGCCTCAGTCCCTGACAGCTCCCCACCCCTCCCCACCCCTGTCTCTGCTGTGCCTACAGAGGATTCCCCCATATGTAGTGACGTCACCGAGGATTCCCCAGAAACTGTGATAGCTTGTTTTGAAATGAAAAAGAGGTATGAACTTGCAACTGTACCAGAAGCACCAGCTATTCCACTACCACTACCTGTACATTTTGAACACGTATTTTCCATAGACACTCTTGGCAAAGACCAGGATGAATGTAAAATTATTGGTCCTATCAAGAAATACATAGTGAATGGAGATTTACCATCATTGACGAAAGAAGCCAGACGAATTACAATAGAATCTGAACAATTGTAGAAAATGGACTGTTATATCACTTATATCAACCTCGCTTGAAAGTCAATAAGAAAAACACAAACCTAACTCAGGATAGGATGATTAAACAGTTAGTCATTCTAGTCCAGTTGTCAAATGGCATTTTTTTACTCAAGCGTGTTTCGCGGTATGGACGATGTTTTATGATTGATTCTGGTTCTAAGGGATGTTTTGAGCAGGAATCGGCCGGGTGCCACTTTAGCACCCTTGGGCGGAATTTTTCAAGGGCAAAAACAAAATGGCCGCCAAATATTTCAAGGTCAAATATGATTTTTCAACTAATGAAGCCAGGAACAAGTGTAATATCTCATTTTTATGTGATTTAGACTGGGCAATCCATTTCTTGTATTATTTTGATGACTCAAGGTCATCTTCAAGGTCAAAAAGACAATTTCAAGGTCAAAGAAGCAAAAATACAATTTTTAACAAATAACGATAGGAACATGTGTAATACCTCTTTTACATGGGATTTTATCTGAAAATGAATGTATGGTATTATTTTGTTGATCCAAGGTTAGCTTCAAAGTCGAAATTCCTTTCCAAGGTCAAAAACAAAATGGTTGCCAGATATTTCAAGGTCAAATATGATTTTCAACAAATGAAGCTAGGAGCAAATGTAATACCTCATTTTCATGTGATTTTGACCGGGCAATTCACTTCTTGTATTATTTGCATGATTCAAGGTCATCTTCAAGGTCAAAAGGTCAAATATCAAGGTCAATTAAGCAAAACTACCGTTTTTAACAAATAAAGCTAGGAACATGTGTAATACCTCATGCAATTTTGACTGGGCATTCCATATCTGATATTATTTTGATTATTCAAAGTCATCTTCAACGTCAAAGGGGTCAATTTCAAGGTGAAGTAAGTGAAAATAGCATTTTAAACAAATAAAGCTAGGAATGTGTGTAATGCCTCTTTTTATGGGATTTTGATTGACAAATCCAAGTATAGTATTATATGAGTGATTAAAGGTTATCTTCAAGGTCAGTTTCTATTCAAAGGTCATCAAAATTCAATTAACAAACATAAATAGCAAAAAGTGTTGTACGTCTTTTTAGTGTAATATTGACAAATAATCCATTTCTGCTACTATTTTTATAATTAAAGGTCATTTTTAAGGTAAGTGTGTCAATTTCAAGGTCAGGTAAGCGAAAATATGATTTTCAACAAATAAAGGTAGGACAATATCTTTCTGGTATGATTTTGGTTATTTGAGGTGATCCTCTAGGTCAAATGTAAATATCAAGGTCAAATATTATTTTAACGTAGTATTCTACATATTGGAGCACACATAATAAATTGTCTTGGTGTATCTTTAACCGGATAATCTAATTCTAGTAGGGTTTTAATGAATAAACATCATCAGAGTGAAATGATCAGACAACTAGAAGGCATCAAAGGGTCACGGAGAGGCGTCAAATAGCGACGAAAAAGCATAAAAGATCAATGGAGAGGCGGTAAAAGGTGACAGAGAGGCGGTAAAAGACAATGGGGAGGCATTAAAGGATGTCGACGAGTTGCTAAAAGGCGCCCCAGAGGCGCTAAAGAGCGAGTAAGAAGGGTTAAAAGAAAATGAGTAGTCATTAAAGGGCAATGAGGAGGTATTGAAGGGCAATGAGGAGGCGGTGAATGGCAACGAGGATGCGCTAAGGGGCAAAAATGGGGCGTTAAAGAGCGACAAGATGCATTAAAAGGTGGCGGGGTGACATGAAAGGGCTATGGATTGGTGACAAGGAAGTACGTTAACGGGTGATGGGGTGGTGCTAATGGTTGATGGATAGGTGTCTAAGTGCAATGAGAAGGCATTAAAAAAGACAGAGAATCTTTAAAGGGCAATGGAGAAGCGTTAAATGGTGACAGAGAGACGTCAAAGAGCGATGGAAAGGCGTTAAAGGCCAAAAAAGTGTTAACCCGTTTGTGACGAGCCCCGGAGATCTCCGTGATTTAGGGAGTCCATTCTGATACGAGGCCCGGAGATCTCCGGGTTTGATTGCATGAGATAACTATGACGTCATAAAATAATCTCGTTTCAGACACAGTGCAGTAGCACAATAATCTCGTGTTCAATGGGTTAAAAGTGATGTAAATGCATTAAACTTTGATGGAGAGGTGCTAATAGGCGCTGCAGATGCGTTAAATGGCGATGCGAATGTGGTAAAGGGCGATGGTGAGGCATTAAATGGTGATGGGAAAGTTTTATATGGCGATGGGAAGGCGGTAATGGGTGATGAGGAGTCGTTAAAGGGCGACCATGAAATGTTAAACGACTATGTAAAAACGCTGAAGGGCAATGGGAGGAGTTGAAGTGTGCTGGATAAGCGTGTGAGGGTGAGTAGAAAGTGTTAAAACAACGGAGCATTGCTAAAGGGCGACAGAGAAGCGTTAAATGGTGACTGAGACGTCAAAGGGCATTGGAAAAGTAATAAAGGTTGATGGAGATGCAATAAAGGGTGATGAAGAGACGCTAACAGGCGCTGCAGATGAGTTAAATGGCGATGGGAAGGTGTTTATGGGCAATGAGGTGGCGTTGAAGGACAACGAAGAGGCGCTAAGGGTGACGGGATGTGTTGGTGGGTGGCATGAAAGGGTTATTGAATGGCGTTAGAGGGTGACGAGGGAGCATTAAATGACAGGTGATGCGGTGGTGCTAAAGGGTGATGGATATGTGTTTTATGGCGATGAGAAGGCGTTAAAGATGATGGGGAATCGCTAAAGGGCAACTGAGAAAAATTAAATTATGACGGAGAGATGTCAAAGAGTGACAGAAAGGCGTTAAAGGGCCAAGAAAAAGTGTGAAAGGTTGATGGAGATGCACTAAAAGGTTGATGGAGAGGCGTTAAAAAGGTGCTGCAGATGCGTTAAATGGTGATGCTAAAGGGTTAAAGGGCGATGAAGAGGCGGTAAATGGTGATGGAGAGGCATTAAATGGCGATGGGAAGCCAGTAAAGGGCGATGAGGAGGCATTAAATTTCACCGAAGAAGCGTTAAAGGGTGACGGAAAGGCGTTAAAGGATGAAGAAAAAATATAAAGGTAGACCCAAAAGCATTGAAGGGCAATGAGAGACAATAAATGGCGATGGGGAGGAGT
The DNA here is from genome assembly GCA_964017125.1 of Flabesymbios commensalis. NCBI lineage: Eukaryota > Metazoa > Annelida > Polychaeta > Terebellida > Flabelligeridae > Flabesymbios > Flabesymbios commensalis. Next base: position 26,051,680 of record OZ024905.1, on the reverse strand, counting down.
CGAAGGACCATTGGGAGGCGTTAAAGATTGATGGTAAAGCTTTAAAATGTGACGGAGAGTAAAATTAAAGAGCAATGGAGAAGCGTTCAGTGTGAAGAAGAGGCATTAAAGGGCGACAGAAAGGCCTTCGATTGCAATAAAGAGGCGTTAAACTAAAAGGACGTTCAGGGCGAAGAAGAGGCGTTAAAGGGCAAAAGAAAGGCCTTCAATTGCAAAGAAGAGCATTAAACTAAAAGCTATGAAGACGCATTATTGTCTCCCTTTAGTGCCTCTCCATAGCTCCATAATGCCTCTCTCTCACCTTATAAGGCCCTCGGTGTGACGCCTCTTGTGGCCCATTAACGCCTCCTCATTTCTCTATAATATGCCTCCTCATTGCCCTTTAATACCTTTTCATTGTCCTTTATCGCCTTCTCATTGCCCTTTAATACCACCTCATCGACCGTTAGAGCTTTTCCATCACTCTTTAACACATCTCTGTTAATTGCCATTCAATGCCTTCGAGCCGATGTCTTCACCTGAGCATGTTTGATCATTTAAACCCAACAGAATTAGATTATCCAGTCAAAATAAAACCCAACACAAGATAGTATACGTGCTCCAATTTCTAGCTTATACGCTAAAACATATATTTGACCTTGAGGATGACTTTGAATCACCAAAGTAATAGGAAAAAGACATTTTTCGCTCAAAATCCCACGAAAAAAAAGTTTTTTACACATGTTCTAGCTGTATTTGTTAAAAATCATATTCTTCTTTATTTGACAGTGAAATTGACATTTTGACCTTAAAGATGACCTTTTATCATCAAAATAGTATCAAGAATAGATTATTCAGTCAAAAATCACGTCAAAAAGGCGTATTACACTTCTTCCTATTTTGTTTCGAAAAGATCATATTTTTACATTTTGACCTTGGAAATGACCTTTCGACCTAGAAAATGACCTTGGATCAACAAAATAATACCATAAATGGATTTTTCAGACAAAATCACATGAAAAAGAGGTATTACACATGTTCCTAGCTTGATTTGTTAAAAATGGTAATTTTGCTTATTTGACCTTGAAAATTACCTTGAGTCATGAAAATAATACAAGAAATGGACTGCTCGGTCAAAATCACACGAAAATGAGGCATTACACTTGTTCCTGGCTTCATTTGTTGAACAATCATAGTTGACCTTGAAATATCTGGCGGCCATTTTGTTTTTGACCTTGGCAATGCCCTTTCGGCCTTGAAAATGACCTTGCATCACCAAAATAATACCATAAATGGATTTTTTAGACAAAATCCAACGAAAAAGAGGTATTACACATGTTGCTAGCTTTATTTGTTAAAAGTTTTTTTTTTCTTATTTGACTTTGAAATTGACGTTTTGACCTTGAAGATGACCTTATATCAAAAAAATACCAGAAATGGATTGCCCAGTCAAAATCACATGAAAATGAGGTATTACACTTGTTCCTGGCTTCATTTGTTGAAAAAAACATATTTGACCTTGAAATATCTGGCGGCCATTTTGTTTTTGCCCTTAAAAAATTCCGCCCAAGGGTGCCAAAGTGGCACCCGGCTGATTTCTGCTCGGGATACCCCATAGTATCAGAATCAATCATAAAACATCGTCCATACCGCGAAACACGCTTTAGTCAAAATCCACTGGACTATTCCTGTGAATATGAGATCTGAAGTACTGAAAACCTATCATGATGCTATAGTTGGCGGTGGTCATAAATGTGGCGTGAGGACATATGCAGCTATACGACAGAAATATTATTGGCCACAGCTTTATCGCGATGTAGAAGAATACGCAAAATATTGTGAAGCGTGCCAGAAAAGTAAGAGATTAACAAAATCTGCCACAGCACATCTCCACCCTTTACCTGTTACTGACCTATTTGTCAGATGGCACATGGACATTTTAGGACCCATCACTACAACACCAGATGGATATAAATACATATTAGTATTGATGGGCAGTTTTTCAAAGTGGTGTGAACTAGTTCCACTTAAAAACCAAGAAGCTCCTACTATCGCTTGGGCATTATATGATACCATATTCACAAGATACGGAGCACCTCAACAACTGGTATCGGATAGAGGAAAAAACTTCCTGGCAAAAATTGTAGAAGCGTTCTGTCAACTATTTGAAGTTAACAGATTATACACTTCACCATATCATCCCCAGACCAACGCAACGTGTGAACGACAAAACTCTATAATTTTACAGACATTGAGAATGTACGTGGATAGTAAACACACTAATTGGCCACAGCTACTACCTGCTGTCGCCATGGCACACAGAATGTCACCGTGTACTAGATCGTCAAAATTTTCACCTTACTTTTTATTATTTGGGACTGAAATGAGAACACCGTTGGATGCTTCATTAAACACACCTACTGGGCTGTCACGATCACATCAAGACTATGTGACAGACGCGGTAGAACGCATTAAATAATTTAGAGCTATTGCAAAAGAAAACATAGAATGTCAACAAGCAAAACAAAAACAACAACATGACAAAACTGTGAAAGCAAAAGAATACCACGTCGGTGACTAAGTGTTGATACAACGTATGCGACGCTTCATAGGACTGTCACCCAAGCTGTGTAATAAATGGGATGGTCCTTATTACATTACGGATGTCGCAGATAACAACACCGTGAAACTGAGACGATACAGTGACAATGTAGAACTGAAAACACGGATTAATGTCACCAGATTGCGACCTTACAATTCACCCCTTAATTTACCATTACGAGCCTCTGGAGCTCTATTTGACAATCCCACGATCAGTCAGTATGTGATGAGCCTACACCAACTACAGACTTTGAGAACGAGGTGAACTGTGGATATCGACATATTTATAAAAAAGAAGAGGTATTTAATACGCAGTTGTTATAATTATTATATTACATCTTACTTCACGTTTTTTTCTATGTTTACTTAGGTAAATATGTTGGATATCGCCTTACCTGACTTAATCGTTTATTTTAATTTTTTTATTGTAACGACTTGATTAATGTTTATAGCTTGTGTAATGTGATTTGACTTCTTAGATTCATTATTTGTTATGTCAGGAAGACTTTTTATATAATTTAAACGGACTTTACTAGCCTTTATGCTTAATGGTCCTAGTTTTTATCCTCTGAGTAATTGGTACTGTGTGAACACCGGAGAGAGTTGATTATATGTATTAGTTTAGATTAAGATGATTTTGTTGAGATATAGACGCTAAAGATAGGTCTATGACGTAATATACTGTTAGCTGAGCTCTCATTGGAGACGTTACACGTTCTTTTTGGATAGTAATATTGATTATTAAGTGTTGGCTATATGAATCAGTTATTACTTTCTGTGTGGAATGTTATGTGCTAGACTACTGTCTCACATGTTTATGGTATATGTTTTAATATGTTTATGTCGGTGTAGTGTGATTTGTCACCACAGAGGTACATGTAATTGCATTTTGATGCTTTATTATTACGTAAGTTACCCTACTGTTCTCATCAGGATTTATTCTGCTATATTGTTATTAACTCTTTACCTGATATATTATTGATGTTTTCCATAGATTTCGGTCATTATTGTATATGTTGTAAGTAAGCACTGTAGTAAGTAGTTCTTAAAAAAATGGCTGTTTAGTTTCATAACCATCTTTATATATTTATAATTACTAGTTTCGGGTCGAAACTTTATAGGATGGCGGCATCTGTCGTCTTGTTAATTGACCCTAGCTATGAGATGGTTAACCGTATCTGTGTGACCTCGGTGTGACCTCCGTTAGGACAACTTATTTTCGGATACTTGTGGCCGGAGTTCCCGATGACTCATAGGGATTGCCCCGTCTTTTACAAAGACCCCCTTTGTATTAATTATTTCACTAGTTTATCATACTGTGTTTTTTGTAATATTCTAAGATCAAAATGTGAGGTTTAGCCGATGAATTACTATTTCCTTTTAACACCTAGAAATCTGTCTTGTTATATTATTTTGCTAACTCATCTTGTTTTATGATTTATATTTGTGATAATATTATTATATTTAATTAACTGACTTATGTCATGCCAGCGGCATGTGTTTCTATTATAACTTCGTGATTAAGTCATTTTACTCTTCTAAATTCGGAGTGTTATATTATAAGTAACTCGTCTTTCATTCTGCGTAAAGACGTAATTTTAAGTGTTTTATTTATTTAATGGTTTACATTTTAGTAGTGCAACAAACACACGATTTTTATAGAATGTTCTAGAATCTCTGGATTCTCCCGACAAACAGGATGCGTTTGGAGGGAAGGACAGGGATTGGCTCATGACGGTTTTTGCACACGACCCGCTCAGTATAAAAGGGGTATTGTGCGTTTTGGCGCGAGATGGATGGTTAGAGAGAGAGGGAGAATAGATAGACGGATAGATGGGTGTTAAATATGAGTAGAGAAATAGAGATGATAAAAAGGACATGAATCATGAATGTGAATATAAGTATTAATAAAATGTTATCAACAGTCTCTACCATGTGTTGAGTTGGACCCCAGAACGTTAATATAGGCCTAATCGGCGAATGCTAGCAGTATTTGAGACGCTTCGTAAATTGATCGATATTCGTAAGGAGTTGGATAATGACTTGCCAACGTTACCAAAGCTTAATACACGGCGAAAGTAGTGAATTTTGAGAGAAATAGAATACAAATATTTCCATGCGATTTTTTAGCGAGTCTCATATTCGCCATGCTTTCAACGGTCGAGCTGACGGACAGACTTCGCCAAATTACATGGTTGGGAGACCACCGCAAAGAATAAAAATAACCGCTATCGCGAGGGCCAACCAATTTGCGACCATATATTAATGTGTGCACGGCATTCCCATTTTACATCATTCGTTTTACTGTCCAATTGCAACAATGTTTCAGATTCAGATTCGGAATTTGTTTATTGAACATAAATTATACACTTGAAGTAGTAGTGCTACATGACAAAGACACTCTGACTGTATCACGAGGAACACCATGACTGTTTTAAGAATATGTTTGAAAAATGAATGAATGGGGTTTCAGGCCAAGTATGTGCATATATGGGTATATATGGGCTGGTTTTGAAAAAAAATGTATTTAATTATATTTGAACCGATTCATCATTTTAGTAGGGCCGTCAAATGTTTTTTTTTTCTTTTCTAGTATCTTATGCAGTAGTGGCATCAGGTAGTACGTATCAAGTATTCAGTGCCAGTAGTGGTACCTTTACAACTAGCTGGAATACAGTTACGGTGCATGGTAAGTACATTTATACCAAAATTGAAAGCATAGCTGACGAAAATATGGTGCGTGACGTATAATGTAGTTGATAGAAAAAGCTCGAGAGACTCTGTAAAAAGTGCTGCACGCATTATGAACATAATAACACAACTACGAATGTTCTGCTTTCAGAGATATTGAAACAAGGAATAACATCGGTAATTATAAACATTCCAGTGTACCGTATTTGGCATTTTTATGAAGCCTCCAATCTATTTATCATGTTTATATTTATTTTGTTTTAACTTCACTTATACAATGCGATTAACAGTAGTCTCATATGCTCATATGTTGTAATTTTGTAGCTCCCGCCGTCACCGAAGGTGCGGAGGAGAGAGCTATAGATTCCGCCTCCGTCCGGGTTTTTACCTCTTCTTTTGCCTATAACTTTGCCCAGCACTTTGCCCTAATTTATAACATCGGTATATCAGAAATATTTTGCGGAATATCATGAAAACCTCGCAAGATAGCTACACCATTACATAAAACAAATTGTAAGTTTTCAGGAAAGGATGCAGCCTGAAAATTTTCAACTCAAAAAATTCAAAACGGCCGACAATCGGCTATTATTTACTTCGACAGGCTTGATATCGGGTAATCTGTGCTAGATAGCTAGACCATTACTATAAAATAAAATGTGAGATTTCAGGAGAGGATGCATCTTGAAAAAATTTCGACTTCGTCAAATTGAAAATGGCCGCCTTTTGGCCACCCTGGAAATTTTTAACGCTATCGAATTCAAAACGGCCGACAATCGGCCATTATTAACCTCGACGGGCCTGATATCGGGTAAACCGTGTTAGATAGCTATACCATTACTATAAAACAAAATGTGACGTTTCAGGAGAGGATGCATCTGAACAATTTCGACTCAGTCATATTCAAAATGGCGGCCTATCGGCCATTATTTACTTTCACATGGCCGACATTTGCTAAACCGTGCTAGATGGTAGACCTTTACTATAAAACAAAATGTGAGGTTTCGAGGGGGGGGGGGACACCCTGGAAATTTTTAACTCTATCGAATTCAAAACGGCCGACAATCGGTCATTATTTACCTCGACGAGCCTGATATCGTGTAAACAGTGCTAGATAGCTAGACCATTACTATAAAAAAAATGTGAGGTTTCATGACAGGATGCACCCTGAAAAATTTCGGGTTGATCAAATACAAAATAGCCGCCTATCGGTCATTATTTACTTCCACATGCTCAATATTTGGCAAGCCGTGTTAGATGGCCGGAACACTACTATAAAACAAAATGTGAAGTTTCATCGCATTGTATAAGTGAAATTAAAACAAAATAAATATGAAAATGATAAAAAGAATGGAGGCTTCATAAAAAAGCATGCTGTCCCAAATACGGTACACTTGAATGCTTATAATCACCGGTGTTATCCCGTGTTTCCATATATCTAGAAGCAAAACGTTCGTAGTGAAATGTCTGGAAACGTAGGCTACTTACACTTTTCATATAGAATAAGCCATATTATACATGTTTATATTATATCACTTTGTTATATTATCATTGAATATTATATTTATGTAATTCATCTAATAGATTGACCAAAATAAATACAATTTAGGTAATAAATTGATATTTTATTATATTTATATGGGTTTGCAGGACCGAATCTCTTCTTGGTATACACCACAGGCGGGTGCGTATCATCGTGTTCGAATTGCTTCAACGATGGTTATCTCTCGTCCGCAAGTCTATTAACGGATGGAATGAGCACAGCGGCTAGCCAGTGCTTAGTTAGTATCGGTGAGTAATCCCAACTTCGAGTTAAACGCAACCACACGGTTTAGCGTCATAGTGGGGCGACAATAGCAAAAGCTGTGTTTTTGTTTGCCGGGAACTGGTGTAGGTTGAGATAAACAATTTCAGGGTGAATACCAAGTCAATGCGATGTAGGCCCTTACATCTGTCATTAAAGGTGTAGTCAACTGTCAAAATTCGCGGGACAAGGGTCCCCCAGAAGGCAATAGTGTCCGTGGGTAGGCCAAGGCCCTATTCCATAATAATACTAAATATGCGTTTCATACCCAAAGCCTCATTAAGAGCAAGATCTCAAATCACAGCAAGTTCATATATACTTGAGCGACATCTATAATTCATAATTCTAAGCCTCTGGCCTTTGCCCCTACTTGGCGTCTTCATCTATCCATTTGTCTGCTACCCGGCAGACTGCCTGGATATCACGTATATGTGCTATGAGCTCAGAACCCCCCTCTTCCCTGGCCAACTCCTGCAGGCCAGACAATCTGACCTGAGTGTGACCTCCACACAACAGATCGATGATGTAACGAATGCAGTCATACAGACACTATAAAGATTATATCTCAATTTTTATCTGATTTCATTATTCTGAGAAGGTCTCTATTTTTAAATTTACGATATCAATGTGTTGGAAGAGTTCCCGCAGATCCTGAATTGAATCGCAGGGCTACTCGTTGGTGAGAAAGACACTATTTGAAGGGATCTTGTGGGCCACATTGTAATACATTGTATTATCGATCATCATGGGGGCCGCCATATTGAATAAGATCAACTGAAATTGCAGCTGAGACTACCCAATATATTCGTCACGCTTGAGTGATCATCTCATGTACAGACAATCTACATCACAATTCATCTACACACGCAATTCATATACATAGCCATGCCGCGCTGTGAAGGTTTGCCAGGCATTGGCTCTGCAGGGAACTGTCCAAACAACTGTGATGATAATTCTGTGACTCTCAGCCAGGGTGACATGATGCTATGTCCTTCCTGTGCAGAAGCAAGATTTCCAACAGACAATAAAAATAAGCAGATAGCTATGGCTGGAACGAATGAACCTCATATTATTACACAACTATCTGAACTCAGTAGTGTCGATTGTTCCAAGTATAGCTCTGTCTTCCTAGATTCACTACATATTGTTTACCGATATGCCGCCATGGACATACAAGAAGAGCTAATCAAAACTGATATGCAGTGTTTGGCGTCACTACAAAAACAGCTGGGTGACCTTGTATTACACACATTCTCTGAGTACAAAGACAAACGAGTGATAAATAGGCAAGTAAAAAACAAAATCATGGGATATAGCATTGCCAATAAACAAGCTGCCAAGGAACTGGAGAAAATCATGGTGCCTAAGACACAGCCTAATTCAGACACCACCCATGACGTGTTAGTCCCACCAGGTAATGAGCTGCAAACTCTCATTCAGGTAGTAGCTGACCTGACCACAAGATTTAATTGCCTGGAAAATAGACTGAAAGTAGTAGAGTCTGAGAAGTCTGAACTAAAGCAACAGCTTGAATCTCATTCTCAAAAGCAGACTACTGTCACGCCCGTAACCCAAGACCAAAACCCCAAAAATGATGAGGAAACTGATGAGTCATCTACCAGTTCAGAAGAGAGCAGTGATGACAGCAGTGATCATGACATCACAACTACAAGAGTTCCAGACTCGCCTATCAGAACCGGGGGATCAGAAAATTTTATTTTTCCAAAAAGACACCAACGAAAGGAAGCTAGAAAATCAAAAAGGCTAGAGAGAAATCGACAAGCTATGCCACGAGATAACGTCAAACTGGGAAGAGAAATCCCCACATCCAAAAAGCCTACAATCCTAAAAGCTGCTGTGAGCAAGAAAAGAAGAGATGTGTACATTGGCGGAGTGGATGCACAGCATACGGCTAAGGATGTTACCCTCTTCTTGGAGGAGATAGGCATACACAATGCTGAAGTCTGTGACCTTGCCCGCAGGGATAATTCTTCTTCATTCAAGATGACCGTTGCTGCTGAAGATGAGTCACGAGTGTTTAAAAACTCTAACTGGCCAGAGGGTGTAACTGTACGGCCCTTTAGACAAAGTTCAAAGCCACAGAACCCTCCCTGGCAAAGGCATTTCAACCATAAGAAAAGGAACGAGCAAAGGTACCGCCCTCCTCGCTTCAGACAGACAGAGAGGACTAGAAGTCGAACACAGCTCGGAAAACAAAGTCAAGACTTCCAACGCCAGCCAATCAATCCCAATGACTATAGAGAGCGACCAGCTCAGCGTATGCAACGATGGGAAGATAGCCACGGTCATAACAGAACCCATTCACAGCAATGGACAGAAGACTACCACTACGAACAGCATCCCTACTACCGAGATGACACTTGGCAGTCCCGCACTGAATGGTAAAGCCACTAGCAGTGGCACTGGCACTGATAAAATCCAGCTCGCCTTATGCTTCATTCACACCTGTCCGTTATCTACGTTCCGTCATCCGTCATCCGTCGTCAGTCATCAGTCGTCCACTTCAGTCACTGCCATTCACACCTATCAGTCTTTTCAGAGCTGTGGACACATATTTCTGTGTACCGACAGTTTTAAATAGGTACAGTCCGAGAAAGTGGTTGACAGAGGCATTATGTGTGGGGAATTCCCTATCCACAGCTCATTACCATGATTTATGGTCCGCATCCGCCATCCATCGTCCGTTAAAATCGCTCCCGGACCGATTTTTACTGACGATGGATGGCGGACGACGGATGACGGACTAGGTGTGAATGGTCTTTCATATTTTCTATCAGAGCGATTTTGACTGAAGCGGACGACTGATGACTGAAGCGGACGACGGATGGTTTGACGGACAGGTGTGAATGGGGCATTAGAGTCATTTAACTGTAAGGGTTTTAAACAATGTGCTCATTATATAACACAAAGACTGCTCGCCTGTGATGTTTTATGTTTGACTGAAACATGGCTAAGGCCACACGAACTACATCTTATTGAAGAGTTCATCAAACATGATAAAGTACTATCAAATTACTCATGGTCTGTTTTTACAAAATCATCAATGGTCGACACCCCAGTGACTATTGTGGGCGACCTTTTGGTGGAGTAGCTGTGATATGTCGAAATCATAAAGATTTTAATTATTTTTCATTAGAAACACCTTCTGACAGAATCATAACTGTATCTGTACTCGATCTCCAGGGTAATTCACTGCAGTCTATTTTTTGTACATATCTACCAAATTTTAAAGGAAATGATGCTAGTCAAACTGAGAGCTTTGTCAGTACTGTGGACGTCCTTCAATCCGTCATTGATTATCACACTCAGGGTGCTCCTCTGAAGATATGTGGTGACATGAACGTTCAGTTACCGCGCACTAAAAAACTGCAGAGTAACTGGTACCGCAAGCCAGGTTTTAATGTGCACAGTAACATTTTATACGATTTCTTAGTTTGCAATAACTTGCTTGTGGCTGATTTTCTTCATCCTCAGAACCCTGAATACACATATTTCTGCGAAAAAAAATCTCATTATACCTGGATCGATCATATCCTTACCACAAGCCATAATGTAAACACCATTGAGATGTGTGAAATAATCCCCAAACTTGATGGCAATGTTTCAGATCACCTGCCCCTCCGTATGTTATTTACCCTTGATGTGAATATTTCTATGAAAGCAGCTAAGGTACAGCAGGATGAAGCTCATCCACTCTGGGGAGACACGGAACGCAAAAATAAATATAGGGATATATTGCAAAGAAAACTTACTCTCAGAAAATATCCCTCTCATTAAAATTGACAAGCAGGCTGATTTCAAAACCAAACAAAAACTACTAGACTCTCATGACAAAGATATCAGCAATGCCATGCACCAAGCTGCTAAAGAGGCTGGATGTTACCCAGAGAAACGCTTTAAACCAAAGGCGTTCTGGTGTCCAGAGGTACAGAAACTCAGAGACAAAAAGAAATTCTGGTGGCGCCTATGGTCAACTTGTGGTCGACCCAGAAGTGGAACTGTATACGAGTGATATAAAGACTTAAAACGGCGTTTTTGATGTATTTGCAGAAAGAACGTACAGTCTGTTATAGACAAACATATTAGATCTGCTACACATGATTTTAAGAGTAATAACATCAAAAGCTTTTGGAACCGTATTAGTGCCAGACGCAAACAGTACAGTACATCTCCCTTAGAAGCAGATAGCCTCGCAGAACACTATGCTTCTATTATGCAGGATTCTGGTAATCTTTCTCCTGACCAACAGCGCATAGCAGATATTGTAAATGAAACATACCTGAGTAATGACAATTATTATACAGACAAACATGTGACTACTCATGAAGTAGCTAGGTTAATACATTCTCTTACCAAAGGCAAATCACCAGGGTCAGACAATATCTCAACTGAGCATCTTATAATGGTCAAAGTGAATTAATGTATAGTGTGTTTTCGAACTTTTACTCTCAAATAGTGTCTCATGGACTGGTACCTGAGTCTTTTACCTTAGGTGTTATAATTCCTGTCCTTAAGAAACCAACTTTAAATCCGAACATAATTATAGACCTATAACACTGAGTACCACACATGCTAAATTGATTGAATTATTAATGCTTCCTAAGGATGACAGTTGTCCTAGTCAATTTAGTTTCCGTGATAATAGAGGTACTACATTCGCAGCCGCCTTATTTAATGATGTAACCTCATATTTCCGCCATAGAGGATCTGTGTACACATGTAGTTTAGATGCAGAAAAATGTTTTGATTCCATTTGGCACAGTGCGCTTCTTTATAAGCTAAGGGACAAGATCCCAACTAAACAATGGCTTATTATGTACAGGTGGTACTCTAGGTTGAAAGCCTCATTGAGAATGAACGGCTCATACAGTAATATGTTTAATTTCACACGAGGTACGCGTCAAGGTAGTGTCTTATCACCACTTTTCTTTTGTATATTTTTAAATAGTTTGCTTGTTGATCTTGAATGTAGTAACGCTGGCGTTCGCATTAGATCTGATTCATATCAATCATTTGCATAGATGATATAAATTTATTTAGTGCCACAGTAGGTGGCCTCCAATCTCTTATTGATATCTTCCTTGCATATTCGAAGAAATGGCGGTTTAACTTTGGTATTGCCAAATCTAAATGCATGATTTCAGGAGCCGATTTATTCTGTCGTCAACCATCTTGGTACTTGGGCTCTCAACGTATGGAAAACTTTACCGAATTAGATGTTCTTGGTATTATTTTTACCAACGATGGCAAGAGTGAAAAACATGTAGATAAAATAATACAGAAATGTAGACAAGCATTTTACAGCATGAGTTCCTCTGGTATGAGCTATGCTGGTCTGCCTACAGACATAAAGTCACACCTGTGGAAGACAGTCTGCTGTCCTACACTTCTGTACGGCATGGAAGCTGTTTCTCTGTCAAAATAGCCTTTAAAAACATTGAATCAACCCAAGGTTCCTTAATTAAACAGTCACTTGGGCTCAGTAAGTGCTCTCATCACAGTAAAATTCTGACAGCCTTAAATGTTTCTTGGTGCGTCGAGACTATCAATAATTGTAGAATTAATCTGTGGAGGAGGATTTTTAAAGTGGACTCACCACTACGTAATTTATGCTGTTATTTTGCTGCCCGATATATTGGGCATGGTGATGTATTTCCTCAAACTTTGGCTGCTAACGTAATTAATATGGGGCTCCACTTATTTTGAATGCATTTAGGTGTAAGCACCACAGACGAAATGTAGTCAAAGTCGAAGAAGATGGTGTTGTGGACACCCTCAGAGTACTGTTACATAGTCATGACTATGGCCTTAGACACTCCAGATCACACACTCTAGTCACACTGCTTACTAGATTTTAAGATATTTTATTATGCCATTTACATATTACATTTTAGTATATTTGTATTATGATGCTGTTATAATATGTAGTATTTGTATGTTTCATTTCTGCAAATATGGAGGTGCGATAAATAAAAAAAAACAGTCAGTAAACCGGTGACGTCATAATGAATATTCATGTTGCTCGCACCCCCTCCTTTTCTTACAGGCCTCACACACACCTGTTGTCAAGGTCAGACTGGTAGTCTGACGGTCTGACCTGACGGGGCACGGTGCTACTTGGTCGCTGGCTTGCAAACAAACTGACCGTATTACTGCGGGCATTTGGAAACTGCTTGTCCCCAATTGTATTGACATGTGGGAGGACTTTTTCTCAAACATTGTACATTTATTCAATGTTGGGCCAGCGTCGCAGACGTTGGCCTAGCATTAAAACAGCATTAAATCAATGTCTCGTTTAAGTAGTATCTTGTAATCAGTTCAGTGGCTATATTATTGCCGTCAATCTGTAATCAATAGGGTACTGTTGACATACACTTGACCGTCCCAGGCATGCGTATTTTGCAGTTGAATGATTCTTTAACCTCCCAATGGGTGTAAAATTAAATGCCATGATCACACAAATGTGAAATAGAATTGATATGTTTTTATAAACGCTGTATATTATTGTTTTATACTGTATATATCCACCCTGTGATCATGTCTGTTCGTAAGAATACCAAGCTACAATAGGGGATAAAGTTTGTCGCAGAATCAGATGATGATTTGCCTATAAAATAATCACTAAAAATCAGCAAATATTTTTCATTGACCGTATGAAGAGAAAATACGTTATGTCAGCACCATTTCTAAGTTGCTGTATGTAACTATCTATTTCAATCAAACAACACAATAATATTTAAAAAAAAAGATTATAAACGTATCCGTTGGGTATAAACAATATGTACATCTTAAACTAGTGTTCAACTGCAAAATGCGCATGCCTGGGATGGTCAAGTGTAGGCCAACAGTTGCCTATTGAGTACAGATTGACGGCATTAATATAGCCACTGAACTGATTACAAGATACTACTTAAACAAGACATTGATCCAATGCAGTTTAATGCATAAATGTTTAAGAAGATAACATACTTTCGACCTTGGTAACGGTGCTGACAAGTACGCAATAACAATCACATACAGTCAAGCTATTCCAATTATTCCTGCGCCATAGATATAGTCGGTAAGCTCCAATTTATTTACTATCGTAATTCTAAATTAATTGTTTTCCCATGAAGAATAAAATAAAACTCACACTAAACAAATTCCCTATGTATTTTTATAGAAGTCCCAAAATCTGATAATGATCCATATGTTTCCCGCACCAGAACCAAAGATAAAATAACTTGTATTACTATAGGCTACATATGTATACATTTTATTTATGGTAATATATATCTATATTTTGTATATATAAAATAATGTGTTTATAAAGATGACAAAGTATATTATATTGTATAGCAATTTATATACGTAGCATCCATATTTGTATAAACAAAATGATATTTTTGTATATTTTATTAATCATATCAGGCTTCCTTATAAATAATACCGTCCAAAATCACTGTCTGAAATGACTGATATTATATAGTACATAATTATAGTACATAATTATATAGGACAGAAATAGTCATATGAAAGAATACTATGCTAGGGTTTTTAAACATCACAACGTCCGAAATCACCGTCCGAAACCACCGTTCGAATTTACCATCCGAATTTAGCGATAGTAGTACCAAAATAGTGATATAAAAGACTACTAAGTTAGGCGTCCGAATTCACCGCACACCGTCCGAAATCACCGTCGGAATTCACCGCGGCGTCCGAATTCACCGTACACCGTCCGAAGTCACCGTCCGATTTCACCGCACACCGTCCGAGATCAACGTCCGAAATCACCGATTGGCGTCCGAAATCACAAGTTCGAAATAGTCGTTGTCCGAAATCACCTCTGACTTCGAAGCTTGCTTGAACCCTGGACACTTCGCTCCAGTAATCTAGATCGGGCTGGAAGTAAAACGGTTAAAAATTTCGATAGGCACCATGCAGGGCCTTCTCTGTTGCAGCACCAAGACGTTTGTATGAGCTTCCATTATAAATTCGCTCAGCGAAAGCACTAATTAATTTTGGAAAAAAATTGAAAACCCAGACGACAAATGCAAACGGTTTTTAGGCCTATGAATAGCCTAATATTATTAATCCAGGGTACTGTAGTCGATTTCAAAAGAGGTAGGTTTTATTTTAATGTAGGCTCCAATATGATTTTACTATCCATGGTTTATGCCCAGAACAACGTATAGCGCGATGAAAAAAGATCCGGTGCCACAGTTTCATTGCGTCTTCAAAACAATAATAAAAATGCACCTCTACTTAACCCTTTAAGCCTTCACGATGCATTAAAGTATCATCTTACATCCCTTAAAACAGACTTAATTTTCCTGCAACCAGGGATTTTTGAACAAAAATTTCCATGGAACTGCGTACCAATTAATAGCAATTCTCCTTAATTCTAAACGACATCAAATCATCTTCATACACTACAAGTTGATAATTGCGACAGCCATTTGCGGCTTGTAGTGGATGGAGATGACAATGGTAAATTCAGGCCCGAAAGGGTTAAATTTAACTGAAATCCGTGTGTGCCTAGCACTCATAGTTTATGTTCGTCGTGTTCATGTGAAAAAAATCGCGTGGCGCGACATAAACCAACATTTGGTGAGTGTGCCGTGTTGGCCTGGAAAGCTCTCACTGTCAACTGTTTCCAAACCCCCATGGTAACACAACCATTTGTGTCTCAACACAAATCCCACATAAGAGAAATTGGTGAATTATTTCCTCATAGATGTCGCTCAAGGATATAGAGTTTAGATGATTTGGGAACTTTCTCTTAATGCGGCGATGTGTATGAAAGGCATATAGTATTATTATCTTTGCTGATAACTGTGGATGAGGGGTGATATGTCATTGTGGAATGTCCAGGGGCCACTGTTGCATTCTGGGGACACCCTTGTCCCGTGTATTTTGACAGTTGACTATCCCTTCAATCAAACAAGCACATCTTAGTTCATTGCAAGTAAAGTTCGTATAAACTTGATAAAAACTGCATCGCGTAGGCCTGCATCGTCTGGTATTACAAACTAATAATGGCCAGATAACACGAAACTTTCACCCAATTCTCGTTTAATATTGGGTCAGCTTTGTAGACGGCACAGGCGCAGCATTAAACAGATATAATCCGCATGTATATATGTTATCGACCGACCATCTGGCCGGAAAAATGATAACTTCTTCCAAAAATACACATGCAATGCAAATTATGCAACCTCATCTCTGCATTTAATGCACATATTATATGTCTCCTTTTAACGAAAATAAATAAATAAACAAAATAAAACAAAATCAACCAAAATACATACATAATTGTGTCTACGAACAAACTTAACCATATGTGACCGCTCACATCAAAACATCAAACTGGAAGGGTATCTAAAAATTATTCATGGATATCATTGAGGCTTCAAATATATTACCTAAGTTTGACTGGAAAAAGTATAGCAACTGAGAAAAAACATCTAACAGATGAGCAAAAAAACATAACAAAAACAAGTATCACCATGTTTACGTTTTAACTGATAATTATGAATGATTGTTTCAATCGTTCATAACATTAAGTCCGTTTTGTCTAATTTTCAAAACAATTCACCATGCGAACGTGTTCAATGATGTTTAGATGATTTTTTCGTAAGTCATAGTATGAAGGTCACGTTAATTTTGTCAAGATCAAGGTTGGTCACTACATTATTAATCACCTCAATCTTTGAAGCATTGAGGCAGTATATGTTCGGTATTGGACAATGCTACAAGTCTATATCTACTTGTGATAAGTCTATTTGCTGTACAGTGTCAAGGTCCTATCATATTTTCCAAGGTCAGAGGCCATTTTAAATATCGAATCATATGATTTTTATCCAAAGTTTAATTTGTTTTATGGCCACACCATCTACTATGTCGGGTTTATCTGAAAACAGATAGACACCAAAACCGTGAATCTGTTCCAATTCTGTCGAAAATTATATTAACTTATTGATTAACCTTCAAAAGTGGCGGCCATCTTGGATTCTACCCATTATGCAATATTGAGGGTGTTTTCTGGTCACACCACTATGTTGGGCGTACCTGTGAAGATAGTCGGTCACCAAAACCATTAATCTCCAGTTTTGTCGAAATGTGAAGCGCCCTGAACAGCTTCCAGCTGGATACATGCGCTCCACATGATCACATATTTTTGAGGGTCTATTGTGCAACTACGGCCCTGCATATATTTTACATTGGCCGAGCAAACATCTAAGACAACACCTGTCTTTCTTGCAGCTGCATAATTTTGCCTGTTTCAAGTGACATGGTTTTGGCAGCGTCAACATCCCGGTGGCGATCAGTTTGATTGTCATTATGTACCTGTCGGCCATTGTCACTGACTGCTGGGTATAATGGTTTATATAAGTGAGCTTATACCCCCGACACAAATGCACGACGCACAGCCCACAAAAAATGACACAGTGACAAAAAATGTGAGCAGTGTGTCGTTGTACGTCCATGAATTTTTTCAGGATATGAAAAGAGCTAGCAAGCTTAAGCCGAATATATAGCGTAGTATAAATAAATCAGGTACATAACTCAGCGAATGTACAGCGTTGTGCTAACGCTTTGCGCGCTGGCAGGGTGACGAGGTTAAAGTGACAGGCCCAACTGCCCCTAGTCCGAGCTTGACGTGAACAGCATGGTTCAACGTCAGAGATGGAGAGCATAAGCATCTGCACCAGTCCAGTCTCAATTCACACAGAGCGTAGCTCAAGCCTGGACAACTAGTGTGTACGGGAACTGTACATTGGAGAGGGGTTATCTTAACATGAATATTTATTAGTGCTTGTGAATGACGTCAGCGGTGACCAATCACAATGCGCGACACAAATTTCCGATACGGTCACACCCGGGGTCAGACGATTGTTTAGGTTGCTCACCAATGTGATTGGTCCAAAGATATTTGTATCTGGGCCGATGACAGTTTAACGTGAGGTCATGGGATTGAGTGCAGCAAATCACATGACAGAGTGAAGATGAGCAAAAGCTGTGGTTTTCTATGCTGGTGGTCAGTGAGGGTAGCCCTATTTAAATGATAAATGCACCTATAAAGATAGAGGTTTAAATCCCCACGTTAAGGCATTATCCCAATGAGATGTAAATCTGTCATCATAGAATAATATAAAAATAATTGATCAAACAATGGCGCAGTAATCCATTGCCCAATCGATCGTCCGCGCATCGGATTTTTGGGGCACAGCTTTGCGAATGGTATAGAACGTCCTTGATTACAGACTCAGGGGTCGGGTGCATAAAAATTGTGCGGACGTATCGCAGATTTGCGATCTGCGATGATTCAGCGTCGTCGCACACTCAGCGACTGCGTGCGGTGCATAAACCTCATCGCATGCGTGCAAAAATGAGCGACAGCGACAGCGACAGCTATGCTCCCCTTTTCCCCCTTTTCTGCTCACATAAATCATTTAAACCCTCAAAATGACGAGTGTAGACCCTGTGATAAGGTGAAAAAAATAGATTGGATAAAGTTCAAGGTCACAAGAGGTCAAGATGTGGCATAATATGATCCCCGATCAAATTTCAGCACCCCTGAGAATTAAAACCAATTTTCAGGAAAATTACAATTTACTCATTAAGTATCCCATTCTATTAAAGTATATCTTATCAAATTTGTTTTATAAACAATAGGAATGATCATATATTTTCTTTGTATCATCAAAGTCTAATTCAATATTATTATAATCAGTAAACTCTACATAATTTTCTAGAAAACCGTCACAATTTCACATTTTTACGGGATTTTGAATATTTGATAATAAAAGATAATGTTATATAAACAGCAACGTGGTAATTAAAAACTCAAAATAACGCGAGCCAATAACATTGAAGACATATCCTAACATATCGGTAACATAGATTAATTGTCGCAAAAAATAAATTCTAAAACAACAAAGTAGCCTCACACTAAGAATACAGTACTACCTTTCAGGTCTTACTTGTAACAAAAAGTGCGAGAATGTTGCCACCCTCATTAGACCCTTCAGTTGAACCTTGGGCATGCATCATATGTCAAAAGACTGACACTGAATACAACACCTTAATAGTGGCAGGACAAAAGTAACTGATGCAGGTAATATTTGGCAAGATGATGTGTATGAAACGGTGGAAAAAAGGCTGACCACCTTAAACTCGTGATTCACAAAAAAATTACATATACCATGTATAACGTTACTACATGTACTTAGTGTTGCAACTCACTGATTTCATGTTGGAACAACTCTAGAATCGCTCAATTGTCTGTTTAAGGCGCATGATTCCACTGACGGAGATAAGTTACTACAAACTTATCAGCTTAAGATTTTCATACACTGTAGATACATATTGTAGCAATTTCCTCATATTCTTCAGATATACGGATTCAATAGAATGTAGTTATTCGCATCCAGCGACCATGTGTAAAACTGACTAGACACTGTGAATCCCAAATGGCTCTAATGTCGAGTTCTCGCAGAATTCATAGCAATTTGACAAACTGATCCCCGGAAGTTTCTGCTACACATCTTTCAGACTAGAACACATTAAATTCGTCATTCGGCTTTGAATAGGTTGACATGGATTTATGTACATGTTCTCTGCTCTCATCTATTTTCTTCTCTGATACATATACATAGTTTTGTTTGTCATCATTTGTCATCATTCAGGTATTGACTCTGTCAAAATGTTCTAAGCCCCACTGACTTTGATCGACAATACTTGCGAATGAGGAGTAGGTACAACATTCAGGAAATTGAACGAACCTAAACACAACAGTCAACACCAAGCTGTTGAGTTCAGAAATTATTCATAATTATTTTACAGGCAACATACACATTTATTTAATGTACACTATGGAATATTGTGTCAGAACTGGTAGAAATCCTACTGTTCTTTGGATGACATGTCCATCTGTAACCAGTAAGCTAATTAAAGGCCCTCCACGACGGTTTTCTTTATTCACTTTTTCTTTAATACCTTGAAGCGGGTGGCCAAGCTGTCATAGGCCTAATTCGCATTTTTTTCTGCGAATTTAATGCCTAAATGGTGCATCGCACAATTTTGCCGTTGATATATTTCGCTATTGGCTACTTCACTTTTGCTACATCAATTTTTTTTGGACACCCCTTGAGTTGATCTATGTCTAAAATGTTCCAAAACTCACCAGCCATGTAATATATTTTGCCCTGATCAAATTCAATGGTCAAATGTGAAATTAGTCAAGCTTCAGTCATGATTAACCTGTATGTGAAGTTTAATGTGCATTCCAGCTACGCGAAACAAGTTATAGTGCTAAAAGTGGCGGACGGTCCGCCGCCGCCTCCGCCGCCGCCGCAGTTAATTGTTTTTAAGATAGCTACTAATCTATCAACTTCTGCTTCCTCATACTTCACATAGCCATCACATACCACTGGGGAATTGTTTTTGATGACATTTTGATCTCCATATCATCAACCCTTCAATTACTATGGCCACTAGCGAAGAAATGCTCGTTAGCCCGTTTCAGGAAAAAAATTCCATGATATTTTCTTTCAATTTGGCATATATGTTCAGCTATGTCAGCCTGATTAGCTTTTGGGAGCAAACAAAATGGCCGCTTAACGGCCATTTTTAATTTTAGTAATTTTGTGATATTTGCTTAGCTCAAAAAAATGCAAAATAACTGGACCATGAATATAAAACAAAATGTAATGTCTCACACAAAGATAACCCATGACACATTTCGCACTAATAAAATCAAAAATGGCCGCCAGTCGGCCATGTTAATTTTTTCCTCATTATCTCGGCAATCTTGCAAGATAGCTGATCTATGAATTTCTGCTTCCTCATACTTCACATAGCCGTCAGATACCAACGGAGGATTTTTTGTGACATTTTGCTTCCCATATAATCAAGCCTTTAATTACTAGGGCCAGTAACAAAGACATATATTGTTAGCCCTTTTCAGGAAAAAAATCCAGCAGATCTTTTTTTCATTTAGCAAATATGCACAGCTATGTCAGCCAATGACCTGATTAAATTTTGGGAGCAAACAATTTTGAAATGACGGTCTACCAGCCATTTTGAATTTGAGTAATTTTGCAATATTTACGCAACTCAAAAACAAAGCAAAATGGCTGGAACATGCCTATAGAACTAAATGTAAGGACTCATACAAGGATAACCCATGAAAAATTTCGCAGAAATAAAATACTAAATGGCCGACTTGCGGTCATTTTTAATTGTTTTTTCTCATTATCTCGGAAATCTTGCATAATAGCCAAAGCGTTAATGTAAAATAAACCTTGAGACCGTTTGCTGATCTATACTAAATTTGAAATGGCCGACTGGTGATAACGGAGGGCTGCTTTCGTGCTCGTTTCCGAACAACTCTTTCTAGTTCGCAGCTGCATTTCCACAGAGTAGCCCCCATAGTTTGTGTTCCTGAACACCTGTAGATAATAATTCCTTTTACAGCAGTGTGGGGTACTGGGATGATTGTTAGTAGTAGTACTTTTCGCCTCCATCTGGGGAGGTTCACAGGGATCTGTTCCGTCTGTCGCATGCTTTACGGCATTGTACGGAAGCACTAGTCTACAGCAATCATTCAAGGGAAGCTGCAGCCTCCTCGTATCTGGCCATAATCTTCGGGCAGATTGCCAGTGCCGTGCCCTGGTTCCTCCGTTCGACAACAGTGCTAATGCAGCTACCGTATCAGTGCAGGGGCTGTCAGCAGTGCAGGCACTGATGTTGGCTGTGGTAACCTTGAAACAACCGTCAATAGAGTGTTAGACACTGTGTGTTTTACTTGGGATAAATGGAGTTAATAACTCTTAGCTATTGTTAATCTGGGGACTATCCGACCTGAGGATAGCTGAGCTGCGCGAAATGACACGTAGTTTCAGCATTAAATTGCACAGCGAAACCCAAGACTCCGGCCGTCTGGGCATGTCTGGGGGTAGATCCCCTAGACATGCCCAGAACCCCTTATCGGGCGAGCGAAGGAAAACGCTCTTGATAACCCACCATGCCCTATCACCTCCACCCTCACATCATCATCTGTACATCATTCATCTCATCAATTGACTACAACGTTTCAAAGACCATTTGTGCCGAAAAGTGACGTAAAGCAATGATTTATCACTACTTTACAGCAGTGTATATTGGTCGAAAAGGGGTTGTTACATAAGGAAATATAATAAGAATGTAGTTAAGAATCAAAAAGAGCGAAAAATGGAGGCCATTTTGGATCAGACCCTTAGATGACTCTGAAACGTGAAAATAACAATCTTTATGAATTTGTCGTCATTTATTTAGTCGAAAATGAGGTATTGCATGAAAAAATCGGATTTTTATTTCAAAAGCTAGAAAATATTCAGATTTAGATTGGGCGGCCATTTTGAATTTTGCTTCTCACAAGTTGTCAGCAGCTTGTTCACAAGCAAACCTTTTACAGCAGGCCATCTCTGGTAAACCAGTCTGGCCCCCTGGGTAAAATGTTGTTATATAATGTCATTTTAATAATTATGTTATTAATAATTAGCTTTGGTTTCCTCGGTTCAATATTTCCTGTGTACATAGTTTCAAAATGTATCAATCCCTACTCTATATAATTATAGGCGGGGTCAGCCGCATACTGGTCATAATTAATAATTTACTATCATTTCGTGTATTTATTTTTTCTGCATGTGTCATCTACACATTTTTTTAAAGGTGCACTGTAAATTATTTGACAGAATAGTGTCCAAAACAAGGTGTATGGAATTTTTAATAGCATATTTAATATTTATGATAAAATTACATTTCTGCAGTCATTAATCCCAGCTAGGTTGTATATATATAGGACTACTTAAATAAATTTCAAATTTCAAAGAAATTTAGCTTTTAATTGAAAAAAAGTTAATATTAAAAATATTGGGAAACAAACAAGAACAATTACACCCAAAACTGTACCCGACATGAGCTGGCTGCCTAACTCACTTCGCGGTAGACCGCCATTTTTTAAACACAACAAGCTGTGCAAAAAGACCCACGCGCCGCCTATCGAAAACTTGGGTGTCATGAAACTGAGACTTTTATTTCGAGTGCCTATTAAAACTTGGCCTTTTCCAAAAATGGAAGTCGCTTTCGGTGTGTCAGCGCCTTGCGATGTCATCAGGGTATTGAAACTGCCAAAATGCAGATTTTTAATCCCGTTTAACTTGTGGATTTAATGAACTGAACATGTCTTTATATAGGCCTATATTTAGATTTGCTATAATCCCTTAACAAATATGGCAAACAAGTTTTTTGCCCAAAATTGTACGAAAGCGCTAATACTTTTTTCACAGGCAATTTAGCAGAGCAGGCAAGTGAAATATAACTCCTGAGGGTACTAAGCTAACAGAAACATATCATTAATAAACTACATGAAGCCGTGTTCGGGCCGAGCATTTCTATTGAGCTTTCGAATCTGTGGATTCCGTACTAATATAATAGTATGGCAGCTTTCAGATTACACCCTGCGATCAGAGTTGGGGTCAATTCCTTTTTATCAATTTCAAATTCCATTCTAATTCCTTTTTATCAATTCCTGAGACAATTCCAATTCCTTTGGTCTTAAGGAAAGGCAATTCCAATTCAATTCCGATTCCTAAAAAATCAATTTCTTATCAATTCCACCCGAAAATGAGATTTGTGATACACATAGAAGTTCTATTAAAAATGAAGCAACGTAGTACCAAGAACTTTATATAGATATAAAGTTCTTGGTAGGACATATTGTCGTATTTCAATTGATACAATTATTCACATTATTTATTTTCCGATTATACTATTTTTTATTATGTAATTCTAGCGTGTGGCAATTAAAAATACTCTAAGAAAATATATCAGAATAACCTCTAGGGCACAAAATACATATTAGGGAAGTAATCAAATGGTCAATTAGAGTGCTTGGCTATACGTTACATAACTTCCTTTCTACTAACACCAGATGTTAACCAAATGCTGCCTTAATGTTGCTCCACCGTCTTCAAGGTCCCGATAATTATGTCTTTTGCTCTACCAACTGGAGGGATAGTCATGTTCTAAGCCATTCATTCACCTGAGTGTAATTACGATGATTGTTTTATAAACTAGTACATCCAAATGACAAAAATATAACAAATATGAGTACTACAATTATATCCATGTGCCAAGCATTACTTTTAAATACAAATGTTAAAAAATGCTGTAACTAAGTGAAACAAAAGTGATAGTTAAAAAGTGTGACTATGTTCGCGCGAATATATAAGGAAAACATTAATACAATAATAGTACAATATTATTTCCAGAACTTTAAGCCATCAAACACGAAACATTGACCCAATGTTGATATAATGTTTGCCCGTCGTTTGCGATGACGGCCCAACATTAAACCAACGCCGGTTCAGAGTCTCATTTTGCTGATAATTCAGCCACTGGATGGTAATTCTGTAACACAATGTACACAGTAGGACTGTTGACACTAGTTGAGTTGTCATGAGTCGCACTTCAAAACTGTCACCGGCTGGTTACACCAGTCCGCGGGAGTAAATCAATAGTGGATGTAATAAGCTAAAAATAGTTTTAAATTGTGATAAAGCTCTCAAATTTTGACACAGTATAGATATGATGATGTTATATCAGTTTAAGATGGGAGCCCACGAGGAAATTTTTTTGCGATTTTTAAATTTCATGTTTAATGTTTTTTTTTTTTAATTTATAAAAAATACCACAATCGCCTTTAATTGTAAATTGTAACGATTTTTTTTATTCCTAATTATCGGGCTTATTATGAGGAAGCCAACTTATTGAGTTCCGAAATAAAAATACAAATAATCCTAATTTAAATTAAAAAAATGTCCAGCGCCCCCCTTTTTTCAGTTAAAATTACAGCTATCTCCCTTCCCTTGCAAATTCTAGGTGTGGACTTGACTTGCATAAGAAAATTTTGCGTCAAATAAACTTTGTTTTCTTTATTTTTTTTTACACAATAGGCGCAAAAACGATAATATCAGCAAAAATACAATTCACTGAATTGTGCTGCAATGACAAAATTGACGTTGATATTAAAACGCTTTAATTATATTATTTGGTTAATTTTAGACCTGCATTTATTATGTTTACATTAACAGATTGGAAGAAATAAATATATGTATGTGTTTTCTATGTCTAAAAATGAAATATTTGGAGCAAATTAGAGTCATGTTGACAGTTAGTTCCCTTTCTTCAGTCAAAATCAACCTCCGCATCCTTGACCGTCCTAGAACCTCTTTTGCTTTTCCATCTAGTGCGGAGAAAACGGTTTGTAGTAATATTGTTAAATACGGACACAATAATCAAACAATTTCAAATATCAATTTAAATCATAGAATAAATCATCTTCTGTTCTTGTCCAATTATGATCAAAATCTGGTCAAAAAGGGATTAGTAAGCTGAAAAATAGTTCAAAGTGTGACACCTTCAAATTATATTTTATATGCCAGGCCAATATAAAAGGGAATTTAAAAAATAAAAAAATACTCACTTATTATATATACGGACCCTTCTATGAGCATGATGGTTTGGCAAATCTCGCTATGTGTATACGCCTATCTAAAGCAACAAAACCATGCCAAATGCCTACGCTAATGAATCTAAGCAGAAGATGCGTACTGAGGTGAAAATGGTTTGACAATACCTCTTCAGTACTTCATTATTGCCGCGGTTTACAGTGAGCCAACTTTTGACAATATGTCGATTTTATTGCCTAAAAAACACATAATATTTTTTTAACATGATAAGCTCAATAAATACCCATATTGAATTCAAATGTTAACAATGATCCAAGTTCTTTGAGAGTCATCACAAAAAATGCAAATACATAGTTGACTTATAATTATTCTAAAATTCAAATATACTATAAATTACAATAATGTATCTCCATGTATCATCATGTCAAGTATAAAGTATTCATCATACTTGACATGTTCAGCAGCGCGTCACTTTGTTGTTGCTGAATTCTAAGGTTATCATCATTATCACACACACTGTAAACTGATATCAATGCTTCCAGACGCTTTCTAATCCCAGTTAGAGCGACAGAGTGACATTTTACTCTTGGTTCAGTTTCAATATTTATGCTATATCACTTTCCAATTAACTAATAATCAATGAAAGTTGTGTCATTTTGTGTCAATGGGGTAAGACATATTATAGTGATTATTGACCAACAGTTATACCATGTAAAAAAATGTATAATTGCAAGCTTAATATCCAAAATCAATGTTAATATTTAAAAAAAGATTATTCTATTTCATATTACATAAATGACACATGATGAAACTTTTGTTTCATCCAGGATACATGTAGCTGTGCATAGATGACATCATAGACATTATATCCCACCATGTCTAAGACATATATTTCGCAGCCTATATAATAAACACTTTTAAATTTTAAGTATTATTATTACTTTTTTAATTCAGTGATTTATTCAATCCTCCAAGGTCTTCAGTTTATTTAGTATTATAAACATATTTTTATTCACCAATTGCAACAGCACAAAAACAATATTGTAGTACGATGTTCCTCTTATTACGGGAATAATGCCTCGGCTGTGGTGAATCAGCTGACCACATGATCACCAAAAAACAGCGAACTTCTCTATCCCTTTTTCTTTGCCACATGAATGGTATTGTTTGATACATGTAATTATTGTCTTGTGCATCTTTATCTGTATTAGTCAGGCGCACAACGGGCCCAAATATATCAAAACTGTGATCAATATAGGGCCTAACTCTGAACGATTTACATATAAGCATATAAATATTACATTATTTCTTAAGCATAAAAATATTACAAATGTGCCTAATGAGTGTAATGATAATATTAAACTCTTTACAAACTAAGCGATAAAAACGGGGGTTTCGTGAGTATTATAAATAAAGTGTATCCCTGCTTCTATTTAAGCCAGATATGATTCATATAGTAGCTATTCAAATTTGAACTATATGACATAATATATATCTATAATTTATATAAAAATAATTTACTTAATTTTTGTTTAATTCACCATGTTCACATGTATGCTATTTAAGTTAAAAAAGAAAATTAGAATAAAATGATAAAAGATAAATAATTGAGTTACTTGCATGCGAGCGTTGACACTTTTATCATAAAAGTGATCTATTCGCTCAATATAATGCAGCTTACGAACTCTATTTCGTATTGCCCAAACTGTATCTGAAACTAAAGGTTAGAGCCACAGATTGCCACGGTACAAATACGCGTAGTAATTCCTATGGGCGCTCATGGCAGAGGCTTGGCCACGATTTATCAAGTCAAAAATAGCTTTGTTAAAATCAGTAACATTTTACATATATTTAGCCATTTTAAGCTTTTTTTCAGCTACGTCGTTAACATTTTGTGGGGATGTTTTCAAAATTAGTGTGTAGATCCCTTTCATGCATCGCCATGATAAAAGAAACATTGATTTCCTTGTTCAACCAAATTTCACAATCCACGCCCACATCTTCGCGGTGTACTGTCCACGATTATACTTCATAGACCCCACCACCATAAACAGAGCAAAACGTTTCTTTCTCAATTTTTTTTCAGAGGGCTCTCATCTTAATATTAAAGAGGATATATTGAAGTACAAGTTCCCAAAATTTGACAGCTTTATCATTTTTTTAAACCATCAGGTCTAAAAGTCGAGCTTATTACATATACTACAAGGGTGTATTCAAGTAACAACAAGTAACAAGCATACACGCACACACTAAGCTGTGATAGTTAGCTGTGATAGTTAGATTGAATTGATCCATCTTAGCAGGAACAATTTTGTTACAACTATTATTTGGATTACACATTAAAATTATTTAATCTTGATGACCATTAGTCATTAAAAAAAGTATTTTTACATAACTTAAACAAAACCTTTTAATATAATTAAGGTGCTGTAGAAGTTTATTATTATTATTATTATTATTATTATTATTATTATTATTATTATTATTATTAATATTATTATTATTATTATTATTATTATTATTATTATTATTATTATTATTATTATTATTATTATTATTATTATTATTATTATTATTATTATTATTATTATTATTATTATTATTATTATTATTATTATTATTATTATTATTATTATTATTATTATTATTATTATTATTATTATTATTATTATTATTATTATTATTATTATTATTATTATTATTATTATTATTATTAGTATTATTATTATTATTATTATTATTATTATTATTATTATTATTATTATTATTAATATTATTATTATTATTATTATTGTTATTATTATTATTATTATTATTTTTATTATTATTATTATTATTACTATTACTATTACTATTATTATTATTATTATTTTTATTATTATTGTTGTTAATGTTAATGTTGTTGTTGTTGTTGTTGTTGTTGTTGTTGTTGTTGTTGTTGTTGTTGTTGTTGTTGTTGTTGTTGTTGTTGTTGTTGTTGTAGTTATACACATATCAATCGACATAGATCAGGTAATATTCTACTGCAATGATCGTGTAATAGCGCTTAAAAATAAACATGGATAAAAAAGCGAATTCCTTTGTCAACTGCCGGCATTTTTTGTCAATTCCAATTCAATTCCAATTTTTTTTTTGTTCAATTTCAATTCCTAGACAAATTCCTGGAATTGAGTCAGGAATTGAGCTCAATTTCTATTCAATTCCAGAATTGACCCCAACTCTGCCTGCGATATAGTATATAGCCCAGGGTGTAATTCAAAATGTAACCGGGTATAGTCCAGAATTATACGCGGACATTTTTCTATGACTGAAATTCATAATGACATGTTTATCATCTAGTACAACAAACTGATAATCATGCAATACATATGTAAACCGAGATAACACATATTTACCATATTATGTAACATTTCACTTTATACATGTATCAATGTATCAATATTATATTATTTACTGTAGATCTGGTGATTTTTGCGTTTTTAGATGTTCGCGAATTTGTGATTTTAAGACTTTTACGAAGTCTAGAATTCGGGAATTATCAATTTTGATGATCATGATGATAGGTGACGCTATTTAATTCTATTTTGTCCTCGCGACATTCGCGAAAATTAAAACCTCGCGAATATTACCAGATCCACAGTATTTTGAGTGAGAATGTAATATTTAGTAGTCAGTCAAGAGTTAGTCGCTAGATGGCGTTGTATATATTTAAAGACTTTAATAGTCATAGAGGGCGCATGGAACGCCCTTGTTCATGAGATGTGAGTCAGTGCGAGTTGTGAGTAAGAAAACGTGCTGCGCCATTTTGTTTGCAAGATTATCTGAACATTTATTCACCACAAACCCCAATCATCACTTTGTAATTATATGTTGTGTATGCAGGGTCTGTTTTGCAACACCACTTTTGTTCTCTATATTTCACTATGTTAATTTGACAATGTTACATGCTATCATAGTAACGAGTTTACATGTTTTATGTAAGATGAGTATACCACATACATTTTACTAAATTGACGCAATTATTTCTTTCAGATTGGTATTTTATCAGACTTGCATCAGATGGAAGATGTATTCAGCCTAACACTAACTCTGGAAGGGAAGGAGCCCTGTCTTTGTCTTCTGAAACTGATAAAATCAAATGCGCCTATGCGGTCAAATGGTATTTCGCATTACCAGATAAGATTTCCAGTGTTACACGAGATGACATGACGTCTCCAAATGCGTTTACTGGAGACTGTTTGTATTATACTGGAGATGGAGAAGAGGGTGATGCGATAACATATGGCAGTCCCAGTGGTGGAGACAAGTGTGCTTCTGTAAAAATGATATATCAGAATGATGACGAATATTATATTACGGTTAACGATTTCTACCTACGAGCTGACGGATACTCAATTGTGTTGTCTGATGTCGAAGGCGATCTATTCTACTCTGACTCTGGAAATCCACGACATCCCACGGGTTAGTTTCTCAAATACTCTGACGACTAGAATGCTGTAGACATTTTTCTTGAAAAGTTGACAAATCATCTCTGTCATATTGAAGACGAAAAAAGATATGCAATTTGAATGGCGGCCATGTTCGAAAATGACCGCAGCTCCACGTTGTAACTTTTGAACCAACTGACATGTATATAAAAGTCTTCAGCAGACTATGCGTATTTAATCTATCCCATGATATTAACAATGGGCTACTTACGCTGCGTATGGTGTATTCTAATTGGTATTCAATTTTTTAATAATAATAATAAAAATATGGAATTAGCTATTAACAATTAACTTTCTATAGCCCACAAACTGTAGTTTTCCGTATTTTAGTGTTTATTCAATCTTAACTAAACGACGGGAATTATGGGGGTACGTAAATATACATATATAGATATATATATGGTATCTAGATATATATCCATGGTGGAAAAAACATGAATGAGAATTTATAATTGATGATTCAATCTAAATCACCTTTCGGGCAGGGGCCCTAGGGTAGTGGTTAGCATCGCTGCCTTTCACGCTAGAGTTCAGGGTTCGGTTCCCGGTCACGGCGGTTTGAAAGAAACAAAATGTTTCTTCCCCATCCATGTGTGAAACTCAGTATTGTGGGGAGGCTCCGTGACCGAGAGGTAGCGTGCTCGGCCTCAGACCGCCAGGGTTCAAATTTCGAAACCTGTGTCTGGAGGACAGTGTCATCTCGTTCATCTCATCATCCTCAGGAGGTTCTCTTGGCCCAGTTTAGCCTATATGTGCACAAAGGTGACCTAAAGCCCGATTCATTTCTTTTTTAAATCACCTTTCTTATATTGTATATTTCGTTTTCAGGTGAGGCTGGACTGAGTCAAATTACCACCGTCACCCACTCATTAGATAGCAGATATGACTGCAACGAATATACATATGAGTTTAGCACGCCTTTCCCCCGTCCACCATGCATTACCATCGTAGAAAAGTATCCAGACGTATACACCACCATGCTGATGTCAACCACAAGAGAATATGTGCAATTAGCAACTTGTAAAGATGGCGCAAGCTGGAGTGGTAGTTCCATATCATTCTGGATGATCATATCACGTAAGATTATTTAAATATATTGCTTAAACTGATGCCTTTTAAATTATACGTCTGAATCTTAATACTTGCTGTTCGAAAATCAAATGCCTTTCTTAATGTTTGCATTTATTACCATGCTGACAATTTTCATCTTTTTCTTAGCATTTTAATATATATAGACCTCCTACATTTATATGCTGGTCTGAAAAAGAACAAAATTGTAATAATATAACATAGAATACGTCCTAGACAACCCTCACTCATTATTTTACCTTTTTTGAGATAGATAGTGCCATGTGTCATTGAAGAACAAGTAAGATTCAAATGAGTAGCACTTAACATACTGCGGCTGAAATGAGACGGACGATTTGCGTTCATTAATATAAATTATTTATATTTTGTATTTAACCAGTGAACGAGTTTCATGATTTTGACATCCTGGTGGGCAATTCGTTTAAGAGTGAGGATGGCTTCCACTCGGACAGCTTCTCTAAATGCGCGCACTACAACGGGAACTTCAACAACCAAGGCGACCACGTGACGATCGACTGTACGGAAGTGAACAGGGGTCGTTATGTCGCCATTCATATGCACACTGATTATTTCGTGGGTACTGAAGAGGGCATTGAAGACATCAATGTACTGGTGGGGGAGTCGAACAGAGGAGACGACACTCAACAAGCACTCAGTCTTTGTGATGTCGAGGTCTTCGGACAGCCAGGTTAAAAAAATCTCTTATATTAATACAAGACAAAGTGCTAGATGAGCACACTTTAAATGCATATCTGCCTGGAATTAATGGGTTTAAAAATTTGTACAGTTGTATTTTTTAGACTGCGAGCACGGCAATACCAAATCAAGTTTAATCATGTTTATTGATCATGCCAGTTCATTGGATATCAGCATGTACTTGTATTTGTCTGATTCAGTGATAATGTTACAGTTAACCTTCAGCATGTACTTGTATTTGTCTGATTCAGTGATAATGTTACAGTTAACCTTCAGCATGTACATGTATTTGTCTGATTCAGTGATATTGTTACAGTTAACCTTCAGCATGTACTTGTATTTGTCTGATTCAGTGATATTGTTACAGGTAACCTTCAGTGTGTACATGTATTTGTCTGATTCAGTGATATTGTTACAGTTAACCTCCAGCAACTACTTGTATTTGTCTGATTCAGTGATATTGTTACTGTTAACCTTCAGTGTGTACATGTATTTGTCTGATACAGTGATAATGTTACAGTTAACCTTCAGTGTGTACATGTATTTGTCTAATTCAGTGATATTGTTACAGTTCACCTTCAGCATGTACATGTATTTGTCTGATTCAGTGATAATGTTACAGTTACCATTCAGCGTGTACTTGTATTTGTCTGATTAAGTGATATTGTTACAGTTAACCTTTAGCATGTACATGTATTTGTCTGATTTAGTGATAATGTTACAGTTAACCTTCAGCGTGTACTTGTATTTGTCTGATTAAGTGATATTGTTACTGTTAACCTTCAGCATGTACATGTATTTGTCTGATTCAGTGATATTGTTACAGTTAACCTTCAGTATGTACTTGTATGTGTCTAATTCAGTGATATTATTACAGTCAACCTTCAGCATGTACATGTATTTGTCTGATTAAGTGATATTGTTACAGTTAACCTTTAGCATGTACATGTATTTGTCTGATTCAGTGATAATGTTACAGTTAACCTTCAGTGTGTACATGTATTTGTCTGATTCAGTGATATTGTTACAGTTAATCTTCAAAGTGTACATGTATTTGTCTGATTCAGTGATATTGTTACAGTTAACCTTCAGTGTGTACATGTATTTGTCTGATGCAGTGATATTGTTACAACTAACCTTCAGTGTGTACATGTATTTGTCTGATTCAGTGATAATGTTACAGTTAACCTTCAGTGTGTACATGTATTTGTCTGATTAAGTGATATTGTTACAGTTAACCTTCAGCATGTACTTGTATTTGTCTGATTTAGTGATATTGTTACAGCTAACCTTCAGTTCGTACATGTATTTGTCTGATTCAGTGATATTGTTACAGTTAACTCTCAATATGTACATGTATTTGTCTGATTTAGTGATATTGTTACAGCTAACCTTCAGTGTGTACATGTATTTGTCTGATTCAGTGATATTATTACAGTTAACTCTCAATATGTACATGTATTTGTCTGATTTAGTGATACTGTTACAACTAACCTTTAGTGTGTACATGTATTTGTCTGATTCAGTGATATTGTTACAGTTAACTCTCAATATGTACATGTATTTGTCTGATTTAGTGATATTGTTACAGCTAACCTTCAGTGTGTACATGTATTTGTCTGATTCAGTGATAATGTTACAGTTAACCTTCAGCATGTACTTGTATTTGTCTGATTCAGTGATATTGTTACAGTTAACCTTCAGTATGTACATGTTTTTTTGTCTGATTCAATGATATTGTTACAGTTAACCTTCAGTGTGTACATGTATTTGTCTGATTTAATGATATTATTACAGTTAACCTTCAGTGTGTACATGTATTTGTCTGATTCAGTGATATTGTTACAGTTAACCTTCAGCGTGCACATGTATTTGTCTGATTCAGCGATATTGTTACAGTTAACCTCCAGCATGTACTTGTATTTGTCTGATTCAGTGATATTGTTACAGTTAACCTTCAGCATGTACATGTTTTTTTGTCTGATTCAATGATATTGTTACAGTTAACTTTCAGTGTGTACATGTATTTGTCTGATTCAATGATATTGTTACAGTTAACCTTCAGTGTGTACATGTATTTGTCTGATTCAGTGATATTGTTACAGTTACCCTTAAGCATGTACTTGTATTTGTCTGATTCAGTGATATTGTTACAGTTAACCTTCAGCATGTACATGTACTTGTATTTGTCTGATTCATTGATAAGTTTACAGTTAACCTTCAGTGTGTACATGTATTTGTCTGATTCACTGATATTGTACAGCTAACCTTCAGTGTGTACATGTATTTGTCTGATTCGGTGATATTGTTACAGTTAACCTTCAGCATGTACTTGTATTTGTCTGATTTAGTGATATTGTTACATTTAACCTTCAGTGTGTACATGTATTTGTCTGATTCAGTGATAATGGTACAGTTAACCATCAGTGTGTACATATATTTGTCTGATTCAGTGATATTGTTACAGTTAACCTTCAGCATGTACTTGTATTTGTCTAATTCAGTGATATTGTTACAGTCAACCTTCAGCATGTACATGTATTTGTCTGATTCAGTGATATTGTTACAGTTAACATTCAGCGTGTACATGTATTTGTCTGATTCAGTGATATTGTTACAGTTAACCTTCAGCATGTACTTGTATTTGTCTGATTCAGTGATATTGTTACAGTTAACCTTCAGTGTCTACATGTATTTGTCTGATTCAGTGATATTGTTACAGTTACCCTTCAGTGTGTACATGTATTTGTCTGATTCAATGATAATGTTACAGTTAACCTTCAGCATGTACATGTATTTGTCTGATTCAGTTATATTGTTACAGTTAACCTTCAGCATGTACATGTTTTTGTGTCTGATTCAGTGATATTGTTACAGTTAACCTTCAGTGTGTAAATGTATTTGTCTGATTCAGTGATAATGTTACAGTTAACCTTCAGTGTGTACATGTATTTGTCTGATTCAGTGATATTGTTACAGTTAACCTTCAGCGTGCACATGTATTTGTCTGATTCAGCGATATTGTTACAGTTAACCTCCAGCATGTCCTTGTATTTGTCTGATTCAGTGATATTGTTACAGTTAACCTTCAGCATGTACATGTTTTTTTGTCTGATTCAATGATATTGTTAAAGTTAACTTTCAGTGTGTACATGTATTTGTCTGATTCAATGATATTGTTAAATTAACCTTCAGTGTGTACATGTATTTGTCTGACTCAGTGATATTGTTACAGTTAACCTTCAGCGTGTACATGTATTTGTCTGATGCAGTGATATTGTTACAGTTAACCTTCAGCATGTACATGTATTTGTCTGATTCAGTGATATTGTTACAGTTAACCTCCAGCATGTACTTGTATTTGTCTGATTCAGTGATATTGTTACAGTTAACCTTCAGCATGTACATGTATTTGTCTGATTCAGTGATATTGTTACAGTTAACCTTCAGCATGTACATGTATTTGTCTGATTCAGTGATATTGTTACAGTTAACCTCCAGCATGTACTTGTATTTGTCTGATTCAGTGATATTGTTACAGTTAACCTTCAATATGTACATGTATTTGTCTGATTTAGTGATATTGTTACAGCTGACCTTCAGTGTGTACATGTATTTGTCCGATTCAGTGATATTGTTACAGTTAACCTTCAGTGTGTACATGTATTTGTCTGATTCAATGATATTGTACAGCTAACTTTCAGTGTGTACATGTATTTGTCTGATTCAGTGATATTGTTACAGTTAACCTTCAGCATGTACTTGTATTTGTCTTATTCAGTGATATTGTTACAGTTAACCTTCAGTGTGTACATGTATTTGTCTGACTCAGTGATAATGTTACAGTTAACCTTCAATGTGTACATATATTTGTCTGATTCAGTGATATTGTTACAGTTAACCTTCAGCATATACTAGTATTTATCTAATTCAGTGATATTGTTACAGTCAACCTTCAGTGTGTACTTGTATTTGTCTGATTCATTGATAAGTTTACACTTAACCTTCAGTGTGTACATGTATTTGTCTGATTCAATGATAATGTTACAGTTAACCTTCAGCATGTACGTGTATTTGTCTGATTCAGTGATATTGTTACAGTTAACCTTCAGTGTGTTCATGTATTTGTCTGATTCAGAGATATTTTTACAGTTAACCTTCAGCGTGTACATGTATTTGTCTGATGCAGTGATATTGTTACAGTTAACCTTCAGCATGTACATGTTTTTTTGTCTGATTCAATGATATTGTTACAGTTAACCTTCAGTGTGTACATGCATTTGTCTGATTTAATGATATTGTTACACTTAACCTTCAGTGTGTACATGTATTTGTCTGATTCAGTGATATTGTTACAGTTAACCTTCAGCGTGTACTTGTATTTGTCTGATTCAGTGATATTGTTACAGTTAACCTTCAGTGTGTACATGTATTTGTCTGATTCAGTGATAATGTTACAGTTAACCTTCAGTGTGTACATGTATTTGTCTGATTCAGTGATATTGTTACAGTTACCCTTCAGTGTGTACATGTATTTGTCTGATTCAGTGATATTGTTACAGTTAACCTTCAGTGTGTTCATGTATTTGTCTGATTCAGAGATATTTTTACAGTTAACCTTCAGCGTGTACATGTATTTGTCTGATGCAGTGATATTGTTACAGTTAACCTTCAGCATGTACATGTATTTGTCTGATTCAGTGATATTGTTACAGTTAACCTCCAGCATGTACTTGTATTTGTCTGATTCAGTGATATTGTTACAGTTAACCTTCAGTGTGTACATGTATTTGTCTGATTCAGTGCTATTCTTACAGTTAACCTTCAGTGTGTACATGTATTTGTCTGATTCAGTGATATTGTTACAGCTAACCTTCGGTGTGTACTTGTATTTGTCTGATTCAGTGATATTGTTACAGTTAACCTTTAGTGTCTACATGTATTTGTCTGATTCAGTGATATTGTTACAGTTAACCTTCAGTGTGTACATGTATTTGTCTGATTCAGTGATTTTGTAACAGTTAACCTTCAGCATGTACATGTATTTGTCTGATTCAGTGATATTGTTACAGTTAACCTTCAGTGTGTACATGTATTTGTCTGATTCAGTGATAAGGTTACAGTTAACCTTCAGCGTGTACATGTATTTGTCTGATTCAGTGATAGTGTTACAGTTAACCTTCAGCGTGTACATGTATTTGTCTGATTCAGTGATAGTGTTACAGTTAACCTTCAGTGTGTACATGTGTTTGTCTGATTCAGTGATAATGTTACAGTTAACCTTCAGTGTACATGTATTTGTCTGATGCAGTGATATTGTTACAGTTAACCTTCAGTGTGTACATGTATTTGTCTGATTCAGTGATATTGTTACAGTTAACCTTCAGCATGTACATGTTTTTTTGTCTGATTCAATGATATTGTTACAGTTAACCTCCAGTGTGTACATGTATTTGTCTGATTCAATGATATTGTTACAGTTAACCTTCAGTGTGTACATGTATTTGTCTGATTCAGTGATATTGTTACAGTTAACCTTCAGTGTGTACATGTATTTGTCTGATTCAGTGATATTGTTACAGTTAACCTTCAGCATGTACTTGTATTTGTCTGATTCAGTGATATTGTTACAGTTAACCTTCAGCATGTACTTGTATTTGTCTGATTCAGTGATAAGTTTACAGTTAACCTTCAGTGTGTACATGTATGTGTCTGATTCAATGATAGTGTACAGCTAACCTTCAGTGTGTACATGTATTTGTCTGATTCAGTGATAATGTTACAGTTAACCTTCAGCGTGTACATGTATTTTTCTGATTCAGTGATATTGTTACAGTTAACCTTCAGTGTGTACATGTATTTGTCTGATTAAGTGATATTGTTACAGTTAACCTTCAGCATGTACTTGTATTTGTCTGATTCAGTGATATTGTTACAGTTAACCTTTAGCATGTATTTGTCTGATTCAATGATATTGTTACAGTTAACCTTCAGTGTGTACATGTATTTGTCTGATTCAATGATATTGTTACAGTTAGCCTTCAGTGTGTACATGTATTTGTCTGATTCAGTGATATTGTTACAGTTAACCTTCAGTGTGTACACGTATTTGTCTGATTAAGTGTTATTGTTACAGTTAACCTTCAGCATGTACTTGTATT
The DNA here is from genome assembly GCA_964017125.1 of Flabesymbios commensalis. Classification (NCBI taxonomy): domain Eukaryota; kingdom Metazoa; phylum Annelida; class Polychaeta; order Terebellida; family Flabelligeridae; genus Flabesymbios; species Flabesymbios commensalis. Next base: position 26,013,654 of record OZ024905.1, on the reverse strand, counting down.
TGTATGATTCAGTGATATTGTTACAGTTAACCTTCAGCATGTACATGTATTTGTCTGATTCAGTGATATTGTTACAGCTAACCTTCAGCATGTACTAGTATTTGTCTGATTCAGTGATATTGTTACACTTAACCTTAAGCATGTACTTGTATTTGTCTGATTCAGTGATATTGTTACAGTTAACCTTCAGCGTGTACATGTATTTGTCTGATTCAGTGATATTGTTACAGTTAACCTTCAGCATGTACTTGTACTTGTCTGATTCAGTGAGACGTTACAAATCTCCATGTCTCAACGACACCTGGTGTGAAGTAGAGGATATTAACATGTACTGTAAGACACATCGGTACGACGAGGACACTAGATGGTGCGAATGTATCACAGGTTACAGTATGTCCAGTTCCAGCCTCACGGATCATTCACATTGTGTGCCTGGTGAGTAAACTTTGTTATCTTTCACGTACAAAGGAACCTTATCATGCTTATGCTTATTATGTATTTAATTTTTTACCCACTTGAAGTTGTGTCAAGCTACCGCGACCCACAACAGTGGGTGAAAATTAAATAAATTTGTATAACTACAGTACTGCCAGTCCAAAGTTGAACACCTCGGGGCACTTGCCGTGGTGAGCGGGGTGTGGCAACTAACCCATCGTGAGCACGACCCGGGGCAATGCTAAAAGTGCCACTGTATAAACACTCGAGTTGTGGTTAAACCTGGTTACGAGGTAATAGTAGGGTGAAAAACCTAACTTTCATGACCACTTTCTGGCTAAGATGTTTTGATGATTGATTTGACTTCCTTGAACCTTTTAAAAAATATTTAGCCCCAGTGTCCCTCGCAAAAATCCCGGCATTTTTTTCTAGAGGCGGAAATCCAAAATGGCCGCCTGTGACATTATGAAAAAATAACTTTTGTCATTTAAAAGCTACAAATATGAACAGATACACTTTTTTGACTAATTCGACCACAAGGATTTTCATTTCTGACGTCAATTTGGTATTAAAACACATTTCATTCAGCACGTATATGTCGTATATAGGCCTCCACCACGTGAAAGGAGGAGACAAGTATACTGAAAATATAATATATGTATTGGATTACACCTCCTGCCAGGCTATGCTTCACTTAGCCTTTCCGAGACGAGCCTGAGGTGTTAAATGTGCTCAACAGCATTTCTGCTGTATATGATTGTATCATCAATGGAGACAAAGCAACACTGGTCAGTCCATGTAGCCCCTGTCCATGGTGCGTTGGAAGAGGCTGAAGCATTGGTAAGTTTATAGGGCATTCGCTTGAACTCAAATAGGCCGCTATGGCAAGTGAAGGTTGTTTTGTATCGATACTCTGGTGTTACTAGAATCTGCCAGTATCCACTTTGGAGATCTACAGTCGCAAACAACTTGGCAGGCAGTAGGAGTCTGAGTCTTTTACTGTGGCCGCATTAAGCTTACAGTAGTTGATGCAGAAGATCTAGGTATGATTCATCTTTTTGGGGGTCAATGTGACTGGCGCCGCCCATGGTGATATTGAAATCTAGATTACACCTGCTTTTATCATATCGTTGATCAATTCCCTTATTAAGAGGGGTGTACAGTAGGCCTCATATTAGTTTAATGGGTCAGCAGCCATTGAGTTTGATGGCGAGGGTAATTAGGTTGCAGTGACCAAGGTTGAAAAGGTCCTCGTCGAAAACTTCTGTATACCTCTTCATGACGTCATTGATGCAAGGGTGGCAACAGCTCTCAGACAGAGGCTGTATGGGGGATGAAGTCTGTATATGGCGTAATGCTGAAGTTTTGACCAAACGATGTCACTTTCCTTGTTCCATAATCAATATTCCCATTCTCTCGGCTGATGTCATCACTGCCTATCAGCAACTCATTTGGGAAGTCTTCTGTGACCAGTACTGGGAGCGCGTCGGCATCCATGAATTTGACTTCTGTTTCACCGATCACTGGCAGGGGAGTTCCGCCAAGTTTGCATACCAGACTGGATGGCCAAAATAATGACAGACATCCCAGTTTGAGACACATTAGATATTTATTTTTCAGCCATGAGTGATCTGGCAGCACAAGTATCTAGTAGGGCATGGACCTGCTCACCAGCAATATCTAGCTATATACAAAATGGTGACAGTACTGCTATTAGTGGCCCCTTGAAGCCTGGCTTGATACAGAGAAACCTTTGCGTAATGGCCTACCCCTTTGCAGCACGCTGTGGAGGCCTATATACGACATATACGTGCTGAATTTTATTCAATTGTATTTTATTTTTTATTGTAATTTGTTATTGTTATTTAGATCTATGCATTCATCTATATGCATATTAACTGTTGCATTCATACCACCCTGCAAATGGATCAAATTCTGTTTCGCTTAAAAAAATGGATTTTCTATACGAATTTGTCGGCCATCTTGGATTTTAGGGTCAGAAATGTGTTTAAATACCAAATTGACGCCAGAAATGGATTCCTTGTGGTCGAATTAGCCAAAAAAGTGTATTTATTCATATTTTTAGCTTTTATATGTCAAAAGTTATTTTTTCATAATGGCGCAGGCGGCCATTTTGGATTTACGCCTCTAGAAAAAAATGCCGGGATTTTTGCGAAGGACACTGGAGCTAAATATTTTTTTAAATTGTTCAAGGAAGTCAAATCAATCATCAAAACATCTTAGCCAGAAAGTGGTCATAAAAGTTAGGTTTTTCACCCTACTATAAGCCTCTTAGTTCGGGTCTTGTCCCGCATGTTAACCCAGTGCAATACTGAGCCACAAGCTTTTATATAACGATTACACTGGCAATATGCATGACACTATAGACACATAACAAATTACGGCTCCTATCATATCCGTTATTCAGAGGCTTCAAAATTCTCATGGTACCGATCAGTACATAATAACCATTCTCTATTAATTAATAATTTGAATAAAATAAGCAAACCAGTTATGCAGCTTTAACCCGGGGTAATGACCACATCTCGAGTTAAATACGTCGCTGAAAAGTATACCGTGGCATTGCCTCACAGCCTGCCCTGGGTCAAGCAATTCCTGGCCATCATTTTGTTGGTTTGTTCAACCCAGATAAAATGCCACGGGTAATATTTATTTTTAACACGGTCCGAGTTGTAACACGGGGTAACCCGATGTAATTTGCTTGGTACACTCCGGGTCGATGGGGTGTTCAACTTTGGAGTAGCAGTACTGTAGGGCCTATGTTAAAATACTGTGAATAGCATAAATATACACACTTGTGGCTGTACTAACCTACAAAGACATGTAGTTGTCAATAATCTGGGATTTTACCCACAATGCAATGTGTAATGGGTTTCCTGGCAATACCACTTTGTCGGGCATACCAGAAAACCCTATTGTAAAAATCATTGGCCAAATGGTGACCATATTGGAAAATGAGGGATTTCTGACAGAAAATTACACATAGTGGATTACTGATGCTATGATGCATCTTATACATGTCAGGTCGAAAGAGACGTATACGTGTCTACTTTTTTACCCTGGCTCCGCACTAGCCCTGCTCCCTGTTGACGAACCTGCTCTGGCCTTGATTATGACACATGATCACGCTAAGCATTTGTGCGCCTCTGAGCTCGGTCCGCTGAAGATATAGGCGCTATAGAAGTTGTATTTATTGATTGATTGACAAGACAAGACAAGACAAGACAAGACAAGACAAGTACATTGTATTGCTTAGTTATGCATTTTATTAAAACAACATTTTTAGTTTTTTAGCTCGTTGCTGCATTTGCTAACCAATGTCCCCGTTGTGTAGAATGTTGTTCAAATGATATCAGACCATTATATCCTCGCAGATAACTTTGAAAAACACACTTGTGATACCGTTGTGTTGACCTGGAACTTGCAATGAATATTTTACAGAAAGTTCCTACGGCAGCGAATGTTCTGGGGATATTGAATGCCGCCATGACTACAACATGGAATGTGTAGATGACTACTGTGTCTGTATGAGGGGTTTCTGGTTCAATCATATCGCACAAGTCTGTCTTCCAGGTATAACTACGGCTCACCCTCTAAGCCATCACGATGCATCAAAGCATCATTTTGCATCTCTGAAGAATGACTTAATTTAAAAAACCCTAGGGATTTTAGAACGAACTTTTCATGGAACTGTTTTAGTAATACCGATATATTGTTTTCATTTGCCAGCCACTTCAAGTCATATTCATCCACTACAAGTCCAGAATTGCTGTCACAATTCGCGACTTGTAGTGGATGAAGATGACAATGGTAAAGTCAGCCTTTAAAAGGTTAAGTAATGTATGAAAAAATACTAGCAATCAAATTAATTTGCGTTTATCAAAATATTTTGCTTTCCTTATTTGCTGTTGATTTAAATATGTACATATGTACTATTCCTGTCTTGTAGTAAATCAGTGGACGCAGCATAGCAATGTTTTGCTTTTTCTCTATGTTAATTGTTCTTGTTTGTTGTTTTGTTATTCAGTTGGTACCTTGGATGATTATTGTGGTGAGGACACAGACTGTGTTGATCCTAACATGGAATGTCATCAATACACATGTGAATGTCATGACTCATTTGTTTTTAACAACATCTCTAAGACATGCGTGAGAGGTAAGTTATCGTTTTAATCTACGTAAGTGTCGCGTAAAAATATGGCACCTTTTAGATTATATAACTTGATAATTATTCCAACTGACACTTTCATGATGTGTAGGATTATATCAGGCTTATCATTTGATTATATTGACCAAGTCTATCTTCCATGTAATATGTATGCATGCGTGATTAGGTATTGTGGTACACCTTTGTCCGGTCGTGGTGGTGCAGTGGTTAGAGCTCGTTCCTCTGATATTGTAGTAGGAGGTTGCGAGTTCGAATCCCGCCACTGCCAATTGACTGGACATATACCGGATCAACTGATGTCTGGTCCACTAATAACGCCCTAGATAATGCCGGGACAGGGCTGATAATAATGTGTCCCATGATAATTATGTATAGTATATGTGGTTCTTTCTGTACTACGAGTACGAATAAAATACATTATTATACAATAATTACATTTGTGTATATACTCTGTTATTTTTCTATGCTAATCACAAAAATGAGCTGATAAATAGTACGACGGATGGGGCATGGACCTAGGTATGCCTATGATACATGCGGGCATCTATGTGTCCTTGGCGCTCAAATCATCTCTAAAAAGACTCTGCTCATGCTGTCAGGGTTATGAGTGTGCAAAGTGTGTCAACTAATTGACAATTGTGTGTCTTTTTTCAAATATCTTCTGATTTCAATTTGACAAGACCACCTTTCATATATTGGAATGCTTTTAATTGACTATTAATTGACTAGGAAATCTTTGCAGAGGACAGTGTAGGAGAACCCTGTGGAACGTGTTTCGGACTCCATATTGAATGCGTTGAAGGAATCTGTGAATGCATGAAAGGATTTGAATATAACGAATATTCCAGATTATGTGTAGCAGGTGAGTCTTGTTTTCAGGAAATAACATGCACATTGAAAGCCCCTGTAGTGTAACCCTTTCACTGGCGATCATGTCGTATCTATAGGATTTTCCTTACCATTACAATTCACTGCATGACAGACAGACAGACAGATATTTTATTGACAGAAACAAAGTCATTACCCTTACAGCGCGGGGATCGACTTTAATCGTCAGAATCTGACGTCTGTAGACGTCAGATTCTGACGACTAAAGTCGATCCCCGCGCTGTAAGAATACAAATATTTCTAATGGCCGTAGATCCATAACATAAGTATTCAAATGAATCAGAAAGAGCTGAATAAGACATTTATGATGATTTCAAATTGAAATAAACCCTTTGGTCTCCATGGTTTATATAAAAACAATTCAGCGCTTTAAGGGTTAAAGACTTATTTGTCATAGAAATGAGAGTCTGTATGTATTTTTAAAAATAAATTATCTAGTTGAAAGAATACTGATCTGCAAAGCCATATGGCACTATCTGCTCACTTGTAAAGTGAGCAGATACTGCCATTTGACTTTGCATGGCAAATGCCAACTTATGACACTTACAGGAAAATAATTAAAGTTGGTCAACCATTCGGTAGTTAATGTATATCACAGCAGCAGAGGGACCAAATTTTCGAGGTACCTAAACCGGCGGTACAACATTTGTCCACATGTCTAGAATTGTTCCCAGGGGTCTCTAGATACAGAATCTGGTTGATGACAATGCCGGAAATGGGGGCGGGCTGAGAATTTGACACTTTTGTACACCTACCCAATTTTTAGAGAAAATGTTCGCTTAAATATGATTTTCGCGTCATTCTCACTCTATCACAATGTTGGACCAGTTAAATCAAATATTGTTGTATTTAGTTTTTTCCATCCATCAGGTCATATATCTGTGGGGATAAAATAGTAAAAAAAATATGATTTTGCAGTAACAAAAATTTCCAAAATTGTCAATTTTTCCCATTTTTTAGCATATAGTTTATGACAACAGGTTCGTTTCTGCACGAAAGTCTCCATGAGCGGTACCATTTGGTTTAGATACATCCCTTTAGTCAGAATTGGGTCACCAATGCTTGATTTTTCGAGTAATTAATCATTATGGTCAAATTCAAAATGGCCGCCGTAAAATCCATTATTTCTCCTGGAATGTATTATCAAACATGGTTTTCTTAAATTTCACAATCACAGTTTTGGTATGCAGAAATGCTAAAAATTTACTTTTTTTGCAATAGTTCATGAGCACAGGCTCTAATGGTGTACGATAACCTCCATGAGCGGTATCATTTCATTGAGAGACACGTACCCATGAACAAAAATCAGGTGATTAATGCTTGATGTGTTGAATAATTAATAATTATGGCCTATTTCAAAATAGGCGCTGTGAAATCAATTACTGGTAATTCTCGTAAAATGCATTATTTAACATGTTTGTTAAACAGTTATGTAACAGACACGATTTAAGTGTCTTATCTTACTTTTTAATCCTCACCATGCCCATTAAAAGTATCATAACATGGGAAAAAGTGGAAATTTACCAAGACATTCAAGATGGCCGCCGCAACATTGTCAAAATGTCGCACCATTTTACAAATAATATATGACCACACGCTCTATTCTGTATCTGTATGAAAACCTCCATGAGCGGTATTATTTATTTCCGAGACGTCCTATGAGTCAAAATCAGGTTATTAATGCTTGATTTGTCAAGTAATTAATGTTTATGGAAGATTATAAAATGGCCGCCATGAAATCAATGAATACTTCTAAAATCTTTTATTGAACATGCTGTGCATAATATAATAGTCATATCACAAACACTGTCTTGATATTACATTTTGCGTTTTAATTTTCTGTCAATCCACTAAAAGTAATGTTGAGTACTTTAATATAGAATCTAAGATGGCAGCAGTGAAAAAGACGACAAAATATGCGTTTGTTCAGCTTTGGCACCGGTGACCTAAAGCCTTCCTTGTCTCCTAAAAATGAACATTAAGTTCCCTTTAATTATTGTAATTGTTAAACATGTACTACGTAATAATCATTATAGAAACACTGTTTTGGTGTTTACTGCATAAATCACAGCCACCTTAAAAGTTAGCTCAGCCACTATAAATTTAAAAGTTACATTGGCCACTGAAGAAGTGATCACAGCCACTTTAAAAGTTATCTCAGACACTACGAGGGTGATCACGGCCACTAAAAAACTGGTGTCAGCCAGTGACAAAGTTGTCTAAGCTACTACAAAGTGAGCTTGGCCACTGAAGAAATAATCACAACCACTCTAAATAGTATCTAAACCACTACAAAAGTGATCTTGACCACTAAAAAAGTAATTACAACCACTTTAAGAGTTATCCCAGCCACTACAAAAGTGATCTTGGCCACTGCAGAAATGATCATATCAACATTAAAAGTTATTTCTGCCACTACAAAAATGATCTTGGCCACTAAAGAAGTGATCATACCCACTTTGAAAAAGATCTAAGCCACTACAAAAGTGATCTTGACAACTAAATAAGTGATCACAGCCACATTAAAAGTTATCTCAGCCACTGCAAAGGTGATATTGGCCACCAACAAACTGGTGTCAGCCACTGAAAAAGTTATCTAAGCCATTACAAAGTAATCTTGACCACCGAAGAAATAATTGAAACTACTTTAAAGTTATCTCAGCCACTACAAAAGTGATCTTGGACACTGCAGAAGTGATCACGCCAACTTTAAAAATTATCTCACCCACTACAAAAGTGATCATGGCCACTAAAGAAGCGATCACACACAATTTTGAAAATGATCTAGGCCACTACAAACGTGATCTTGACGAATGAATAAATGATCACATACACTTTGAACGTTACAAATAAATGATCATAACAACTTAAAAAATTATGTCAGCCACTGAAAAAGTTATCTAAGCCATGACAGAGTGATCTTGGGCACCGAAGAAGTGATCACGGCCACTTTAAAAGTAATCTAAACCACTACAAAAGTGATTTGACCACTGAAGAAGTGACTACAATTATTCTAAAAGTTATCTCAGCCAGTGACAAAGTTATGTAAGCCACTACAAAAGAACAGCCACTACTGAAGAAATAATCACAACCACTTTAAAAATGATCTCAGCCACTACAAAAGTGATCTTGGCCACTGCAGAAATGATCATATTAATTTTAAAAGTTATTTCAGCCACTACAAAAGTGATCTTGGCCACTAAAGAAGCGATCACCCACTTTGAAAAAAAGATCTAAGCGACTACAAAAGTGATCTTGACGACTAAATAAGTGATCACAGCCACTTTAAAAGTGATCTAAACCACTACAAAAGTGATCTTGACCACTTAAGAAGTGATTACAGCTATTCTAAAAATTATCTCAGCCATGACAAAAGTGATTTTGCTCACCCAAGAAGTGATTACAATCATTTTAAAAGTTATCTTAACCACTACAAAAGTGATCTTGACCACTGAAGAAGTGATCTGAGCGACTTTAAAAGTTATCTGAGCCACTACAAAGTGATCTTGGTCAGTGAATAAGTGAGAACAGCCACTTTTAAAATTATCTAAACCACTACAACAGTGATCTTGACCAATGAAGAAGTGATTATAACTATTTTAAAAGTTATCTCAGCCACCACAAAATTGATCTTGACCACTGAAGAAGCAATCACACCTACTTTAAAAGCTATGTCAGCCACTACAAAAATGATCTTGCCCACCAAAAAAGTGATTAGAACCACTTTAAAAGTTATCTTGGCAGTACAAAGTGATCTTTGCCACCGAAGAAATGATTAGAACAACTTTAAAAGTTATCTCGGCCACTAGAAAAGTGATCTTGATCACTGAAGAAGTGATCACAGCCACATTAAAAGTTATGTTAGCCACTACAACGGTGATCTTGGCCCTAACAAACTGGTGTCAGCCACTGAAAACGTTATCTAAGCCACTATAAAGTGATCTTAGCCACTGAAGAAGTGTTCACAGCCACTTGAAAAATATCTAAACCACTACAAGTGGTCTTGACTACTGAAGAAGTGATTACAACCATTCTAAAAGTTATCTCAGCCATGACAAAAGTGAGCTTGCCCACCGAAGAAGTGATTACAACAATTTTAAAAGTTATCTCAGCAACTACAAAAGTGATCTTGGCCAGTGAAGAAGTGATAACAGCCACCTTGAAAATTATGTAATCCACTACAAATGTTATCTTTGTTACTGTAGTATATTTTTTGCACCAAATCAAAATTTCCGATTTCTTATTTCGGACATGCATGTTCAAAATAAGAAATACGGGAATTTTGTCTCTATATCTTGCTTAACTGGTGAATGCGCAGCACAAAAATCAACAAAACTGTTGCAGTTCTAGTCTATGGACATGATTACATCATTTGGTCATATTAATAAGCCAAAAGAAAATTACCGATTTTTTGATGATTTTACCCTGATTGTGTCGCTTTAAGATATTACATCAAAACCGTGTTTATGATAGGGTTATCAGGTCAACGATGTTCAATAATGCATTTTATTTAACGGCGGCCATTTTGAAATCGGCTGTAATGATTAATTACTTGACCAATCAAGAATTAATCACCTGATTTTGACTTAATATATGCCTCTGAACCAAATAATACCGCTCACTGAGGTTTTCGTTCAGAACAGAACGTGTGCTCATGACCTATTTTCAAACGTTTCGAAATATTTTCAAATATTTCAAAATATTTTCCATTTTTACGGCGGCCATCTTGGATTTGTTCTTAAATAACATATTCTAGCACTTAAAATATACATAGATATATTCAGTGGATTCATTCAGCATTGAAATGTAAGAATATAGACAAAAACCGTGTGTCTGAGATAAAAATTAAGCAAGCTATGTTGAATTATGCATTTGAAGATTAAGCATTGATTTCACGTTGGTCATTTTAAAATCGGCCATATAGATTAATTACTCTACAAATCAAGAGCTAATCATATGATTTTCACTCAAGGGTTATCTGTGAACAAAATGATAAAACATGTGCTTCTAAAATACTTTCAAGAAAATGTGAAAATTTGAACATTTTCTTGATCATTTCTAGCAGCCATCTTGGATTGAGTCTTAAATATCATATTCGCATTTGTAAATACTTGAAGGAACAATAAAATGTAAGATTAAACACTAGAACCGTGCTTGTGATGCGAAATTTAAGAAAACCATGTTCAATAATACATTTCGTGAAAAACCATGGATTTTACGGCGGCCATTTTGAAATTAGCCATAATGATCAATTACTCGACGAATCAATCATTGGTAACCTAATTCTGACTCAAATGAAATGAATCGGGCTTTAGGCCACCTTTGTGCACATATAGGCTATCCTGAGGATGGTGAGATGATTGAGATGACACTGTCCTCCAGACACAGGATTCGAAATTCGGGCCCTGGCGTTCTGAGGCCGAGCACGCTACCTCTCGGTCACGGAGGCTCCCCACAATACTGACTTTCACACGTGGATGGGGAAGAAACATTTTTTGTTTCTTTCAAACCGCCGAGACCGGGAACCGAACCCCGAACTCTGGCGTGAAGGGCAGCGGTGCTAACCACTACCCTAGGGCCCAATTCTGACTCAAGGGATGTATCTGAACCAAATGGTACCCCTCATGGAGACTTTCGTGCAGAAACGAACCTGTTGTCATAAACTATATGCAAAAAATTAAAAAAATTGAAAAAATTGAAAAATTGCATTTTGCGACTTATTTACAATATACAAAATAGCTCTTAGAGGTAGGATGCCAGCGCAAAATTATATTATTTTTTACTATTTTATCTCCACAGATATATGACCTGATCAATGGAAAAAAACGAAATCCAACAATATTTCGTTTAAATGGCCCAATATTATAATAGAGTGAGAATGACGCGAAGATCATATTTTAGCGAATATTTTCTCTAAAAATCGGGTAGGTGTACAAAAGTGTCAAATTCTCAGCCCGCCTCCATTTCCGGCAATGTCATCAACCAGATTCTGTATCTAGAAACCCCTGGGAACATTTTTAGACATGTGGACAAATGTTGTACCGCCGGTTTAGGTAACTCCTTAACTATGGCTCTTTTTTGGTGTCTGCTGCTGCACTAATGTAATGCTGATTAATTCTGTTGAAATGTCATGATCTATAACTCATGATCTCCGACATCTCCAAGGTTTTTTTTAATAATATCTGCAATTTTAGCAGATTTAATTGCAAACCAGCTGGATATTGTCAGCTATTGAACGCTGTACTGTTGGGGTAGGCTATTTATTAGGGTATGCTAATTTTATTATGAATTATCTCTATAGATGGAATACACGGAGACTCCTGCGCAACAGATACAGACTGCACGGAGTTCGATCCTGGAATGATGTGTATAGTGGGCAAGTGTACATGTAAAGTAGGATATGTGTTTAACAACATATCTGGAGTTTGTCTTGTCGGTATGTATATTTGGTAAACTTTATATTATTTTATATTCGCAATATATAGTACATGTATACAATTACATTTTTCGTTTATTAAACAAACAGTACAATATGGCAGGTTAACTGACAACATGCATGCAATAATTATGCTTAAACTAGCTAAAAAAACGTCTATCGCGATTACATGACATGCAGCCTCATTTGATGTCTGCTCTGCTGAACATATCCACGTGCAAACTGCACAAAAAATATATTATTTTATGTTGAGTTAGACAGTCTATATAATCCCTTGCTAAAGCTGTTTCTAGCCAAGTACCAAATTGTTATGATATTCTTAATGTTATTATAAGATTGTAAATGTTTGCCAGCAGTTCAACCAAACAACTGCTATAGGCACACCTTTAATTTCGTGGTGTATTTGTATTTGTTGTTATACGCAATGAACATACTGTATGCAGATCCACTTATCTTTGTATTACTTGCTTTCAGCTGGTACACTGGGAATACCTTGTGCTGTGGACGATGATTGCGTGGATATCAATATGGAATGTCACGCCAGTGATAATCTATGTAGATGTCGCCATATGTTTCAGTATGACTACATCATTCCTATGTGTGTCCCAGGTAGTAACTTATTCAACATATCATTTGCAATAGGTAACAATGTTTAATTTATATTGCCATTAATTATCAGGGAGTGCCGATGTGGAGAATGTAATATTATTTTTTGTGAGTCAGGTAAAAACTTGATCTCGCAGCTTGATTTATTAAAATAAGTGTGAGATATAAGCAATAGTACAACCCAACTTACTTTTACGCAATATCCCTGGCGAATACAATATTGCACCATTCAGTAGCCGACTGGTTTGGTCAGGTTCTGACTCTGAAGGGCGTTATTTCGATCTTACTGTAGTTAGGGTGGTGCTTGCGTGGGATCACTGATACTTACCTCCCATAAGTAAACCAATGTTACAATGCTTCTTTACATAATACTTTTACACGGCTCTTTTTTTACAGAAATTACCTCTTATGCGGACTGTGCATCTGACGGGGATTGTCTGGACGATCATATGAGGTGTGTGAACGATGCATGTACATGTAAACCAGATTACAGATACCATAGCTACGCGAGGGCTTGTCTTCCAGGTATGTGGTATACTTGTGTTTTTAATTATTAATATTACTATTTATATAGACCAACATTCCTGCACAACTGTGCCACTTAATCATGTTAATAGCTTAATAGGCAGCTACACCATGTACGCATCTCGAAAACGACGACATTTAGCAGCTCTCTAGAAGATGTTAAACATGTTAAAAGAGGACATATCCAATTTGATAGTGTTTGTAGCATTGGTGTTCAAAGTATTCTGAGCATATTGAGCTTGATGGTATCATCATGTAAACAACTATTAATAATTGATATATCTTTGTCAGCAGCTACATGAATACATGTATGTGTGTCTTACAGGACTGCTTTGAACCACATAAACGTCGTTTCTCTACAGATGTTTATCACTTGTAAAGTAGTAAGGCGTGTTAAAACCAGTGCTCTGACAGCGGTAGCGCGTGAATTCTGATATCATTAACATCCCATTTTATAATTACAAAGCTGTCACAAATCAAAATAACATAATGTTTCGAACACCGCTTGGTGCAGAACTTTCAGATAGCTGTCATGTTTTCCCCCTCTCAATGTTGGTACATTGTTTCGATGTTGGGTTCTTGGGCAAGGCTCTTAATTTACCCTCACATCCTTTACTTGAACAGGTGTAAATGTGTACCGAAATGGCTGCAGGCCTGTATGCTCTCTGTGGAGTTGAAATGGCACACGCATGAAAAGGTCCAGTGACCAGGGGAAAAAAAACGGCTGATAAGTCGTCAGACTATAAACTTGCACTTTACCTTTATTGAGTGGGACAATGATTAATTTCTCTCTCTGATCACCCATGTATTACACTAGGCAGTCGTTGTGGGACAATGTTTATCCTTCCTATCATTCCTAAATAGACGGTCATGGTGGGGGGGGGGGGGGGGGACTAGAATAGGCGGTTGTGATGGGGCAATGATTATCATTCTTATCACTCTTGCATTAGAATAGGCGGTTGTTGTGGGGTAATGATTATCTTTCTTATCATTTTTGCATTAGAATAGGCGGTTGTGGTAGGGCAATGTTTATCTTCCTTACCACTCTTGCATTAAAAATAGACGGGTTGTGGTAGGGCAATGTTTATCTTCCTTATCACTCTTGCATTAGAATAGGCGGTTGTTGTGGGGCAATGCCTTTTTTCTTATCACTCTTGCATTAGAATAGGCGGTTGTGGTGGGGCAATGATTATCTTCCTTATCACTCTTGCATTAGAATAGGCGGTTGCTGTGGGGCAATGCCTTTTTTCTTATCACTCTTGCATTAGAATAGGCAGTTGCTGTGGGGCAATGCCTTTTTTCTTATCACTCTTGCATTAGAATAGGCGGTTGTGGTGGGGCAATGATTATCTTTCTTATCACTCTTGTATTAAAATAGATGGGCGTGATGGGGCAATGATTATCATTGCTCTCGTGCTTATCACTCTTGTAATAAAATAGGCGGTTGTGATGAGGCAATGCTAGCATAACGTTTATACAACGTCGGCCCAACGTCTCAGACGTTGGTCCAACATTGTATAAATGTTATACAGATGTGTTGTGTTTGCTGGGAGTGGCACTTACAGAAATTTGATTTAACAAGGACGAGTTTTAACTTGGGATGTTATTATATTTGAGTGTTTTATTATATTGGACAATTTTCAGTTAGTGTGAGCAGGAAATTACTCCAGTCATTTACGACCAACAGTGAATTAAAATATTATGATGAACATTTATGTTCGGGTATGGGAATGGTAAATAACGTTTCTTGTTGTCAAAGACAGGTGAAGATTTTTTTAGTTTAGCAAGATAATTGAAGTATATTATGTCAGCATTTCCTGTTCTGTGAATTGTCATATAATTTTAGCCCACTGATTATAAAAAGCAAAAAATAATACTGCAAATGTACACCCTTTCTGGGTAGGGTGGAGTTTTAATAGATGATATTACACACAAAACAAATATATAAGTTATCATGGAAAGTTGTAATCTTCAGACTGACACAGGAGTTGTAACTGTCTCCATGATTTGTTTCTTTGTAGAAAGTCCACATGAAGACTACTGCGGCACAAGTCAAACGTTTTGCAACAAAACCGATGAGCATATGAATTGTGATTCTTCGCAGTTTTGTAGTTGTGATGTTGGATATTCTTACCATTCTCTTTCACAGATGTGTATACCAGGTGATTAGTAATTTATCATTAACCCTTTAAGCCCTCACGATGCATTAAAGCATCATTTCACATCCCTGAAAACAGACTTAATTTACCTATAACTAAGGGTTTTAGAACGAAAATTTCCGTGAAACTGGTTTACCAAGACGTAGTAATTTTCTTTAATTTTTAAAACACAGCAATTCGCGGCTTGTAGTGGATGAGATGACAATGATAAATTCAGGCTCGAAAGGGTTAACGACACCAATTCCACAAATATTACATTTATAAATGATCAAACATACTCAACCTAGGAAATGTACATTTTTAATTCGTGCCCCATCAAATATCAAGTAAGGGATAAAAAAAGCACTGAAAAACCTAGAATATAAGCGACGTTAAATATATTGTTTTTACGAATTGTGACACGTCATTGAGGTTGACACATAAAAAAATGCAAGAATTTTGAGAAATCTTTAAACTTTTTGTTTGATGATATTTTTAATATTTTAATCTTAGTTATGTGATCATTAAAATTACATTTCAAATGACTTCATATACAATTGTAACAAGGCCGCAGGGATGTAGGTATACCTTCTCGCATGGCGGGTCACAATTGTATTGATATCATTATCGGACTATAATATGTTTATATGTGTGTTATAGTTGGACTTTACGGTATACCATGCTCTGGTGACAGTGAATGCTATGAGCTAGGACAGGATCTTGTCTGCTCATTGGATGCATCACCTACGTGTGAATGTAGACCTGGTCATATCTACAATCAGGTTTCTTTATCGTGCAGAGGTAAGTATATTGTTATTTTTAAACCAAATGGCGTTAATTAGTATATCATTCTGTGTAAATGCACAATCCAATAATCTACAAACGTTGGTCCGACACCAGGGCTATATATAATATACATTGGGTGAACGTCATTTTTTTGTGCTGGGTTGCTACATTTATACCATATCGTCCCTCATGATATTGTATCTTCGCCTATGGTGACTTACTTAACAATAATATTCATCATTATGCCGGGTTTGTTACAATGTAGGTTGGATTTACCGCTACAGCGCAGGGATCGACTTCAGTTGTCAGAATCTGACGTCGATCTGTTGTAGACGTCAGACTCTGCCGTCTAAAGTCAATCCCCGCAGTGAAAGAGTAAAACTTTTTTTAATGACCGTAGACCCATAACATAGGTATTCAAATGAAGCGGAAAGAGCTAACTAAGATGTTTATGATGATTTCAAATTAAAAAAGCCCTTTGATCCACGACAAGACGCGAATTGCTGTCGCTATTCCCGACTTGTAGTGAATGAAGATGATTTGATGTGGTGTAGAAATTATAGAAAATTGCCATTTATTGGTAAGCCAGTTTTAAGGAAATTTTCGTTCTGAAACCCTTAGTTGTAGGAAAATTAAGTATGTTTTCAGGGATGTAAAACGATCCTTTTATGCATCGTGAGGGCTTAAAGGGTTGAGGGTTAATCACGTGTGTGACGTATATAATAGGATTACGTCAACCTGTCCCGCTAAATTGTTTGTAATCTTCATTTTCATTGGAAAAATGGAAATGCTGACACGATTTACAGCTGCAAAAAAAAATATTACTTAAAGCGACATAATCAGGTTAAAAGCATGACAAATCGGTTATTTTATTTTGGCTTCTTAATGCCAATATGATGTGAACATGTCCATAGACTAGAACTGCAAAAGTTGTATAATAATTGTGTTGCGCACTCACCAGTTATTCGAGATTTCGGACATGCAAGTCCAAAATAAGAAATGCGGGAATTTCGTCTTTATATCTCGCCTAACTGTTAAATGCGCAGTACAAAAATTAAAAAAAAAATAGCAGTTCTGGTCAATGGACATGTTTAAATCATATGGTCATATTAAGAAGTCAATTTCTTTAACGATTTCAGCCTGATTGTGTCGCTTTAAAATGGACACCTCTCAAACTGAGATATTTGATAAACTGAGTGTCTACCACAACCCATTGATCAATGACTCAACTGGTAATGCTTTGTAACAGTTTTGTAATTTGAAAATATGAGTCCTGACACAATTTGCAGCATCAAATGATTAGTATCTTTGAAAAAATAGATACCTTAATTCCTAAATCATGTAAATGAAAAATTGATGAGTATTTACCACAACCCATTTTATCAATGATTCCAGTGGTCTTTAACTTCATAATGTGAAACATGTTTCCAAACATATAGTAGCCTAGCAGTATCATAATACAGGGGCTACTATCAGCAAAGAATGATAATGTTCCTATGGAAATAAATAATTCATGGTAATATTTTTCACGCAGACAAAAATGAATGTGTGGAGGACAACAGTGATCCATGTGAAAGCTTGGATTTAAAAAGTCATTGTGAAAACAATCCTGGATCTTATGAGTGTATCTGTGAAGAAGGGTACTATTGGGATACAGATGAGTGTGTTGGTAAGTTACCTAATATATACCTGTATACTGCTATGTGTGGTACGAGTTTGAAAGAAGCACGTCATCGCAATTAGCCACCAGCTAAGCATTTCAGCAAACTTAACACATTCAACCACTGTTATTTTGTTTAAAGAGTGTAAAAAACGATGAACCAGCATTGGAACAATATTGGTTGAATACGTCATCGTAGATGCGATGGAAATGTATACCACTGATTTAATTCTTTAACCCTTTCAGCTCGGGGATCGTATTTATACGTCAAAATCTGACGTGTGTAGACGTCAAATTCTGACGTATAAATACGGTTCCCGCACCGAAATAATTAAGCTATTTATAACATGGGTATTCAAATTAATCAGAAAGAGGTAACTAAGATATTTATGATAATTTCGAATTGTAAAAACCCTTTGGTCTCTATGGATTATACAAAAATAATTCATCGTTGAAATGGTTCAACTTCAGCATGCATCAAAACATTATCATGCTTCCCTAAAAACTGATTTAATTTCCTATAACTTAGAATGTCAATTGTCACTGCTTAGCAATGTATGGCTCTTTTCTCCAATTTGTCAATTATAAGGCCTATCCAATCTAAACCGGACATTTCTATTTAACTAAAATCAATATATTTAGCAGATACAAATTCTGGACTGTTTATTTGGGACTGTTGTGTGCTTGTCATTCATTTAGTTAGTAGTATAAAGTTTTTTGAGGGAGCTCATCTCAATGTTTTCGTTTTGCTTGCTTCCAGATGTGGATGAATGCGTAGAGCAACACAATGGGGGGTGTCAACAGGATTGCTATGACACAGGAGGCAGTTATAATTGTGATTGTTATCAGGGATTTTATTTGATGGCCGATGATCATTCGTGTGGCGGTTAGTATACTATTTACACTGGGAGTTCTTACTCTCATATTTCACAGATATGAACTATTCCTGTTCCATAAAGCTGTATAATTGAGATGTCTGTGACCTGCTTTTTACAGATGTCAATGAGTGTGATGGTAATCATGGTTGTGATCAAGAATGTGAGAATACACGAGGCTCCTTCAACTGCTATTGTTGGACAGGATATGATCTCGCCAATGATAACATCACATGTGACAGTAAGTGTCAGAAATGCTGGCCTTATGTCGCTATGCAGTGTTACACCAGAGCCCTACATTTACTTGAAACGACTTAGGACACAATACTAGCTTAAGGATTCTACTAATGTTTCCTGTACCCTATCATGCCTATTGTAGATACATATATAATACTCTACTAATGTTTAGACCCACATATCGTAGGCATATATGCCTTTGCTTAATGATCCACTGTGATTAGCCCAACTCATTCTGACTATTTCGTTTAGTGCGAAATTATTCGTGAGTTCAAAATACATATCAGGCCTTGAATTATTAGTATCACAAATATAATAGATCTAGATGGCAAGTTTTGAAAAATGAACAATGCGCTTTGGCTTTACACTATAGCACTGGTCTCTCTTGTTTTGTAGACATTGATGAATGCGGGCATGAGAACGGTGGTTGTGACCACGGATGTACTGATACTCAAGGTTCTTACTACTGTGATTGCCGCGACGGCTATTATGCTAGCGGCCTTGGTGACCATGTTTGCTTGGGTAAGTTTTCAGAGGTCCTTATAGTGCCGTTAGGTTTATAACCGTTGCTCTTAACAAGGTTTGCAAGTTTCAACAAACATTATGATACGTCTAAATAAGTTAATGTGATGACAGCCGGAGGCTTTCATTTTGGAGCTCTGAGTAATTCTACATATTATCAGTGATTCATGACTTAAGACATATTATATTTAAAAACAAACTTGTAAAATAATGAATGGATAAATGAATAAATGAATGAATGAATAAATGAATGGGGCATCCTGAGGATGGGGAGATGAATGAGATGACACTGCCCTGCAGACAGAGGATTCGAAATTCGATCCCTGGCGGTCTCAGACCAAGTACACTACCTCTCGGCAACGGAATCTCCCTAAATATTGAATCTTTACGAGTGAGCGGGTAAGAAACATGTTGTTTCTTTGAAACTTGAACGCCAGAGTGGTCCTCGAACCCGCGACCCCCGACTTTCCAAGCAGGCAGTTTTGACCGTGCACTGCATCAGGACCCCCGCCCTTGGTTAAATAAATAAATACAGGTACTAACCAAACACAGAATAACCACTGTAGTCGTCATCAGTGATCTACGACAAGGACACTGTGCACTGCAACAGCTAGATGTATACGCCTACCCAGAAAGCTACGCAAGGATTACAGAGACGCTAATGATAAAAGTCCACCTGGGGAATAATGTCAACATAAACAGGCGTGAGAGTGGCTGGGCTTCATTTGCGTATGTGCTGTCTGTTGAGCAGACATCGACATAGGACTATAATCTTATTTTTCAAAGTAACCTTTTTATAAAAATATACATTACCAGCATTACCATAGTCCTTCATACTGCAAGTCTTGGAGTACTGCATTCACAACCTTAAATGGTCAGTATCCATCCAGGCCCTGTTTCAAACTATTGCGGACTAGTAACCTGTTTAGAATATACTTTCTCATTACAAACTACAAACTTTTCATTTAATCAGTACAAATACTGGGTCACAGTACATGACCGGCTTCTGGGCTTTCCGTACATAACAATAAATTTGTATGATTCGTAGATTATGCTTGTCTTGTATTGTATATTCACAGCCCATACTATTTAGATATCCTGTATATTACAGATGTTAACGAGTGCAAGCTGGAGGATAATAATTGCACAGCTGATCCACTGGGAGCGTGTAAAAATACGGATGGTTCATATGAATGTTATTGTCATCATCATGGATACCAGTGGGACGATTCAAAACATGTCTGTGAAGGTGTGTGTAGGTTAATTGTTTGCACTAAAATGTTGTCTTTACCGTTTTTGTTAGTAGATTTACAACATAAGTAGGCCTATGATGTAGTGATTTTTGGGCGATCATGCTGCACATTCTATTACTTCGAAGTGGCAAAGATTGATAGTACATGTATTGTTATAATCATGTCCGTATTCTTGTTGTCCCTCTATATATACAACAAACTGATACATAACATATTGCTTCATTTGCGTATGTGCTGTCTGTTGAACAGACATCGATGAATGCATGAAGGACAACGGTGGCTGTATGCACAACTGTACAAATTTGATCGGGAGATTTGAGTGTTCGTGTGATGCAGGATTTGAACTTGGACTTGACAGAAAAAGTTGTTCAGGTACATTATAGTTTGTACGATATTTGTGTATTATAATACTATTTCAAGAATCAAGTTATCTTTGATATAAAACTTCGTAAAAACGATGAATAATGGTAATAGACAGTAGAAAAAAACACCGGTCAGCCATACTCGTATCGGCCTTTAAGTATTGCGCTATCTACTCTAACCAATGGTATTCATCATGTATTCAACATATAATGAAATAACGGAGTGGATGCGGCCTAGAGTATAGACGTATACTTGAGCTACTTATCCTGCCTGTGCTAGAAAACATGGCTATGGTTCAGCAAGATGTTGTTTAACCTATTTTGAAATATTTGCTTACAGATATCGACGAATGTATGCCAATGATTGGGAACCCTTGTTTCATGAAGGATAGTCTGAGTAGCTGTAGAAATACACAGGGGTCTTATTATTGTGAATGTACTCAAGATGATCTACATTGGGATGAAGAAGCCCAGAGGTGTATAGGTATGTACCAGTGTAATATGTGATGCGCTATAAACATGTCATAAAGTCATACAATGTGCAAATCATGCAATGATGAGTTACGTATACATCCATTAATAAACACCGTTATGGTTTATTCTGTGTATAAAATAAATCGTTTTTCAATACCGTATTATCGAGAATATATAATAACTTCTTGGTATTATGTATAGTATAAGCAAAGCAGTGAGAAATCATGTAATTAAGTATATTGTTAAAGCTGATAATAAGTTTTCATTTTCAAACTTGCTGATTGCAGTGCTGCTAATATGTGAGCTACCTGTAACCATGTCGTTGCCTTTCAGATAAACTAAATTGTGACGGGAACAACGGTGGTTGTTTCCATGTTTGTCACATGGACAGATGTTCTTGTCATCCAGGATTTAATCTAGGAATCGATGGAAAATCATGCATCGGTATGTCAAACGTTCCCTATACATTGTGCGTCCCTTGCGGTTTTTTTTTAAACCTAATTTTTGTTTTACCATTTTCTATTGTTCTAGTACGACCACGTATGACAGCTGTCAATTACAGCTTGCGACTAAAAACATGTATATTATACATGTTTATAAATTATTAATATTAATAAGAACAGCAAGGTGGCATTTAAAATGTTCTGATAAATGTTATATTCCATACTTCCCTAGCTCTGCGATTTGTTTATAAATACAATATATCTTGACAGGGTTTAATTAAAGTGTAATAATAACCTTTTACCCACTAAGTACCACTATAATCAGTCTTAATGGTTTAATTGAAGAGTAATAATAACCTTTTACCCACTAAGTACCACTATAACCAGTCTTAATGGTTTAATTGAAGAGATATAATAACCCTTTACCCATTAAGAACCACTATTATCAGTCTTAATGGTTTAATTGAAGAGAATATATTAACATTTTACCCACTAAGTACCACTATAATCAGTCTTAATGGTTTAATTAAAGAGATATAATAACCCTTTACCCACTAAGTACCACTATAATCAGTCTTAATGGTTTAATTGAAGAGATATAATAACCTTTTACCCACTAAGTACCACTATTATCAGTCTTAATGGTTTAATTAAAGAGTAATAATAACCCTTTACCCATTAAGAACCACTATAATCAGTCTTAATGGTTTAATTGAAGAGTAATATTAACCCTTTACCCACTAAGTACCACTATAATCAGTCTTAATGGTTTAATTAAAGAGTAATATTAACCCTTTACCCACTAAGTACCACTATAATCAGTCTTAATGGTTTAATTGAAGAGTAATATTAACCCTTTACCCACTAAGTACCACTATAATCAGTCTTAATGGTTTAATTAAAGAGTAATATTAACCCTTTACCCACTAAGTACCACTATAATCAGTCTTAATGGTTTAATTGAAGAGATATAATAACCCTTTACCCACCAAGTACCACTATAATCAGTCTCAATGGTTTAATTAAAGAGTAATAATAACCTTTTACCCACTAAGTACTACTATAATCAGTCTCAATGGTTTAATTAAAGAGTAATAATAACCCTTTACCCACTAAGTACTACTATAATCAGTCTCAATGGTTTAATTAAAGAGTAATAATAACCCTTTACCCACTAACAACCACTATAATCAGTCTTAATGGTTTAATTGAAGAGTAATATTAACCCTTTGCCCACTAAGCACCACTATAATCAGTCTTAATGGTTTAATTAAAGAGTAATAATAACCTTTTACCCACTAAGTACTACTATAATCAGTCTCAATGGTTTAATTAGAGAGTGATAATAACCCTTTACCCACTAAGAACCACTATAATCAGTCTTAATGGTTTAATTGAAGAGATATAATAACCCTTTGCACTCTAAGCACCACTATAATCAGTCTTAATGGTTTAATTAAAGAGTAATAATAACCCTTTACCCACTAAGAACCACTATAATCAGTCTTAATTGTTTAATTAAAGAGTAATAATAACCCTTTGCCCACTAAGTACCACTATAATCAGTCTTAATGGTTTAATTGAAGAGTAATAACAACCCTTTACCCATTAAGAACCACTATAATCAGTCTTAATGGTTTAATTGAAGAGATATAATAACCCTTTACCCACTAAGTACCACTATAATCAGTCTTAATGGTTTAATTGAAGAGTAATAATAACCTTTTACCCACTAAGTACCACTATAATCAGTCTTAATGGTTTAATTGAAGAGTAATAATAACCCTTTACCCATTAAGTACCACTATAATCAGTCTTAATGGTTTAATTGAAGAGTAATAATAACCCTTTACCCACTAAGTACCACTATAATCAGTCTTAATGGTTTAATTGAAGAGAATATAATAACCCTTTACCCATTAAGTACCACTATAATCAGTCTCAATGGTTTAATTGAAGAGATATAATAACCCTTTACCCACTAAGTACCACTATAATCAGTCTCAATGGTTTAATTAAAGAGTAATAATAACCCTTTACCCATTAAGTACCACTATAATCAGTCTTAATGGTTTAATTGAAGAGTAATAATAACCCTTTACCCATTAAGTACCACTATAATCAGTCTCAATGGTTTAATTGAAGAGTAATAATAACCCTTTACCCATTAAGTACCACTATAATCAGTCTCAATGGTTTAATTGAAGAGATATAATAACCTTTTACCCACCAAGTACCACTATAATCAGTCTTAATGGTTTAATTGAAGAGTAATATTAACCTTTTACCCATTAAGAACCACTATAATCAGTCTCAATGGTTTAATTGAAGAGTAATAATAACCCTTTACCCATTAAGTACCACTATAATCAGTCTCAATGGTTTAATTGAAGAGATATAATAACCTTTTACCCACCAAGTACCACTATAATCAGTCTTAATGGTTTAATTGAAGAGTAATATTAACCTTTTACCCATTAAGAACCACTATAATCAGTCTCAATGGTTTAATTGAAGAGTAATAATAACCCTTTACCCATTAAGTACCACTATAATCAGTCTCAATGGTTTAATTGAAGAGTAATAATAACCCTTCACCCACTAAGAACCACTAT
Organism: Flabesymbios commensalis; assembly: GCA_964017125.1. Taxonomy (NCBI): domain Eukaryota; kingdom Metazoa; phylum Annelida; class Polychaeta; order Terebellida; family Flabelligeridae; genus Flabesymbios; species Flabesymbios commensalis. The sequence goes on along the minus strand of OZ024905.1, from coordinate 25,989,210 downwards.
AATCAGTCTTAATTGTTTAATTAAAGAGTAATAATAACCTTTTACCCACTAAGTACCACTATAATCAGTCTTAATGGTTTAATTAAAGAGTAATATTAACCTTTTACCCACTAAGTACCACTATAATCAGTCTTAATGGTTTAATTGAAGAGTAATAACAACCCTTTACCCATTAAGAACCACTATAATCAGTCTTAATGGTTTAATTGAAGAGATATAATAACCCTTTACCCACTAAGTACCACTATAATCAGTCTTAATGGTTTAATTGAAGAGTAATAATAACCTTTTACCCACTAAGTACCACTATAATCAGTCTTAATGGTTTAATTGAAGAGTAATAATAACCCTTTACCCATTAAGTACCACTATAATCAGTCTTAATGGTTTAATTGAAGAGTAATAATAACCCTTTACCCACTAAGTACCACTATAATCAGTCTTAATGGTTTAATTGAAGAGAATATAATAACCCTTTACCCATTAAGAACCACTATAATCAGTCTTAATGGTTTAATTGAAGAGAATATAATAACCCTTTACCCATTAAGAACCACTATAATCAGTCTTAATTGTTTAATTGAAGAGTAATAATAACCCTTTACCCATTAAGTACCACTATAATCAGTCTCAATGGTTTAATTGAAGAGTAATAATAACCCTTTACCCATTAAGTACCACTATAATCAGTCTCAATGGTTTAATTGAAGAGATATAATAACCCTTCACCCACTAAGTACCACTATAATCAGTCTCAATGGTTTAATTAAAGAGTAATAATAACCCTTTACCCATTAAGTACCACTATAATCAGTCTTAATGGTTTAATTGAAGAGTAATAATAACCCTTTACCCATTAAGTACCACTATAATCAGTCTCAATGGTTTAATTGAAGAGTAATAATAACCCTTTACCCATTAAGTACCACTATAATCAGTCTCAATGGTTTAATTGAAGAGATATAATAACCTTTTACCCACCAAGTACCACTATAATCAGTCTTAATGGTTTAATTGAAGAGTAATATTAACCTTTTACCCATTAAGAACCACTATAATCAGTCTCAATGGTTTAATTGAAGAGTAATAATAACCCTTTACCCATTAAGTACCACTATAATCAGTCTCAATGGTTTAATTGAAGAGATATAATAACCTTTTACCCACCAAGTACCACTATAATCAGTCTTAATGGTTTAATTGAAGAGTAATATTAACCTTTTACCCATTAAGAACCACCATAATCAGTCTCAATGGTTTAATTGAAGATTAATAATAACCCTTTACCCATTAAGTACCACTATAATCAGTCTCAATGGTTTAATTGAAGAGATATAATAACCTTTTACCCACTAAGTACCACTATAATCAGTCTTAATGGTTTAATTGAAGAGAATATATTAACCTTTTACCCACTAAGTACCACTATAATCAGTCTTAATGGTTTAATTGAAGAGATATAATAACCCTTTACCCATTAAGAACCACCATAATCAGTCTTAATGGTTTAATTGAAGATTAATAATAACCCTTTACCCATTAAGTACAACTATAATCAGTCTTAATGGTTTAATTGAAGAGTAATAATAACCCTTTACCCACTAAGTACCACTATAATCAGTCTTAATGGTTTAATTAAAGAGTAATAATAACCTTTTACCCACTAAGAACCACTATAATCAGTCTCAATGGTTTAATTAGAGAGTAATAATAACCTTTTACCCACTAAGTACCACTATAATCAGTCTTAATGGTTTAATTGAAGAGTAATAATAACCCTTTACCCACTAAGTACCACTATAATCAGTCTCAATGGTTTAATTAAAGAGTAATAATAACCTTTTACCCATTAAGTACCACTATAATCAGTCTTAATGGTTTAATTGAAGAGTATATAATAACCCTTTACCCATTAAGTACCACTATAATCAGTCTTAATGGTTTAATTGAAGAGTAATAATAACCCTTTACCCATTAAGTACCACTATAATCAGTCTCAATGGTTTAATTGAAGAGTAATAATAACCCTTTACCCATTAAGTACCACTATAATCAGTCTCAATGGTTTAATTGAAGAGATATAATAACCTTTTACCCACCAAGTACCACTATAATCAGTCTTAATGGTTTAATTGAAGAGTAATATTAACCTTTTACCCATTAAGAACCACTATAATCAGTCTCAATGGTTTAATTGAAGAGTAATAATAACCCTTTACCCATTAAGTACCACTATAATCAGTCTCAATGGTTTAATTGAAGAGATATAATAACCTTTTATCCACCAAGTACCACTATAATCAGTCTTAATGGTTTAATTGAAGAGTAATATTAACCTTTTACCCATTAAGAACCACTATAATCAGTCTCAATGGTTTAATTGAAGAGTAATAATAACCCTTTACCCATTAAGTACCACTATAATCAGTCTCAATGGTTTAATTGAAGAGATATAATAACCTTTTACCCACTAAGTACCACTATAATCAGTCTTAATGGTTTAATTGAAGAGAATATATTAACCTTTTACCCACTAAGTACCACTATAATCAGTCTTAATGGTTTAATTGAAGAGATATAATAACCCTTTACCCATTAAGAACCACCATAATCAGTCTTAATGGTTTAATTGAAGAGTAATAATAACCCTTTACCCATTAAGTACAACTATAATCAGTCTTAATGGTTTAATTGAAGAGTAATAATAACCCTTTACCCACTAAGTACCACTATAATCAGTCTTAATGGTTTAATTAAAGAGTAATAATAACCTTTTACCCACTAAGAACCACTATAATCAGTCTCAATGGTTTAATTAGAGAGTAATAATAACCTTTTACCCACTAAGTACCACTATAATCAGTCTAAATGGTTTAATTGAAGAGTAATAATAACCCTTTACCCACTAAGTACCACTATAATCAGTCTCAATGGTTTAATTAAAGAGTAATAATAACCTTTTACCCATTAAGTACCACTATAATCAGTCTTAATGGTTTAATTGAAGAGAATATATTAACCCTTTACCCATTAAGAACCACTATAATCAGTCTTAATGGTTTAATTGAAGAGTAATAATAACCCTTTACCCACTAAGTACCACTATAATCAGTCTTAATGGTTTAATGAAGAGAATATATTAACCCTTTACCCACTAAGTACCAATATAATCAGTCTTAATGGTTTAATTGAAGAGTAATAATAACCCTTTACCCACTAAGAACCACTATAATCAGTCTTAATGGTTTAATTGAAGAGTAATAATAACCCTTTACCCACTAAGAACCAATTATAATCAGTCTTAATGGTTTAATTGAAGAGTAATAATAACCCTTTACCCACTAAGTACCACTATAATCAGTCTTAATGGTTTAATTGAAGAGTAATAATAACCTTTTACCCACTAAGAACCACTATAATCAGTCTTAATGGTTTAATTGAAGAGAATATATTAACCCTTTACCCATTAAGAACCACTATAATCAGTCTTAATGGTTTAATTGAAGAGTAATAATAACCCTTTACCCACTAAGTACCACTATAATCAGTCTTAATGGTTTAATTGAAGAGTAATGATAACCCTTTACCCACTAAGAACCACTATAATCAGTCTTAATGGTTTAATTGAAGAGAATATATTAACCCTTTACCCATTAAGAACCACTATAATCAGTCTTAATGGTTTAATTGAAGAGTAATAATAACCCTTTACCCACTAAGTACCACTATAATCAGTCTTAATGGTTTAATTGAAGAGTAATAATATACCCTTTACCCACTAAGAACCACTATAATCAGTCTTAATGGTTTAATTGAAGAGTAATAATAACCCTTCGCCCACTAAGTACCACTATAATCAGTCTCAATGGTTTAATTAAAGAGTAATAATAACCCTTTACCCATTAAGTACCACTATAATCAGTCTTAATGGTTTAATTGAAGAGATATAATAACCCTTTACCCACTAAGTACCACTATAATCAGTCTTAATGGTTTAATTGAAGAGTAATAATAACCCTTTACCCACTAAGTACCACTATAATCAGTCTTAATGGTTTAATTGAAGAGATATAATAACCCTTTACCCACTAAGTACCACTATAATCAGTCTTAATGGTTTAATTGAAGAGTAATAATAACCCTTTACCCATTAAGTACCACTATAATCAGTCTTAATGGTTTAATTGAAGAGATATAATAACCCTTTACCCATTAAGAACCACTATAATCAGTCTTAATGGTTTAATTGAAGAGAATATAATAACCTTTTACCCACTAAGTACCACTATAATCAGTCTTAATGGTTTAATTGAAGAGTAATAATAACCCTTTACCCATTAAGTACCACTATAATCAGTCTTAATGGTTTAATTGAAGAGATATAATAACATTTTACCCATTAAGTACCACTATAATCAGTCTTAATTGTTTAATTGAAGAGTAATAATAACCCTTTACCCATTAAGTACCACTATAATCAGTCTTAATGGTTTAATTGAAGAGATATAATAACCCTTTACCCATTAAGCACCACTATAATCAGTCTTAATGGTTTAATCGAAGAGTAATATTAACCCTTTACCCACTAAGAACCACTATAATCAGTCTTAATGGTTTAATTGAAGAGATATAATAACCCTTTACCCATTAAGAACCACTATAATCAGTCTTAATGGTTTAATTGAAGAGAATATAATAACCTTTTACCCACTAAGTACCACTATAATCAGTCTTAATGGTTTAATTGAAGAGTAATAATAACCCTTTACCCATTAAGTACCACTATAATCAGTCTTAATGGTTTAATTGAAGAGATATAATAACATTTTACCCATTAAGTACCACTATAATCAGTCTTAATTGTTTAATTGAAGAGTAATAATAACCCTTTACCCATTAAGTACCACTATAATCAGTCTTAATGGTTTAATTGAAGAGATATAATAACCCTTTACCCATTAAGCACCACTATAATCAGTCTTAATGGTTTAATTAAAGAGTAATAATAACCCTTTACCCACTAAGTACCACTATAATCAGTCTTAATGGTTTAATTAAAGAGTAATAATAACATTTTACCCACTAAGTACCACTATAATCAGTCTCAATGGTTTAATTAGAGAGTAATAATAACCTTTTACCCACTAAGTACCACTATAATCAGTCTTAATGGTTTAATTGAAGAGTAATAATAACCCTTTACCCACTAAGTACCACTATAATCAGTCTCAATGGTTTAATTAAAGAGTAATAATAACCTTTTACCCATTAAGTACCACTATAATCAGTCTTAATGGTTTAATTGAAGAGAATATATTAACCCTTTACCCATTAAGAACCACTATAATCAGTCTTAATGGTTTAATTGAAGAGTAATAATAACCCTTTACCCACTAAGTACCACTATAATCAGTCTTAATGGTTTAATGAAGAGAATATATTAACCCTTTACCCACTAAGTACCACTATAATCAGTCTTAATGGTTTAATTGAAGAGTAATAATAACCCTTTACCCACTAAGAACCACTATAATCAGTCTTAATGGTTTAATTGAAGAGTAATAATAACCCTTTACCCACTAAGAACCAATTATAATCAGTCTTAATGGTTTAATTGAAGAGTAATAATAACCCTTTACCCACTAAGTACCACTATAATCAGTCTTAATGGTTTAATTGAAGAGTAATAATAACCTTTTACCCACTAAGAACCACTATAATCAGTCTTAATGGTTTAATTGAAGAGAATATATTAACCCTTTACCCATTAAGAACCACTATAATCAGTCTTAATGGTTTAATTGAAGAGTAATAATAACCCTTTACCCACTAAGTACCACTATAATCAGTCTTAATGGTTTAATTGAAGAGTAATAATATACCCTTTACCCACTAAGAACCACTATAATCAGTCTTAATGGTTTAATTGAAGAGTAATAATAACCCTTCGCCCACTAAATACCACTATAATCAGTCTCAATGGTTTAATTAAAGAGTAATAATAACCCTTTGCCCATTAAGTACCACTATAATCAGTCTTAATGGTTTAATTGAAGAGATATAATAACCCTTTACCCACTAAGTACCACTATAATCAGTCTTAATGGTTTAATTGAAGAGTAATAATAACCCTTTACCCACTAAGTACCACTATAATCAGTCTTAATGGTTTAATTGAAGAGATATAATAACCCTTTACCCACTAAGTACCACTATAATCAGTCTTAATGGTTTAATTGAAGAGTAATAATAACCCTTTACCCATTAAGTACCACTATAATCAGTCTTAATGGTTTAATTGAAGAGATATAATAACCCTTTACCCATTAAGAACCACTATAATCAGTCTTAATGGTTTAATTGAAGAGAATATAATAACCTTTTACCCACTAAGTACCACTATAATCAGTCTTAATGGTTTAATTGAAGAGTAATAATAACCCTTTACCCATTAAGTACCACTATAATCAGTCTTAATGGTTTAATTGAAGAGATATAATAACATTTTACCCATTAAGTACCACTATAATCAGTCTTAATTGTTTAATTGAAGAGTAATAATAACCCTTTACCCATTAAGTACCACTATAATCAGTCTTAATGGTTTAATTGAAGAGATATAATAACCCTTTACCCATTAAGCACCACTATAATCAGTCTTAATGGTTTAATCGAAGAGTAATATTAACCCTTTACCCACTAAGAACCACTATAATCAGTCTTAATGGTTTAATTGAAGAGATATAATAACCCTTTACCCATTAAGAACCACTATAATCAGTCTTAATGGTTTAATTGAAGAGATATAATAACCCTTTACCCACCAAGTACCACTATAATCAGTCTCAATGGTTTAATTGAAGAGTAATATTAACCCTTTACCCACTAAGTACCACTATATTCAGTCTTAATGGTTTAATTGAAGAGTAATAATAACCCTTTACCCACTAAGAACCACTATAATCAGTCTTAATGGTTTAATTGAAGAGATATAATAACCATTTACCCACTAAGTACCACTATAATCAGTCTCAATGGTTTAATTAAAGAGTAATAATAAACTTTTACCCACTAAGAACCACTATAATCGATCTTAATGGTTTAATTGAAGAGTAATATTAACCCTTTGCCCACTAAGCACCACTATAATCAGTCTTAATGGTTTAATTGAAGAGTAATATTAACCCTTTACCCACTAAGTACCACTATATTCAGTCTTAATGGTTTAATTGAAGAGTAATATTAACCCTTTGCCCACTAAGTACCACCATTATCAGTCTTAATGGTTTAATTAAAGAGTAATAATAACCCTTTACCCATTAAGAACCACTATAATCAGTCTTAATGGTTTAATTGAAGAGTAATATTAACCTTTTGCCCACTAAGAACCACTATAATCAATCTTAATGGTTTAATTAAAGAGTAATATTAACCCTTTGCCCACTAAGCACCACTATAATTAGTCTTAATGGTTTAATTGAAGAGATATAATAACCCTTTACCCACTAAGTACCACTATAATCAGTCTTAATGGTTTAATTTAAGAGTAATATTAACCCTTTACCCACTAAGTACCACTATAATCAGTCTTAATGGTTTAAAAACTAGTTAAATCACTGTTAGCGGGAACGAGATGCATGTAGAAACATGGAGATTTGCCAATGGTCGATCTAAAATTAGAAACTATGAGTAATTATCACCCATGCACTTGCTATAATTATATTACTCAACTGTTTAAATTAAAGGGATCTATGTAAAATATATAATGTTGTTCAAGGGCAGTAAGTAGTTGTTTACTTTTCAAATATTTTTTTTGGCTATTGAGATGCGTATAGCGATGTTTTTTTGTCAATATATTCTCAGATGACGATGAATGTGGTAATGAGACCAACTCTTGTGAGAACATAGAACATGCGCACTGTGTGAACACACCTGGCTCCTATGTGTGCCAGTGCAGTGAGGGCTACCAGTTTGACGGAATTATGTGTCAAGGTGAGTGGACGTGACGAATAGTTGATGGTAACTTTTTTTAAAAATACAGCTTTGTTATCGTGAGCCATTAGTACAAAAGGAGAAAACACAACGTAGGTCGACGTGACTCTGTGTGAATGTTATGTATAACTCCATTATTTCATACACCCCACCCCGAATGTTATTATTATTTTGTTAAGTTGGATATGATATCGTGTAACTGAAACTTTCTAAATTGGGAAATAAACCCTTTTCCTATCCAAGGGGACTTGGGCTCGAGGACTGACACCACTTTAACCCTTAAAGCGCTGAAATAATTTGTAAAAAACATCGCAACCAAAGTTTTTTTTCAATTTGAAATTATCATAAATGCCTTAGTCAGCTCTTTCTGATTAATTTGAATACCTATGTTATGGGTCTACGGCTAACATAAATATGTTGATTCTTACAGCGCGGGGATCGACTTTATTCGTCAGAATCTGACGTCTACAGACGTCAGATTCTGACGTTTAAAGTCGATCCCCGCACTGTAAGGGTTATTAAGCAACCATTATAATGTGCATGAATAAAATGTACAGGTGCTGTAGACATTATACATAGAATCACTTTTGAGATAAACTATATCACAGTGCCTCCAAAAATTACGGGCAATGATATTAAAATTGACTTATTATTTTAATATATGTTGCTATCTTTTAGATATTGATGAGTGTGGTACGAACAACGGAAGATGTGAGCAAATCTGCAATAATGATATCGGCACATATTCATGTTCCTGTCACGAAGGCTTTAGGTTAGGTCCAGACGACCGATCTTGTGCAGGTACTTATAAATATGTTCAGACTGTCACTTGAGATCATTGATATTTACCTCGTCCTAAACATCTGATGATTTCATTAAAGTCTGTCACATGACGAGTTTCCGCCCGTGTGTCAGCAGTTAAATACAGGAGGGCGAAAATCATCCCGTATTGAATTAAGCTCTACTTTTTTTAACGAATTGTGAAATTTAAGCATCTCCAATATTTTTGGGAGGCTTATGGTTCATGCTATTTATTTTTGAATTGATTTAAATCATACAAGAAATTAACTGATGAATTTGGCTCATTTATCATAGTAAAAAAATTATATGATTATCTATTTCCCTGAAAATAATAAAAAAATTGAAAAAGAAAGGTATTATTTGTTCAGCACGTTGTTCCAACACCCATCACAACTCCCTCTCCATCCTCTGTAGACCTGCCATGGAACATTAAGTGACACAAAACTTACAACGATGTTTAAATTCTTCTAGTCATACACCATCAACAACACATAATAGTTGCTGACTCAACATGATAGCTGTGGACACCACCACAGCCAAAGTGATTTTACAAATCTACAAATCAGCATTCGCGCCTTTTCGCAAAAATAGCTCAAGTCTGGAGGCCAATTAGAAATCCTCCAGCCCCCATGGCTAATCCAGAATTTGTTAACACAACTCGCACAGAGCCCGCATCGACCATCGACCCAACACCTTGTCAATAACCAAGGCATTAAAACAACACCTCACCACGAGTACCGCCCGCCGGCTGCCCGCGGTGTCCATCCGATCGGGTATACATATACCAGTAGTTCGGCCAGTGTACATCCAACAATCAACTCTTCACATCCAAAGATCGTTATATAAACACATTTTAGCCAGGTTATACATAACTGCTATTATGTTCCTTGATTACACATTGAGTGGGTAGTCAGCTATAATATTAATCAGTGTTAATCAGTAGTTTTAACATTATGTTTGCAAGACAAATGACTTTATTTTGGCGTTTTATTTCAGACATTGATGAATGCACAGATAACTTACCAGGACCAGATCCCTGTTTGTTGTTGGATGAAAAAAGCAAGTGTAGCAACAGACTAGGTTACCATGTCTGTGAATGTACGGACCAAAAGTTAGAATGGGATGAGGCGGAGCAGAAATGCTCAGGTAATCTCTTTGTTCGACGTATTTAACCCTTTGACCGCCGGTGCCGCATATAATCGGGATTTCATTTTCAATAAGCACATTAAGTACCACGTTTTAAAGATAAAATCAGTTAGCAATATTTGAAAACTGTTGACCTCCATTTTGTCAAATATGAATAATTTTCACTCACTTGAAGTTGTGGATCGCGTCCGCGAGACACAATTTCAAGTGGGTGAAAATTCATTGAATAATTTGGCGGTTAAAGGGTTAAATATATTATTTTTCATAAACCTGGTATATTCAAGTTGTAGTTAAAAATATTAAATTTCAAGAAATAGGCTATTATATCGTAATGTTGCAATACTGTATTTTGTATTTTCGTCAATAATTCTGCCCATAAGCACATCAAATATCAATGAACTGAACGCTGCGATGGTTTATATTGTTACCAACAAGATATCTTTGAGATACGTGTATTGAATGTGACGATTGTAACAGATCAAAACTATAATGAAGGAATATCATTTCATTTTCTAACTAATATGTTGACGCTTAGACCATGATGTTATGTTATGCTTATTATGCAACCTAGATATGTACAAACTTGACTACCCGAGATGTGTGGCAGCAATATTGTAATATTATCAAACCCTACACTTCTCTAAAAACTATGTTTATATAAATACAAACAAAATAAAACAACAGTATGTTATTAACTTTGATTCTTGTATTGTTTCTAGATATTTGTCAAAATAAATTAGAATTTGCTAATTCAAAGCGCACACTGAAATCCTAAAATTAGTCAATACCCGAAAACGAAACAATATCTAGATAATTTGGATGGGTCATATTGTCCACACAACCAGATTATATTATAATAATCCACTGAGACGGTATACAATGACACACATGTCCAAAAAAAAGATAATTATACTGCACAGCTACACCGCCCGCTGCACCTGTCTAGAACGACTATTATTCTGACCACACGTTTGACGTTTACTCGTTATAGACACACATGCTAATTATACCCATGATACACCTGTTTAGAACGACCCAAATGGTAATGATATGCTTCACGGTATACTATTGATACACCTGTCTATAACGACCTAGATGCTAATTATATATTTCACATATACCCATGATATACCTGTTTAGAACGACCCAGATAATATTCATATGCTCCACGGTATACGCATGATACACATGTCTAGAACGACCCAGATGATAATGATATCCTTCACGTATACCCGTGATACACATGTTTAGAACGACCCAGATGCTAATGATATGCTTCACGGTATACACATGATACACCTGTGTAGAACGACCCAGATGATAATGATATGCCTCACGGTATACCATTGATGTATCTGTCTAGAACGACCCAGATGATAATTATATATTTCACGTATACCCATGTTGCACCTCTCCAGAACGACCCAGATGATAATTATACTTCACGGTATACACATGATACACATGTGTAGAACGACCCAGATGATAATGATATGCTTCATGTACACCGTCCCGTGATACACTTGTGTAGAACGACCAAAATGATAATCATATGCTTCATGTACACCGTCCCGTGATACACTTGTGTAGAACGACCAAGATGCTAATGATATGTTTCATGTACACCGTCCCGTGATACACTTGTGTAGAACGACCAAGATGCTAATCATATGCTTCATGTACACCGTCCCGTGATACACTTGTGTAGAACGACCAAGATGCTAATGATATGTTTCATGTACACCGTCCCGTGATACACTTGTGTAGAACGACCAAGATGCTAATGATATGTTTCATGTACACCGTCCTGTGATACACTTGTGTAGAACGACCAAGATGCTAATGATATGTTTCATGTACACCGTCCCGTGATACACTTGTGTAGAACGACCAAGATGCTAATGATATGCTTCATGTACACCGTCCCGTGATACACTTGTGTAGAACGACCCAGATGATAATGATATGCTTCATGTACACCGTCCCGTGATACACTTGTAGGACGACTCAGATAATAAATATTGTATGATTCTGCGATACAGGTATAGGCCTACACATGTCTGTCTAACATGTCTGTCACAATATACCATCAACGGTATATATCGCGACACACTTGTCCAGAACAATCCCAACATGAGCCCACTCCAAAATATAATATTTTATCACGTATTATACACTTTTCTAAATATTTAATTTGAAGTTATCACAAGCTAATATGTGACAGATATGTAATGATATGTGACAGGTATGTGACAGATATGTGACAGGTATGTAATGTTACAGGTTTTGGTAACTGTGCCAAGGATAATGGGGGTTGTATGCATGTTTGTCACGAGGATGTGGATGGTAGTTACTGCTCCTGTGATCCAGGGTTTGACTTACAGCCTGATCGACACGAATGTCAAGGTAAACCGTCATGAAACAAACATTTGCTATGTTAACCATAGTTATAAAGACTAACCCATCATGTAGTTGTACTTGTAGTTATGGTTGTCAAAATATCTAAAATTGCCTGGAGCAATAATACTTGGCAAATTTAATTTTCTATTGTTAAATTATTATTAAATTAAAGTACATGTATTTTTAACGTTATTTTTCTCGTTATCACCCTGGTGATGTGAGACTTTGTGACAACCATCACAAAAACTTAGTGATAGGCTAGTCCTTATAAGTAACACCAAAATAAAAGACTAGGTTGTTTTATACTTTTCATTACACTTTATATTATCTGTCAATTTTTTTTAAATACCGATATATTATAATATATGTAACAAAACGACTAGGTTATCAATGGAAACCTAATGTCACAATGTCACTTCTATCACATACGGCAGCTGAATTGTACCAGTCTGTTGTTATACAGTGTATGTCATATTACTGTCTATTTTTTCTATGTATCAGTGTTATTGATATTGTTGTTTATTATCTTTCCTACTCCAGATAGGGATGAGTGCATTAACTCAGCAGACAATGTTTGTGACAGCGATCCGTACAGCGAATGTATAAATACGCTCGGCTCTTATAAATGCCAGTGTGTCACTGAAGGCTATTATTTAGATGATGTTTCAGCCACGTGTGAAGGTGAGTTGATTAATGGTATTTAAATTCAAAACAAAAATAAAATATCAGGTATCGCCTAAAAATAAACTTTAGTGATTTCTCAATATTCGGAGAATCTTAAATATTGCAATGCAAAAATACTTTTTGGTTTCAGTCATACGCGATATTTAGATTGTTGAGAAATGGTGGACAAACTACTTTTAAACGTAATGTTTCAATATGATTCAAAATGATAGCTGTATAATCTAGTACTATCCATAGAGTGAACCAAGTTCTACTCTGCGTAATAGTTATTGAGTGGCACTGGTACCAGTGCTGTACACGAAACACAACGAGAGATGGCGGCGGCCATTTAAACATTTTTAACGGCCCGTTTGTCTATGCTGGTCCATTGTTCGAGATAATTAGATAATATTTTAAAATAGCAAAAACGATCCAGTGAATAGATACGACGGCTACTTGTCGGCATAGAAAGTCTTAAGTGAACACCTGAGAGATCTAAAATATCAGGCGCGATTACGCAGTGGTTCTTTCTCGTCAAATAGGCATGCCGACTACAGAAGCCTTTTTGTGTAGTGCGACTAACTTGCTACAGTCACATTGAAAACAATGGCAAATAAAAATATGTAATGAAATCATCACAACACTCTTTTCTTTCAATTTTAAATAAATTAATTTTTCAGTCGAATTAGTGATGTTTCAGTGCATGTAATTTTTTCCTTTTTAGATATTGATGAATGCGCCACACATAATGGAGGATGTATGCATAACTGTGACGACAATGAAGGGAGTTATGTATGTTCTTGTGATGCGGGATACCTTCTGAATGAAGATAAACACACATGTTCAGGTAGGAATTTTATATTAAATATAGCAAACTGCTCAATAGTGTTAGACATTGGTCCAACAAAAGCATGAACTTATTCGTGATTCTCCATCTGTTATCTCAATTATAACGAATACGTTCATACTCTATGCTGTGTTATAATATGTGGCATGGCTTTGGTTAAATATAGCAAACTGCTCAATAGTGTTAGACATGGGTTCAACAAAAGCATAGACTTATTCGTGATTCTCCATCAGTTATCTCAATTATAACGAATAAGTTCATACTCTATACTGTGTTATAATATGTGGCATGGCTTTGTTTTAGATGTCAATGAATGTGATGCTGAGGAATCCTTATGTGATCAGCAATGTAGGAACACAGATGGCAGCTATATATGCGTTTGTGATGCAGGGTATGCTTGGAATGAAGACACCAATACGTGTGATGGTATGAAAAGAC